>CM076581.1:577948276-578369804 GCA_034641835.2 Pinus albicaulis
GCATACTCAAAACTTTTTACTTTTTCATGCTCTAAAACCCATATGCTACTTTTCTGAAGCCAACTCGCATATACACGTGGATATCCTTCATAAAACTTGCGTATACACAGAGACCTAATTATGTCATTAGTTCTTTGCTTATATCATTCCATTATTCATTCATCAGATGTTCCATAAATAGTAAACATGTGCAGTAAGAACAGAATAAACCATCACACCAAGCATCACACATGAACACCAGGATTTTTAGGTGGAAACCCAATTCGGGAGAAAACCACCGCTGCAGGTGCTCAGCCTTCAATATTTTATTATAGAGAAAACATCTTACAACAAATGTGCTGGCGCAGACTTGACCAGCACGCAGGCACCCACCTGCGCTCGTTTACCAGCCTCTCCTGGAAGGGAGCTCCAACCCCCTGACTCGTTTACCGGCCTCTCCTGGAAGGGAGCTACGACCCCCCGATCTCGTTTACCAGCCTCACCTGGAAGGGAGCTACGACCCCCTGACTGAAGGCTACAACCCTCAGCACCACCTTGGACCACGTTTCATCAATTTTCACACTGGACCCTTTCCATACTTTTTAGCACAAACATACATCACCAACAGATACTTATCAACACAGATCAGATATCAGAAACGCAGCAGAACAGATCAGATATTTCATACCCTTTCACTTCAGACAGATGTTCGCCTAGATGTTCGCCTCATCACAGATCTAAGCCTTCCATAATCAGATCTAGCAAATACAAATGCATTTCAGATCTAGATCCCCTTCTTCATCATTGGTGCATCATACATTCAGATTTATCTTCAAGTGTAGCCCTTTCCATTCAGATCTACTTCAAAGAGAAGTATTCATTCAAGCTCAGACATCTTGCACCCACACTTGTGATTTGCACAATGAATTTCTTCTCCTTATATAGGTTTATCTTTTTCAATACCATGGGCCAAAACAAGACCATGAGCCTTCAATACCACGAGCCAAACCAATACCATGAGCCTTCAATACCACGAGTCAAACCAATACCATGAGCCTTCAATACCATGAGTCTTCAATACCATGAGTCTTCAATACCACGAGTCATCAATACCATGAGCCTTCAATACCATGAGTCTTCAATACCATGAGTCTTCAATACCACGAGTCATCAATACCATGAGCCTTCAATACCACGAGTCTTCAATACCATGAGTCTTCAATACCACGAGTCATCAATACCATGAGCCTTCAATACCACGGGCCCCTGGATTTGCACTTTTTGAGCGCCTTTTCCCATACGCGACTTATCACGTTCTTTCCCGCGTGCATACGTGACTTCCCCTAGACATATCCGCGTATTCATAGAGACATAATTTTTTTTTCATCATACTTTGAGCACATTCTGAATTCCTTTCTTCATTGCCTTCTGTACACACTGTAGATACATCATATTTTCTTCATCAAGAACATATTCTAGCAAGCACAACTTCATCAAGTAAGTTGCCAGCATCTTTATCAAGTGGGTTGCCTTTCAGGGACAACACTCAACATCATAATATCAACAAGCATCATATCACATCAGATTTACATCATTTACCAAGTCCATCAAGTCAAGAATAACTTCATCGGGTGGATTTCCATCAAGGACAACACATGTCAACAGTCGCATGTCTTCATCTTCATTTAGTGGGTTGCCATCAAGGACAACACTCTGCATCATATTTCCAACAATCTCCCCCTTTGGACTTGATGGCAACCACGATGGTGTTTGGTTACCACAACAGATAAGTACAATAATAGTACAATGACACCATGTCATTCTCCCTATTTTCCATGTCACTCTCTCCATTTTTGGCATCATTCAAACACCATGTTACTCTCCCCCTTTGACATCAAGGGCAAAGGGCACATCATTATCTTCATTCAAACACTATGTCACTCTCCCCCTTTGTCATCAAGGGCAACGGGCGGATCCACAACAACATACTCTCCCCCTTTTCTCCTCATGTAGAAGAAGCGTTCTGCAGATCTGATGTATACTGAAGTGACCAAGCTCCCCCTGAGTTCATGCGGAATCTTCAAACATATTTTTCAATGAAGTACATGACTCTATGACATTCCTATCACCAATGACTCATACTTACATCAAAGATTCATCCAAGTGGATTTACATAGAAGAGTCAAGTACCCAACCAAGTGGGTTTACAAATGTGACTCAGCTACCCAACCAAGTGGGTTTACAAACATGACTCAGCTACCCAACCAAGTGGGTTTACAAATTGACAAGTCCTTACATGACTGAGTATTACAATTTTACAACATGGGTCTCAACAAGACCTTTTCACCAAAATATAAATATGACCATTTATGACCAACACCAAGAAGACCTCAAGAGAGATCATATAACATAACCATCATAATGCCAACAATGCATTATACTCAGCAACACTAATGCTCCCCCTGAATCCATGCATCCTTTTCATATGACTAAGGCTCCCCCTTAGTTTGTGCAACCTGAACATTTTCACCAACAAATCATCAAGGCATCTTCATCAAAACATTAGAAACAGATTTATGAGAACTAGAACACCACCAGAGATACCAAACAGCACTGCAGCTGTGCTGAAGAGAGCTGAACCAACCAAGAATTGTCAGCAACCAACCATACGCGGTTTTATGTGCAGGAACTCGCGTACATACGCGACTGTGTTTCAGGAAACCCGCGTATCCCAAGACACCTTCTAAGTTTCAACCAGATCCGATTCTTTGTAAGGCAAAGACAGTGTTCAACTTCTTTCTGAGATATTTGACTGCTTCCCTGGACTACAGATATAACAGAATAGTGTAGTTGTGTCTTCAAGCGTCATCCAATGGTTGTAGCATAAGCCCATTAGTAACCAAGCCTTCGGATCCTTTGCAACATCAATACATTCTTTCCAAAAGAGATTATCATACCAGAACAGCATCTTCAGATATGTGTCAAGCAATCATCCATGTGGTCCAAAATCACCATGATCTTCAAGATGTAACATGAAGTAACATATGTAGGCAAAAGATCTCAACCATAGCAACAAACTCTACATGATCTGAATCAAACGATATCCAACTCATCCATGTGTGAGCACAAAAGATACTTATCAGCAACCAGGGCTCAAAATCTCATCATAATAATCCATGTACCAAGTCATCATCATTTGAGCATGAGTATCACAAAGACCAAAGAATAAGCAATCATATTGCCAACAATGCAATCATTAGTATTCAACCTGCTGCTCCCCCTAAACCAGTGCTCTTCCTTAACTTGTGCAATCTGAAACACCTTCAACAGCAAGTCATCAGCAACAATCTCTGCATGATCTGTCCTCATCTCTGAATTATAAGACTTTCATCTCAACAACGAATGCTCTTCATCATAAAGCTACCAGGCTTCATCCATAATATTCAACACAAGAACCCATGCATCATTTCATTATCATGAGTATAACTAGAATGATGCTAACAGTGCAATCATCAGCAGTCAGACTGATGCTCCCCCTGGACCTCTGCTTCAGATCTTCAGCTATCAGATAAATTTTCTTATCATCAATGCATACGCGACTGCGTCTTCTGGAACTCGCGTGTATACACGACTTTAGTTAATGGAACCTGCGTATGGAAAGTGAAGCATAGAAAATTTCCATCTTCCTTCATTTCTTCCTGAGCTTGTACCTCATGTACCTGTCCTTTCTACATCAGATGTGCTGTCAGAAGTAAACATAACCAGAATAATCAAATCAACCATGAGAGTCGTCATGCATTGCTCCCCTTGTGACGATACATTAATAGATCTCATAATGTATCTCACATCGTTCCTGCAGTCAATCAGAGAAGTAATCTTCCAGAAGCGGATGACTGCAGTAGGGTCTGAATTCCCTACGTTTCTGATCGGTCCTCCTTCTTTTTCCAAATTTGCTTGAGCTTTCCAACTGTCTGCTGAAAATTGTCCACTTTCCCAGGTCTGTTCATCCTGCATTCTTTTTCTACATGTCCATACTTGTTACAAGCATAACATCTCATGTGGCGAGAGAAATAAACATAAGAATCATAATGAGTATTTCTATTCTTCCTCCTTTTACATTCAGCTGCTTTATGTCCATACTTGTTACATGAATAACAATATCCCTTGAAGAAACCAGAGTACCTTTCTATGTAGGAACTGTTTGTTTGAGGCTGAAATGATCTGCTCCTGCAATTTGCTGCAACATGTCCATAATTATGACATTTAAAACATTCAACGTTCTTCAATGAATTCCTTTGAGAATTCATGATTGTTGATTGAGATTTTGTCTCTTTCAACACTTCAGGTTTTGCATTGACATCCTCTGAATTTTTGGCACTTCCTTGTGAGCTAGATTCTCCTTTAACAGTTTCATGGAAACCAAGACCATGTTTGATAGCGGGAGACCTTTGATTACTCAGAATATTGTCCAAAATGTTAGTACTATCATGAAACCTCAAAAGTTTTACCTTTTCTTCTAATTTACCTTTGAGAATGTTTACCTCAACCTCCAAGGCTTGACATTGCTTTGTCATGCTTTCTTCTTTCCTTCTTCCATCTTCTACTTGATCCTTCAGATTTAGAATCTCTTCTTTCAACCAATTTTCGTTTTCTTCACATGTTTGTTGCAACTCTTCATTCTTCTTATTTGATTTTTCTAGATCTTCTTTGAGAGAGATGATTTCTGCTTCAAGGCCTTCCTTTTCAAATGATTGTAGAGGTTCCTTATTTTTCTTACTTGATGCTTCTAAATCTTCCTGAAGACAAATGATTGCAGCTTCAAGTCCTTCATTCTTCTTGCTTGATTTTTCAAAATCTGCTTCTAGATCTTTAATTCGACTGGATGCATAAGTGTGAAACCTTTGATACTTGTCCATCTGTTCATTCAGCATTTCTATTTGATCTTTCATTTGTGAGATCATCTCTTTATAGATAGTTTCTTGCTTATTGTATGAACTTTGTAGTTCTTCTTCTTTAATCTTGAGAGCTTCTTCTAGATCCACAACTTTACTTTCACTATTGTTTGCACAAAGAAGAGTGTTACAAGTGGCCTTCTCCTTTTTCTTCTTTGCCATGAGTGCTTGTAGATCTTCGTCAGAATCTGTTTCATCTTCTTCAATTTTTGCTATACATGATTTCTGTGGTATCTCCTTTCCTCGAGTAACCTTCTTCTTTTGCTTCTTAGCCATCAGCACTTTCAGATCTTGATCAGAATCTTCTTCATCTTCACTGGACACTTCATCATCATCTTCTTTTGCATAATAACTCTTTCTCTTCTCAAATTGTTTCCCTTTACCATGATTTTCTCTATAAGGACATTTAGCAGCATAATGACCAACTTTTTCACATTCAAAACATTTAAAGGGAAGCTTACCTTTGAATCTTCCAGTACCTAGTTGGAGCTTTCTCACGAAATTCGCTTCTTCTTCATCGGATATATAGCTGGATTCTTTGACAACTTCCTTTTCCTTTCCTTTTGTAGATGCCTTAAAAGCAGCTTCTCTTATTTGAGAAGGGCCTCCTTGTCTCATTTCAAAAGCAGTCAGAGTACCATGTAATTGAACAATAGTAAGAGTTTGCAAATCTTGCCTTTCTTCAATTGCTGAAACTTTAGAGTCAAATTTTGAAGTCAATGATCTTAAGACCTTTTCCACCAGAGTAGTATCAGCCATGGTTTCACCCAAATTTCTCATTCGATTTACAATATCATCCAGACGAAGAAAGAAACTGGCAACACTCTCATCACTATGCATCTTCAAATTTTCATATTCAATTCTAAGAGTTTGGAGTTTTGCACTTTTTACCTTTGTGTCTCCTTCATAGCTTAGAATGATTTTGTCCCATATTTCTTTTGCTGAATGTAGCTGCATCACTTTAGCAAATTCTGATTCGGACATGCTTCCCAATAAGACATTCACTGCTTTGGCATTGATTTCATACTTCTTTCTTTCAGCTGCATCAGTAGGAATACTTGCCGGGTATTGATAACCTTCTTCCACGATTGCCCATACATCTGCACCAAGACTTTGCAGATATGCTTTTGTACGTACCTTCGAGAATATCAGATTGCTTCCATTGAATAGAGGTGGCTTTATAGACATTACTCCTTCTTGACTTCCCATTGCGACGGATCTCCTTTAAGCGATCAAGCTTCTGCACAAGGACCCGCTCTGATACCAATTGTTGGGAAAAATACTGAGAGGGGGGGGGTGAATCAGTATTTACTGCATACTCAAAACTTTTTACCTTTTCATGCTCTAAAACCCATATGCTACTTTTCTGAAGCCAACTAGCATATACACGTGGATATCCTTCATAAAACTTGCGTATACACAGAGACCTAATTATGTCATTAGTTCTTTGCTTATATCATTCCATTATTCATTCATCAGATGTTCCATAAATAGTAAACATGTGCAGTAAGAACAGAATAAACCATCACACCAAGCATCACACATGAACACCGGGATTTTTAGGTGGAAACCCAATTCGGGAGAAAACCACCGCTGCAGTTGCTCAGCCTTCAATATTTTATTATAGAGAAAACATGTTACAACATATGTGCTGGCACAGACTTGACCAGCACGCAGGCACCCACCTGCGCTCGTTTACCAGCCTCTCCTGGAAAGGAGCTCCAACCCCCTGACTCGTTTACCAGCCTCTCCTGGAAGGGAGCTACGACCCCCCGATCTCGTTTACCAGCCTCACCTGGAAGGGAGCTACGACCCCCTGACTGAAGGCTACGACCCTCAGCACCACCTTGGACCACGTTTCATCAATTTTCACACTGGACCCTTTCCATACTTTTTAGCACAAACATACATCACCAACAGATACTTATCAACACAGATCAGATATCAGAAACACAGCAGAACAGATCAGATATTTCATACCCTTTCACTTCAGACAGATGTTCGCCTAGATGTTCGCCTCATCACAGATCTAAGCCTTCCATAATCAGATCTAGCAGATACAAGTACATTTCAGATCTGGATCCCCTTCTTCATCATTGGTGCATCATACATTCAGATTTTTCATCAAACCTTTACCCTTTCCATAGAGATATACTTCATAGAGAAGTATTCATTCAAGCTCAGACATCTTGCTCTCATTCTTGTGTTTTTCACAATGAATTTCTTCTCCTTATATAGGTTTATCTTTTTCAATACCATGGGCCAAAACAATACCATGAGCCTTCAATACCACGAGCCAAACCAATACCATGAGCCTTCAATACCACGAGTCAAACCAATACCATGAGCCTTAAATACCATGAGTCTTCAATACCACGAGTCATCAATACCATGAGCCTTCAATACCACGAGTCTTCAATACCATGAGTCTTCAATACCACGAGTCATCAATACCATGAGCCTTCAATACCACGAGTCATCAATACCATGAGCCTTCAATACCACGGGTCCCTGGATTTGCACTTTTTGAGCGCTTTTTCCCATACGCGACTTATCACGTTCTTTTTAGACATATTGGCCGCAGCAAGAGAAGGGACAGACCAGCGTGGAGGACTGTTTTAGGGTCACATTGCAAGGGTCTGAGGATTGCTGGAGGGAGGCCGCAGCCCTGTTTAGGAGGCTGCAGGCCTGTTCTTAGAGGCCGAGGGGCAGAGGACTGTTTGAGGGTTATGTTAAGGAGTGGTAGACCCTAATATAGGCAGCTGCAGGCCTGAGGTGCCTTGCTGTAGCAGGCCGCAGGCAGAAAAGGGTAGGCCGAGGGTGCTGATGAGGGCAAGACTGCCTAGGATGACAGCGTGAGGGGTCAGACAGCCATTGAAGGGAAACCGCACTCCTAGATTGCTAAACCGGGCAGAATTGAAGGCTGGTTTTGGGACTGCAATGATGCCCTAACCAGGCTTAGGTGGCAGCGTGAGAGTGAGCCTCAAACAGTAAGCAGGAGATGTGTTGTTAAGATGTTGGGTCCATGATTTGTGGACCAGACTTGGATCAGTTTGATGGGCAGCTTGAGGAGACCTTAGGAATTGTTTGGAGGAGCCCACGTGTACTGTTGGGAAGCCTACCAAGCAGCCAAGGTGACAGCAGGCCCATCAAATTGGAAGGCAAGAGGACAGCAGCAAGGAGTGTTGCAGATGTTCCCTTGGTTGATGAGTTTATGGTGTCCTAGGTGGAGGACATATTGATGTGCCCAGATTTGTGCAATAGCACCTCCATTGCAGAGCAAAAGGCGGATTGGTGAAGTCTGTGGGCAGCCATGTGTCAGAGTCTCCTAAGTGTAGGGATGCCCTAACTAGGTGCAGATGCTACAGTGTGGACTTGGTCTCTTGTGGACTGTTGGAGGGCAGCATGAGAGAGGACCAAATGCGCATGAGAGTGGACACTTATGGTCTGCTGGAGGACAGCGAGATAGTGTCCAAATTGGTGTTGAAGTGCAGCACCGTGATGGACAAAGGTGACTGCTAGCCTTGCAGTTGATGAGCTCAAGGGCCTGATCAACCAAGAGCAAAATTGTGGAGCCCGAGACTAGTGTGTGGAGGACTTCTACAGCAAATGATGGGTAGTCCTCCTAGCCCGTGTTCATTGTGGGAGATGGACATCTTGCAGTGATAGGTGGCAGCCCTCCGTGCCCTATATTGGTCTTCATCGATGCAACGCAGGAAGAACATACTGGGTTGAATTCCCTGAGTAGCTGAGGAACAGCAGTGGGCAGATTGAGAGTTGTTCACAAGTGGAGTTGTGAACAACTTGACAGGAGTCTCGATGTGTTGTGCCCTTGATGGACTAAGGCACAACTAGAGAGCAGATTGACAGCCGAGATTCAGTGGCCAGATGGACTTGGATCATCGATAGAGGCAGGAGTTGTAGATCAAGAGTTGAAGGACTGGGCAAGTACGGGGTACGATCGAGAGGGCTGAGAGAATGCATTACAGCTAGATGGTCAGAGTATCTTGTTTGTATCTTGTACTAGCGGATGTATGAGGGCCATTATCCCCAATACGAAAGCCCTAGATTGTTATATTATATTTTGTTAATATAACAAATTTTCGAGAGGGCTAAGAGATTGCATTACAGCCAAATGGTCAGAGTATCTTGTTTGTATCTTGTACTATAGTGGTGGATGTATGAGGGCCATTATCCCTGGTACGAGAGCCCTAGAATGTTATCTTATATGTTGTTAATATAACGAAGTTGGGTTGAAAAATTAGAAAAAAGTTGTCTATATTCTGTGCATGTGTGATTTACTGCTTTATATTTCTGTTGTGCAAAGTAGTTCATGGTTGATATTCTTGGTTTGGTAGCGTCAGAGATTTTAAGGCAATATCCTAGACTCGAGGTCATGGAAATTCAACATTTAGAAGTCACAGAAAGGATTCCCTTAATAAATTAAGTCAACCAAGAGATAAGGAACCTTCAAATAGGCTTCGTGTTGAAGCTTGGCTAAGGACTAGGGCTTCAATGGCACCAAGGAGTTAAGAAAAGATGGCATCAGCCGTAATTATAGAGGTTTTACCATAAAAAACACCACTTTGCATTTTAAAGGTTTAGGAATGAAAACCTTGGAATTTCATCCACTAAAGTTTAACTTAAAGAGTTTGACAAGTCGACAAGTTACAAACCAAGCTCATAGCTCAAAACAATAAAATAATTCCATAAATAACACAGGTGTGGTTCGATTTCCTCTACAAACATGATGCCATCTCCTTTTTTAGCATTAAATGCCACAACAAGGTGTGGAATGGGCTAAGGAGATGTATTTCTATCATAATCAACTCCAAATCCTAAGGGAAAGCATCAAGAAGAGCCTCAAAGTGCCTCCATGTCCAAAAGCCATGCTTTGGGTACCCTACATCACCCTCTCAAGGGCTATATGGATGGTGTGGCACCTTCCCTCTCCAGTGTTAACGCTCCAAGAATGAGTACAAGTCCTCCCTTTTCATCCTGGGGAAGACCATCACCATCTGGACTTCAAAAAAAGCGACACCTATCAAATAGTGTCAAGGCCCACCAAGGGGCATCCTAAGTTTGTTGGGTACAACATCAAATAAATCAAACACCAAGCAAGAGGAGCTTAGTGTTTCAACATGTAAGGGTGCTTCGCGTTATCAATCATCCTATCCAATCAATCAACAAGTGCCCAGCACTCTGCTCTGGAAGGGCAACACTGCATCTACAAGGTCATCAATGCTCTCTAGGTGTAAAATTATCAAGGCATGCTATGCAATGAAGTGATGTAAGGTTCGCTCAAAGGCTCTTGTTGTTGTGTGAAGAACCACCTAACAAAACTATCTCAAGATCAGGTGAAAGTCACCAATCATTAGGGACAATGACAAATGCACCATAGTAGGCTATACTTTATTTTAGCGTCATAATAGCACTTCAAACTGAGATCACCTTCAAATACTAACTAGACCAAGCCCGTAAAAGTGATCCCTACTTGTGTTAGTGATGGATAAATGATAAGCCCTTTTAGGTGTTTCCAGTTGTCAAGGGGAAGTGATAGGTCCTAGGTCAACCCTTCAATCTATAAGTGTTTGTGATAATAGTGGCAATGGAAGGGAAGAACTTTGGGCAAGGTGCCACTACCATGTAACTAGTGGATGGAGGTCCATCATCCTGATTGTAAAAATGTAAGGAGGGAGCAATCGTGGAGGCATGAGTTTCCTTTTCTCAACTTGCTTTCTCCACCCCTTTGGTGTGCATTTTACTTCTTTTTGGATAATGCTTTCATTGGGAGCATAGCTTAGGAGCCCATGCTTCCTTTTAATGATTTAGCATTTATTTACCCTTTAGTGATCAGTCAATTTATCGCTCATCAAGCTTGGTGCATGCAAGAGTTCCTTTATACTTTTACTAGTTTTGGGATAATGCTTTGATTGGGAGCATAGCTTAGGAGCCCAGGCTTGCTTTTCCTAATTTAGCATTTATTTACCCCTTAATTATTGTTGGAAATTGTAACTAGTTTCGGTCTTCATAATTGTCATTTGTGTATGTCATGATGTAATTTTTATATATTATCAAAAGAAAAGATAAAGAATTTTTATTGTAAAAGAAAATTTACTTATTAAAGCATGGGTTTCATGCTCAAAGTATTTGGTTCCTAAATCAAAGCACCCATTAAGTGTTGTAAAATTTTAGTCTTAGTCAAAGTCTTTGTCATGATGTAATAGAACCTTCTTGGGTTCATGTGTCAAAAGAAAAATATTATTTTTGTATTTGTAAAGTGTCCAAAAACGGCTCCAAAGACAAGTCAGCCAACCCTGCTCATGTCAACCTAAAGAGGACTATTTGAGTCACTCAAACAGTTATATAAATAAGTTACACAGCTTCATTTGGACGAGAAGTAGAACAAAAGCACAAGTTCATCTGATCTAATCTGAGGACAAGTCAAGAAGAATACAAAAACTAGAAGAGCCGAGAATAGAAGGAAAAGATACTTGGAGGTTTCGCATCTATGTTACATTCTCTTGGGTCGTCTTGTACATGCGAGCAGGCTAATATTGTTTACAAATTTGACGTTGCAGAAGCAGATTGAAAATTTTGTTCTTGGATGAAGGCAAGTTGGTCAACTTGTTCTTGGTGGAAGCCATAGTCTAGTGTTTGGTCTTGGAAGTCTCCTTTGAAGTTGATAGGAAGAGTCACAATTGGTTTTCCCCTGTTGGAGGGGTTTTGCCCTTAGCGTGGAGCCTGTATTTTGTGTTCTTGTTTTGGCATGTATTTGATGATATTGAACATAATAATAATCAAGTTAAATATCAACCTAATATCACAAGTAAAGGAAAACAGTAAACTGAAACATGTTGCCCTAATCAATTTTCCAACAATGATGACACAATTTATCACTCATCAGGGTTGGTGCATGGAAGAGTTCCTTCATTATGGAGATGGCGCATCAAGTGCTCAAGGAACTGGGTGATGGCTAATGAGGGGGGTAGTGCTCATGCTAGGCTTTTGCCCACACGCTAATGATTGTCCTAGCCATCTTTTGCATTTCATCATTTTTTCTTTTTTTATTGTGGCCATTTATGCTTTTAAGGTTCTTTTAGTTGCATCAACCTCCGGGGCGAAGCTTTTGATCCAAGCTCAATTATGACGATAAGAAGAGTGCCAATCACAATGAACAAATAACAACAAGCCCAAATAATGGACATGATATCTAGGGAATGATGGAAAGTGGTAAGTATGGAATATCATGGTCACGCTACTTCAATCCAAGTCTCCCAAGTAGTGCTTATTTTTGTATTGTGGCCATTTATGCTTTTAAGATTCTTTTAGCTGCATCAACCTCTAGGGCAAAGTTTCTGGTCCAAAGTCAAGGATGAGGATAAGAAGAGTGCCAATCACAATGAGCCAATGACAACAAGCCCAAAGAATGGACATGATATCGAGGGGATGATGGAAAGTCGCAAGTATGGAATATCATGGTCAGACTACTTCAATCCAAGTTTCCCAAGTATTGCCCCTCTTATAATCCTAAGGAATTAGAGGAGGTCCCACTAGACTAGGGTCAAAGAATAACCTTCCTGGTAAAGTGAGAGAACAAGTCTATAGTCAAGATTGGTCAATCATCCAAATCTCCCCTTAATCCATGTCAAAATACCTGAAACATTAAGGCACATGATTTCAAGATGTTAAAGTACCTGCCAAAGGATGACTCGCCTTCCTTCAAGATGAATGTCAAATGGGTGAGAGATATTTGAATAGTGCAAATGGTGAAGAATCTTGCCATAATATCATGCACTAAGCAATGCAGGGCTATTGGTTGGTTGGTTGGTTGTCCAAAGGAGAAAAACTCTCCTATAGGGTCACCCATATTTGTGTGTGTAACAAGCCCAACATAGATTAAACCTTATTACAACTTTTTAATTATTAAAAAATAAAAAATCATATCAATATTGACACTCAACCAATGTCTAAGGGGGTGTGCAAAGATGTTGCAAGGTACAAAAATGTACAGGTCCATTTCTAGTATGTGAGTACAAGAACGAAGAATTTGAACAACAAGTACATGTACCCATGCTCCTAAGCAAAATTCTGGTCAAGCACTAGCAAACGCTAATTAAGTACATATATACACAAATTTTTAGTGCGAAGCAAAGAAAGTTCAAAGGAAAGATATATACTTGACAATACACTGTAAGTCTCCAAACCATAGTTGCAGGAAGCATCCCCCCCTCCCCACTCTGACTCTCAAACCATGCTCCCATCAAGAGCACACTCCCAAAATATGGGAGAATCACTTAACAGTTTTCAAAATTGATCGGTTGCTCGCATTTTAATTGGATTATATCGCATATGACGGTATATAATTGGCATTTAATCAAGAGCACCAAGCCCTAATATGTACCCCAATTTGGTGGTGTTGATTATTGAACTCCCTTATCATTGACCCTAGCAAAAATGTCCTTTCACTCAAACCAAAATCATTGAACAAGCATGTTAATCTTTTTCTACCATATTTTAAGGTTTGGAATAAGAAATTTCATCAAGATTGGATGGTGTCAACTAATGTCCCTAAAGGAACGAGGTAGAGGCAAAGGCTAAACAAGAGACTAAGAATGAAGGATGATACTAATGATAAGGATCTCGATATAAGCGACGATGGGCAATTGCATGTCAAGGAGTGGTGGAACATGCATGATGGTGCTACCCCACAACTACAAAATTTAGCAACATTGGAGCTTTCACAATTGATGAACACTTTTATCAAAAGAAAAAGGTTAAATGTAAACCGGGTAGAGAGCTTGGTTTATGTTCACTACAACTTGCAATTGTTCTTCCATTACTGTGTAGAGGCAAAGACATAAAGGCTTCATGGTTTGGGACAAAAATCCAGAGGATAATTCGAAGGATGTTGTATTTATAGCGATCAGAGGATGCACTCATGGATAATGATGATCATAATGAGACGCCACACCCATCCAATTTTGGAAAGTGTAACTAGGTTCGGTCTTCATAATGACTTGTAATTATGAATTTGTGTAATGAAGAAGACAAAGATAATAAAATGTATTTTGAAAATGCTTGACTCATGGGTTTCATGAGCAAGGAGTTTTTATTATACGTCAAAGACTTATTCTTGATAATGATTTCTTTAGGGGTCATGTCATCTTGTCATAAATGTATAATTTAGAGTCATGTATTTGAAGTGTTGTTACACTTGTAAAGGACAATTGTTGATATAAATGTATGCCTAAAAGACCTTGTCAATATGCTCCTTAGAGTCAGCTCAAATGTGTTGGATACACTCCTTGTCAAGTCGGCCCACAAACAACTGCTCAAGTCGGCTCACCCACAGAAAGACATGTCGGCCTAGAAGAGGGAGACAGTCCCTATATATAGGACGGACTGCAGCCTCATTTGGGCAGAACAATTCAGTCAAGTTCTGAGATCAAGTGTGAAGGAAAGGGTCTATTTTGGTGCGAAGGAGGAGACTATTAAGCAAAGTCAAGGAAGGCAAATCAATGAAGAAGGGGAGACCATCTTATGTCTCTATCTTGGAGCTAAAGTCTGTAATAGAATTCGGGATAAAAGTGCAAGAAGAGAAGGGATATACCACCGTCAAAAGGAGGCTGCAAAGGCATCTTAAGAAAGGGTCAAAGTCTCAATCAATCCAGTGTGTGAAGAAGACTACTATCAGTGCAAAGACTAGCTTCGGATTTGGATGAAACCTCCAGCATAATATCAGAAGTATACACAACGTAACGAAGGGTTTCCACTATAAGAAGAGACCTTGATATGATGTATCAAGTGTGTATAAATAAGGACCGAAAGGAGATCTCTAGGAGGCCGAGTATAGATCTGAAGAAGGCAGAAAGGAACATGTTGTCAAGGGTTGTTAGACTAGGGATCGAGTTCCCTAGTGTTGGTGAAGGGCAGTGCAGTAAAAGAGATCAACACAAGGAGCCAAGAAAGAGCAGTGACAAGGTCTTGAAGACATACTGGTGTCAAGGGTATGACTCATGGTCACGATACTTGTCAATTGAAGATCTAGAAAAAGAATTACTTTCGGGTTTTCCTCTCCAAGAGGGAGAGGTTTTGGCCCTAGCTTAAAGAGCCAAAATTTTGTGTCTCGTGTTTTGATAATTGACTTGATGAAAGACCTAATAAGCTAATGAAGAGAAGATCTAAGTAATAGAAGCATAACAAGTATAACATGAGCAATTCTCAAGTAAGAGAATTGAATTGAACACTGCCCTACCAAATTCTCAACATGGTTTAAGAGCTAAGGTGCTAGAAAGGGCTATTTGAAAAGAAGACACTCAGATACAAAGAAGATCAAGGATCAGTTTTCAAGAAGGAAAAAGTCAGAGATCCACACTGAAGAGTCAATCTTCAGATTCTAAAAAGACAATTTGCAGAAATTGGAAAACCATCTCAAGAAAATCAAGGACACCGTGTAGAAGCCATCACCATCAACAACCATTTGGTGTTGAAATCAAATCAACAATGTTGGAGTCACCATCAAGCCATCATCTGTTGGGAAAAATACTGAGAGGGGGATGGTCAATCGGTATTTAAAACTCACACAAACTTTTGCTTTTCTTTACTAATTCTATACGCGATTGTTCTTAAGCCAACTAGCATATGTACGCAACTTTCATTCAGGAAACTAGCATATGACTAGTCAACTTATAATTAAGATAAATCTTCAGAACTTTACTTAGACCAGTACATTAAAGATTCATCAACCATTTAGTAAGCAGTAAACATGTGCAGTAAGAACAGAATAAATCATCACACCTAAGAAACACACATGAACACCAAGATTTAAGGTGGAAACCCAATGTGGGAGAGAACCGTTGTTGCTATCGTCTTTGTTTTCAATATTTATTATATAGAAAACTGCTTACAATCTTGTAGTGGCGCAGACTCGTACCAGTACACAAGCACCCACCTACAGAAGGCTGCAACCTTCACTCGTTCTCTAGCTGCTACTGGAAGGGAGCTCCAACCCCCTATTCTTGTTTACCAACCACCAATGGAAAGGAGCTACAACCCCCTGATCTAATCACCAACTCCTACTAGCAGGAAGCTTCAACTTCCTCACTGAAGGCTCCAACCCTCAGCACCACAGCGGACCACGGTTCATAAATTTTCACACTATATCCAACATCTTTAACACATCATAACTTGTAGATCAACTGAAGTAAACATCAAACCAATTTAAACGGAACAATGAGATCACTGTAACAAGACCACGTAACTAAACACTTACTTCTGCATCAACACACTGAATCAACTACAACCTTGATCATTCATAAGACAAAATGTATACGCTACTTTACTTACTGCAACCCGCGTGTATACGAGTTTTTCTGTAGAGAAAACTGCGTATAGATCTCAATATACTAAGTTTAGAATTCTGACTCAGTCACAAAATTGATCAGAGATATTTTGAAATATTTTGTCAGCTTACAGAACCCTCATATAGTTAGCAGCATCAATTATTTTTCAATCAACCAATCACTGATCTTTAATCACAATCAACTAGCAACATAATCAATACTCAAACAACCCAAATCTATATGAAGACATCATTAACAGACAGCAAAACTGATCATACATTTTCTTCAGCAATCTTCAGCAAAACCCTGGTTTGCATATGTGCCTTCCATAAGACATATCCGCAAATGTACGCACTTATTCCAGAACCAACTCGCGTATCTATCTCAATATATTACTGAATATATATGCGCCTCAGAAGAACAGAACCCGCGTGTATACGCGCCTTCCTCGTGTCTAACCCGCGTATAGATCTGTAAATAATTCGAGACTGCGCAACACTTCAAAACTGCAAACTTACTCAGATCATACCCTTCCCTACAGCAAACATGCGCCAAACCACAAATCTAAACAACTCATAAACAAATCATGCAAATACATAGTCATTTCAAGTCTAGAGATCTTGATCCATCATTGTATTCATGAGTGCATCATTATATTAGATCTATCAATTGACTATAGCCCATTCCATGCAGATATACTTCAGATTGAAGTATTCATTCAATTCATATACTCATGCACATTTAGCAATATGATCTTCACCTCCTTATATAATTTGAGCCTTAGCCAATACCATGAGCCAAAACCACACAAGTGTCGATGGTATTCTTGGATGGGATCAAATAAACGTTACTGCACTCAATATTGTGGGCTAATACCATGGTAAGGACCCCTGGTATATAAAATTAGTGCGCTAGCACATATGCGACTTTGTTTATTCGTACCCGCATGTATACGCGACTTTGCCTTCACTAACTCACGTATAGTTCTTCAATTATTTATCTTTATCCATCTTCTGATTCTAATTTGCAAAACCTCTGTCCCAACATTATGTCATTTTGTTCCATCACTTTGTCACCTCTGAGCTTATCCAGATATCATATACTTGGTCTTTTACAAGTGGGTTGCCATCAAGGACAACACATGCATCATAATGCCAACATCATCATCATCAAGGATTCAAGGTGATTTAGCTCTCTTGAAGAAGCCAATCTTAGAGGGAGTTCCTGCTGCTATCTACATCATTATCAACAAAGAAGCTAATAGAAGAAGAAAAGCACCTATTCATCTAAATCTGTCAAAATGTCTTTTTGCTAAGAAAGCAACAAACTGGTTGGGGCTTCAAGCTTTCTTGCATGGAAGAAAAGGACAGATCTAAATCTTATTGAGAATGAAGTTATGAACTATATTCAAAAGGTCATCAACTAGACCTTCAAAAGAAGATACTCAAGCTCATGCCAAATACATGAAGGTAGACATGAGAGCCCAAAGGATTCTTATAGAATCCATAAAAGACTCTCTCATCCCCTATGTATCAAAACTAGAATCTTCAAAAGAAATATATGACAAAATGGTGGAGTTGTTCTCAATGGATACTGCAGGGGAAGTATTATCTCTGAGATAAGAACTATACAGATTGAAGATGTTAAGAGAAAGAATAACTTCATACTTTATGAAGTACAAGATCAATTGCAAGAATTGAGAGAAGTAATGTTTGATAGAGAAATAACTACAGTGGCGTTGAATCCGCTACCGAAGGGATGGGGAAACTTCACTTCAAGTATCTATGGGAAAAAAGAAGCAACGCCATTCCAAGATCTATTCTCTCTTTGTAAGGTAGAAGAGACGAGGTTAAAAGCTAAAAGTGGATATAGGACCAAATGAAGAGAATCAAGCCTATGCTTCCATGTCAAGGAAAAAGTGAAGATTCGGTAAGTTTGTTCCTCAAAAGAAAAGAAGAAACATGGAGAAGATATGATGCTATGAATGTAATGAAAGATTGTCCCAAATCTAATGAGGACAAGAGGAAAAAGGAAGAAGCCCATATCATCGAAAAAATGGAAGAACCAGATCCAAAGAAGCCTAAGAAAGAAGAAGTGAAATATCTCTATTATGATTGAGATCATCTTCCTCTTTAAGAAGTATCTGTTAGGTTGTAAAATAGTATGTTAGGAAGCACTGTATATTAGATAGATGCATCTCTTTAGAATTGGCATCATGATGGAAGCATTGAAGGAGGAGCACTCGTCACAGGAGGATGTCTAAAACATCTATGTGACATCTATGTATAAAATGGCTCCTGGGAACCTCAATGAAAACAACATTTATAAGGCAGTCATCTAGATCAACGGTCATCATTCAATAATCAATATGGAATAAGGTGTTGACATTTTCTAATGGAATCCTCTTTGGATTCACTGGTTAGAAAGAAAGCAAAAGGTTTCTTCGAGAATTCTAACTCGCAGAATTCAGGGATTAGAATATGATGACATATTGATGAAGCAGGTCAAGAGAATGAACTCTTTCATTCTAAGGAAACCTGCTGCAGGATGGACTCAAAAGGAAAAGAATGAGGTACATGTATATATACGCTGACACTGGATGCTATGAAGTCATGTCATGTGGTTGCAAGTAGTATACTTCTATCTTTAGAAGTATGATCAATATAGAAAGCAGAAACTCTTCCAATACACAAGTTGCCAAAGGGCATGATCTTCACTAGATGAAATCAACATAATATGTCCTCATATGGAATATGAGGTGATTATACATTATCAAGGAACTGCACTATGGAAGTTCCTGGGAATGAAATAAACCTGTGTGGAGAAAGAAAAGGAAGAGATCATGGGAAGTACAACCATGGAAAGAAGCAGTCAACATCCAAGGAAGCCAAAAAGACTTGACTAGAAAATATCCTGGGAAGATATGTAGACACTAATAGAAGTCTAGAAAAGATGGAGACCCTTAACAATACAGATCTTTAGGAGATGTGTCAAATTGTAAACAAGGGATGTTGATGCCTATAAGAAGATGTCATGGTGAAAGATCTTCACTAAGGTAACTTTTGATTTAAAAGTTCATATTTATAATTAATCAATATCTAATGAGCTTATACAAGGCTGCCAAAGGGAAGTATATGTCTTCTACAATTGATAACCATATGGCAAGATGAAAGATCCTTGAAAGAAATATGGTCCGAAGAAGAGCAACATGACATGAAGCTAGACCAGATGAGAAGATTGATGAATCACTTTTTGAAGACATGACTAATGGATGAAAGTGATTGATGATCTGTGCCATGTGAAGAGATCCCAAAGTTGAAGTCCAAACTTATAAAATTGAACTCAATTTCTATTGCTCGACTACATCATCCATTGTAAGACGACCATTACCCAACACATCATCTAGGCCAAACTTGCACCCACCTTTTTTGTCCCAAAACCATCTTTGCCCCAATTTCCCTACTTCGTCAAGTCCATTTTTTTGCTAATACAACCATAAGTAGAGGTCGATACCCTTAACTTGTACACCACAAATCAAATACCATGACCAATGCCTTCATTCTATCCTCTTTGACATTTCCATTATTGGTTTGCTTAGGTTACACACTTATTACTACGAACAAGCATCTTGATGGATGGGCTCATCCCCTTTAGATATTGCCTTGGAATCCCTCTCAACCAATTTTGAGTTGGTTCAACTTATACCCTTTGCCATTTGTTAATTTTGGAAACATGTTCTTTGCTTAGCATAGTTAATTCATTCAACCATGAGCCCATTAATCCATTAGCAATCACATTAAACAATATATGACAGTAACCAATGAAAGAACATAAATGAGAAATGTTAAAGACAAGCCAAGACAGTAGAACACGAGAATATGGCACAAGCAAGGGAAAAACCCCAATATGGTGAAAACCCTTGAACAATTCTTCATATTATCCAAATCAAATGTACAGCAGAGAGAGAGAGAAAGAGTACTGATAGAGACATAAATGACTTGCCAAGGTGACGACTAGTATCACTGTCCAAATACCAAAGACACAATCCAGAATTATGCCAACAATCATATTCTGTACGAATCAATGGTCAAAGGCCAAGGCTCTTTCTCTTGGGTTGAACTTATTTAGCTATGCACGATTATCTGGTTAGGATTTGTTGTCTTGTGACTACAAACCCTTTACACTCCTCCAAACATCATTATAAGGCTGTGATTTTCCCTTGAAGGTCTTTGACCACAATTTGAGGACACCCTTCCACAATATACCAAATGGTAGTGGCATAATGGAAACCCTAGATATGGCTCGTATAGGGCTACGGCCTGATTGAAATGGCCTCTTTGGAGTAGCAACCATCCGTCTCTAAAGGAGATCCACACAAGGTAGCTCTGAAACTGTTCACAAGCTTGTGTTGTCACGTTG
The DNA here is from genome assembly GCA_034641835.2 of Pinus albicaulis. Lineage (NCBI taxonomy): Eukaryota > Viridiplantae > Streptophyta > Pinopsida > Pinales > Pinaceae > Pinus > Pinus albicaulis. The sequence goes on from CM076581.1 coordinate 577,968,972, forward strand.
ATGAATCACAGCCTAAGGGAGAGGGTTGATATTGCCTGGATTACGCATCAATCAACCTGAATTTACACAGCCTCCTGTCTAAGGAGCTTGGACTATATACAGGAGGGAGAACATGCAACGAAACCCATACATATTCTGAATTAGTCCTGAAACCAACGACAGTCTACCCACAACTTCCTTGGCCCTGCAACAAGTAATGAGACTTACCCAAACCAAACCCAACCTCTCTACATTTAGCCATAACCTCCACTCAATTACCTGAGAGATGCAAGAGAGATATTCCATGATCTAAATGAGATGGAGAGTGCTCTTATTTACAATAAGACATGATGATTGGGTCCTTATGATAGTGAAGAGGACCTTGAAATTTTTGAGGCAAATTCAAATTTCGATTTTTCCCGCCTAAACAAAATTATGACTTCTATAATTTCATTTGTGTAAACAAATATTTTCCTTGTCCAAATTTGACGATCTTTAGATCGATTTTGGTCCTCTCAACGAGAGGGATTCAATGTTGTAATTATCTTTTCCATAGGCATTGTCCAAATTGGAATTTGGCCCTAGTTACCAATTTTAACACCATTGGAGCCACGCCCTTAGAACCTCTCTCAACCAGGTATAAGTTGGTTCTCATTAGCTTCATATGGAAGCTAATCACCTTATTTCACAAGTAAATAGGACTTATCACCTCTACCACTTATAGGAGACTTAGGGAAAGAAGCATTTCATTTTTAGTGCCCCAACTATTGTGCTCACATACAAGGCACCTAGTTGCAAGCAAATAGCAATTCCACCACTTCAATTTCCAAATCCATAAGATCCAAAGGATATCACCAATCTCCACCTCTTAGATTCTTGTAATTAGTGTAATTTCTACTTGAAAAAAAAAGTCCTTGACTCATGTTTAACTAGAAGCATACCCATGAGATCCTTTCTTATAGAGAGAAAAATACATATATTTCATGCATGCCCAACATTGATGGGAAACCAAAAATATTGATAACAAATGCTATCACAAAAGAACTCCTTGATGAGGGTGAAACTTCCAACAACACAAATAACTTCAAAAGAGTTGGAGCACTTGCAATGTTATTAGAACAATTTTCTGACAAATAACAAATGTAAAGAGAATCAAACAATTTTGCGATTAAAGCCAACAAACTACCAAAAAAATGAACAATAATGTAGTGAATATCAAACATTGTAATAGAGAGTTGAGAAAACATGTGATATGCTCTCATATCTTTTAAAAACTTCCATGGAAAATTAAATCAACATAGGGATATATTTTGGGGCAAACCATAAATAAAAGTGTCATAATATAAAATCATCCATTTAACATTTAACCCCAAATATTTCACCAATTAATATAAGAGCTAAATAATAAAGGGTTTTATTTATTGTCCATGAAGTGGAGCTTTTTTTTGTTAACACCCAAATCGTCAACAAGCAATATCAAGTCTATATCAATTCATAGTCTTAATGTAAAAAGACCCCATAATCTACAAAATATGCAAGACCTAAAATCATTAAAGAGAATCTTATAGTGGAACTCAAAAACTATAAAAAAAATGAATAATATAATGGAGAAGATCAAGCATTATACTAGAGATTTGAGAAAATATGGGCTAAGCTCTCATATTTTTAACAAACATCCACAAGAAAGTAAATCAACCTAGGGAAATAACTTGGGGCAAATCATAGATATAACTATAGTGATGTAAAGTGATCCATTTAATATTTAAACTTGGATATTTCACCCATCAATAAAGGAGTTAAACAATAGGGCTTCTTAATATTTTCCACCAAGTGGAGCCTTTTTCTAACTACCAAATAGTCAACAAGCAATATCAAGTAAATTCTATCAATTTATAATCGCATTAGATAAAAGCCCTGTATTCTAAACAACAATGTTAGTTTTGATACTCTGTTCCAAACAGCTCATCGTAGACCCTATTTTTTTATGGTAGAGAGTTCAAATATTTTATCAATTGGGTGGGTGTAGATAAAGTGACCCTGTTTTTTTATGGTAGAGAGTTCAAATATTTTATCAATTAGGTGGGTGTAGATTGAGTGACCCTGTTGTTTTTTTATGGTAGAGAGTTCAAATATTTTATCAATTAGGTGGGTGTAGATTGAGTGACCCTGTTTTTTTATGGTAGAGAGTTCAAATATTTTATCAAGTGGTTGTGTGTAGAATGAGTGATCGTGAGGAAAAGTTGCTATCCTTCCCGCCTAAAGCTCAACTCTCACTTTGTGAGATGACATGTTGCTTTTAGTGAACTAATTTTTTTATGAGTTATATATGATGTATTGATCTATTCATGAGTAGATGAATAGGCCTTGTGCCTTGAAGAATTTAAAAATTTACCTTGAGGGCTTCCTGGGCTTCCTTGGGCTTCCTTGATGATACTAGTATATTAATTAAAAAAAGAAGCGAGATAGGGGGGAGTTCACAAATATTCTGCACCATCGTTTTGGTTTGGCAAGCCTTTATTTACTTTTGTCAATTTACATCTTCTTACACGTGTTTGCAGATATGAAAACGCGGGATTTGCATAGAAAGGGAATCAAGCTGCATGCACAGAAATGAGATGACAGCAAAGGTGACATGATACATTACTGAAGACGGAGTCGAAATTGCAGATACGAAAACGTGGAATGTGCATAGAAAGGGAATCAAAATGCATGCACAGAAATGAGATGACACCAAGGGTGACACGATACACTACTGAAGACGGGATCGAGACTGAAGGAGGACAATACCATAGAAAATCATGCGAACAAAAAGAACAAGATCATGTAGTTGCTAACAATAACAGGGCAACTCCTAAAGAGGGCACCGACAAGCGTGCATGTAGCACGCACAATAGATGATTCCCTTCTATGTTATCTAATTTCCAATCGTTACTGGAATATCCGCATAGGAATGGTAACAGAGTAGAGAATAAACTCAAAATCCATAAACCCATTAATTTATATCACTCGTCATCCTTCAAGCCTGTCGAGAGCAAAGAAAATCCGGAGGTTTCAAGTTGAGCAGAATGTAAGAAACAGATGTTATCGAGATTGCATGCATGAGGGTTAGTAAACATACCACTTCCCTACCAGCTCCCTCCGCTCTTCTTTCTTTTCAATTCTACCCATTCCATATCACCTTTGCCCCAACGTTCAATATCTTTATCGCCATAGACAATAAAAAGACAACAATTTGCAGTTTAAAATACATGCAAACAGTGTCAGCGTTGGTTTCACAAAAAACTGCACGGATGTTTTCCATTGATCGAAGAAGCCCCAGCTTAGAATCCCCATACTAATGCTTCAAGCTGTGAAGAGAATAGATTTTCAAAATGCCTGTTCGGACCGCGACAGAGTGCAATTTAAAGGCGTCATAGAGGCACTTAAAAGGAATTAGGGTTAGGGTTTTAAGATTTATGAGATTAGAATTAAGAAACACTTGCAATGGGTGAAAAAGGCATTAATGCAATCATTGGTGCAAGTAATTGATTTGAACCCTACTAGCCATGACAGGCCTTTCGTCAAACATGTCACAAATATGTAATCTACAGGTCATAACAACAAATCTAAGCATAGGGGTCTTATACTTATCTGAGATTCATAAAGAAGCATTGTTTCCATATCACAATAGTTGCAAAATCATTTAATAGGACATATATTCATTGTACATTCATTTTCTAATCAAAACATGATGAAATCCACAAATGAAGTTTGTCATAAAACATACTCATAACCAACATATAACCAACAGAAATAACAGCCATAAAAATCACATATGAACCAGTACAGTTACACATGAAATACCAAGAAGAAGGAGCTCTTATTAGTGAATGCATAAGCCAACCAGGTATGGGACTTCCACGAAACCACCTTACCATAGATTGGGCTAAACTAAATCTTTATTTCAGCCCAATCACCCTCGTTTCATATTCCAAGTATGAATGTGAGACTCAAAACCAAACCAATTTAGGTTTCCTCGGGCTTTACTTCAATCCCCATCAGATCACTAGGCCCTAAACAAGCATGGATGCCACCGAATTTATCGACCTACACTGTGAGAAAATTGCATGCCTCCTAGTCTCTAGGTTTTACCATATATCCCGCCATTCACCGATCGAGTATTCATAGGCCTAATCGAGACTCCACCCTCTGGGATTTACCATATATCTCGCTATTCACCGGTTGAGGATTCCTAGGCCTAACCGAGGGCACACACCTCTAGTCTTTACCGTATATCCCGCCATTCACCGGTTGAGGATTCCTAGGCCTACTAAGGTACACAAAATCCAACTTTACCACAATCCCACCTTCTCTGGTCTAGGGATTCCTAGGCCTTGTGTTCTTTCTTTCAGAGACCACCTCACTCAGTTTCAAAACCATCCAGAAATCCACCGCAACTAAGTAGAATATAACCCACCACACCATGGATATTCAGAAATTGTAAGGCAAGGCCGAAGAACATTGCCACGTCTGGCAAAACCATGCCAATAACAACAAGAGAACTAAATACACGCATGCATGTACCATGCATGCCAAATCTAGCAAGGAAATCACACATGCAAATCGATACCTGCAAGTAATCCTGTTGTAGTCGCTTGATCCTTTTCTTCCTTGCTTGATCTTTGCTTCCCTTTGCCTTCTTTGTCCTTCCTTGCTTTCCTTGATCCAATGTTAGAGTGCTCCAAGAATGCTCTAAGTGTCCAAGAGTGTGAGAGAGAGGGAGAATAGAGAGATAGCTCCAAAACTGAACTGACAAAAGGTACCAACTAATCCTCATAAGCTTTTTTGTTAATGAGATCTCTATTTTCTTCAAATTTCCATTATTTTCCTTCATTTTCCTCCTCACATGCAACAGGTGACCTTTCACCTTCCGTTTCTCCTAATTTCCATTATTTTCGTAGATAAATGCCAATAATGTCATTTTGCCTTTCCAAAGCCTTTATCATTGTCTTTTCTAATTTACTTTAGCCATAATAAACCATATGAACACCCACACTAGGATGTTTTTTCCCAACATTCAGCTTCGAATACGTGTCTCATGACCTTGGTTATTATTTCGCCTTATTAACTTTATTAAATGGAATTTTGACCAAGTCTATTACAAAACCCTCCCCCTTGGTGGGAAACACCATCCTCGATGTTCAATGACACCTACAACCAACAATACTGTTAAAAGCAAAACATATTGCCCAGGTAATTATATAACTCAGCTCGTTGTGGTATTTACAATGGTCAACTTGCTAAGAAGCAAACCAGCATGACAACATGACAACCATAATGACACAACACCCATACAACTTATTGGAGATTTATAACACAACTCATGGCGGTATTTACATCCATATACATATATACATAAACCAAAACATCACACCAAAACATATGCCAAAACATTCACTCAACCATCAAATAGAGAAGGATACATAGCCTGCATCTGATCTGCCATCTCCCATGTGGATTCATCAAGCCGAAAGTGTTTCCGCTGCACTTTAACCTACTTGATTTCTCAGTTCCAGAGCATAAGCATATTTCTCTGCAAATACATTGAGGTTCCAGTTGGAATTCTCCTTTTGGCTCCACTTGCAATACAGACCAATCAATCACATGATCAACATCTTTAACATACTTATTAAGTAATGAAACGTGGAAAACGTCATGGAATTTCACTGTCTGAGGCAGTGCAAGACGATAGGATATTGGTCCAATCCTTTCAAGAATCTTGAAAGGTCCACAAAACCGAGGTGCCAGCTTCGCACACGACCCAATCCTCAAGGAGATATTCTTGGGCTTGATGCGCAAGTACACTTGTTCCCCAACCTGAAGCTCCTTAAACATATTGTTCTGATCTACATAACTTTTCTACTTGTCTTGTGTTGCCTTTAGATTCTTCTTAATTACATGCATTCCTTGTTCCATCTCTACCAACATATCTCTTCCTATCAATACCTTGTTCACTGGATCACTCCAATTGATGGGAGTATTACAACTTTTCCCATAGAGTGCCTCAAACAGACTCATCCTCAAGGACTCCTGATAACCATTATTATACACAAACTCAACAAATGGAATTTACTCCCCCCATCTCCTCTGTTGATGCATCACATACATCATCAACATGTCCTCCAATAATTGGTTGACCATGTCTGTCTGCGGATGATAAGTTGTGCTAAAGGTCAATTTTGTCCCTAAACCTTCAAATAACTCTTTCCAAAACTTAGAAGTGAAATTAGCATCTTTGTTTGATACAATATTCCCCGGAACACCGTGTAGCCTCAATACATCTCTTATGAAGACCTGTGCTACATCATTAGCTGAATACGTAGAATTCACTAGAATGAAGTGCGCTACCTTTTTCAACTTGTCTACCACAACCACGATGGAATCATGTTGTCTAGATGTCCTCGACAAACCTGTGATGAAATCCATGGAAATGACCTCCCACTTCCACTTTGGAATCGGAATATACTGTAGTATTCCACTTAGATTCTTACATTATGCTTTCACTTGCTAATAGTACAAGCATCTAGCCACAAACTCCACCACTTCCTTCTTTAGATTCGACCAATAGTATAACTTCTTTAGTGTTGTTAATGTTTTATGATATCCTAGGTGACCTGAATACGACTTAGCATGAAATTCCCTCAAGATAAGATTATTGAGCTCACTGTTATCCGAAGCATAGATCATGTCCCTAAATCTGGCCAAACCATCTACTATGAGATGATAGTCCACATCCTGATCATGTGTACCTTGTTGTAACATGTGCATAAGCTCCATGTACCTTTCATCCTGTTGACATGCCTATAATATTTGATCCTATAAGTCTGTTCCATAATAACTCATAGTTTTTATATGATTCACAAGTATCCTCCTGTTAAGAGCATCTGCAACCTTGTTCTCCTTACCTTTGATGTACCTGATATCAAATTCAAACTCATTAATTGTGGCAAATCATCTATCTTACCTGACATTCAGATTTTGCTCGTCAAACAAGTATCTCAATCCACTATGATCACTCATCAATACAAACCTCTTTCCAAGAAGATAATGTATCCACGTCTTCAATGCATGGATGATCAAAGCCAACTCAAGATCATGTGTCAGGAAATTCTACTCGTGCTCATTCAATTTCTATGACTCATAGCACACTACCTTTCCTTCCTGCATAAGGACTCCACCAAGTCCTCTCTTGCAAGCATTTGTACACACCACAAATTCTTTGTCTGGATCTGCAATCTTTAACACTGGAGCATTCGTCAACTACTTCAATTGTTCAAAACTTGTTGCACATTCCTCTTTCCATTCAAATTTCTTACCTTGCCTCTGCAAGGATGTAATAGGATATGCAACCCGAGATAAGTTTTTAATGAACCTCATGTAGTAACCTGCTAGTTCCATGAATGATCTTACCTTATCCACATTTCTAGTAGTTTCCCATTCCATGATAACCCTTATCTTTTTTGGGTCCACTGTTATGCCTTCCTTGGAAACAACATCCCAAGTAATGTACCTTTGTCTGAAAGAAACTGCATTTACTGAGCTTAGCATACAATTGATGCTCTCTCGGCAATCTCAATATTGTTGCTAAGTGTTCGACATGATCTTCCTCATTATTATAATATATCAATATGTCATCAATGAATAAAATAACAAACTTATCCAGATAAGGGCACAACACATTATTCATCAAACACATAAAAGTAGTTGGAGTATTAGTCAAACCAAATGGAACTACAACAAAATCATAATGACCATACCTGGTCTAGAAATTTGTCTTGTAAATGTCCTCTTCTTTGATGCGTACCTGATGGTATCCTAATCGCAGATCAATCTTCGAGAACGCTACTGCTCCCTTCAACTGATCAAACAAGTCATAAATCCTCAACAATAGATACTTTTTCTTGATGGTTACCTTGTTCAATTACATGTAATCAATGCATAACCTTAGAGTACCATCCTTCTTCATTACAAACAACACTGGTGTACCTGTTATGAATATTTTATTAATTATTAGTTAGATTAGTTATCTTAGGTTATTAACTGAAAAGGCATGATCAAAGATCATGCCTCTTCGCCAAGGGACACCTTGAGGCTATTTAAAGCCCAGGCGATCCCTCATTGTAATCATCTCTTATCTCATCTTTTCATCATTAATAATATATATTTATCAGTTTTACCAGAGTTTTTATACTCCATTGGTATCGGAGCCATCGCTCTTTGGATCTGTGTGATCACCCAGGAACTGCAATTCCAGAATTGTAGATTTTTAATCAGATTTTCTCAAGATCATAGACAAGACAAGAACAACAGGAAGCCGAGAAGGACATTGAGTTATCGGAAAGGGTTACGTTCCGCTGCCCTTGCCTTGTATTTTCTCCGCAATCACATTTAGTCCATTACCCTCACTTTTCCGCTGCTGCTAATCTATACGCCCCATCCTCCATTGCCATCCCACTATTCCTCCCTCTCCCGTCATTCCTTCTGTTGTCACTTCCGCCCCCTCTCCCGCCTCTCTCCGCTCTGTCACTCCGCTGCAAAAATTCTCAGTCGTCTCTCTTTCCGCCGTTTTTATCCATTCTCTTCTCCCCACTGTTCGACTGCCACTGTGCCATCGTGCCTCGTGCACCGTCGACCCACCAGGTGACCGAGCTGTGGCTTGCGATTAATAAATCGTTACAGCGGTAAATTTCTTGGGTTATAACCTGACAATCGAATTATAAATAATCGGACGTAAAAAAAAAAAAAAACATTGTTCTCGATTTGAGCGAGTACAAAATCAGTGGCCATAGTCTCATCGTTGCTCAGTGGCCGTAGTCTCATCGCTGCGTGGATTTACACTCCATAAAATATTCATAACGATACAGCTGTATATTCGATACATCATTTAAATAAACAACACAGCGTTGAATATACGATACATGGTACCCACGGATACGATACAGCATATACGATATGCCATTTGAATATTCGATACACCGATTAAATAAACGACACAGCGTTTAATTATACAGTACAGCGTTTTAAAATTTCGCTACAGCATTTTAATTATACGCTACGGCGTTTAAAAAAAATAAATAAATTACGATACAGCGTTCTAAATATACATACAGCGTTTTAAAAAAGATACGCTACAACGTTTAAAAATACGGGTACAGCATACGGTTATACGTCTCGTGATACGTCTCGTTTGTTAAAAGAACAGGGCTGTGATATCGTTTTAAAGCGGACGGGTATTCTATGGTCGGATAGTCATATATATAATAAATATATATATATATATATGATTATAATTTAATTTTTATATAAACTTTAATTCAAAATTAAATTTATATAAAAATTAGTTTAAAAAATAAAAATAAAAATAAAATAAAAATAAAAATAAAAAAATTAATTAATTAATTTTAAAAAAAAAAAGGAGAAAAGAAAAACTGGCAAAAGAGTATTTCTCACCTCATATCTGTTCAGTATGTCTTTATCTACGATGACAATTGATCAGATCAAAAGCTTAGCAAAGCTAAAACGAAGGGAGGCCATAGAAGAGTTTAGCAAAGCAATGAACAGGATGTCAGAACTCTGCAATAAGTTAGATGATAAAATAGATAAGTTAAGTCAGACACAATCCTCGATCTCTCCTGACAGGGAACAATCTCAACAAAACAATGCCTCAGATTCAGGGAACTCAGAAGAGCAGCCGGAAAAAGCTGATTTCCCACATCACCAAGAAGATACAGATGTTTGTAAACAGCAAAATGTTCCATTCCCAGACTTGGACGAAACATATGAAGCGACAAACACATCCGAAGCCACTGATATAACGACAGAAGCTGTTGAGGCCTTCGGTGATGAAGCAGATATGGTTGTTAAGAATGAAACATTTAATGATGAGGAGAAGTTACATCAGACAATAATTGTTGGTAACTTACCTCTAAGTCTAAAAAGGAATCACAAACAATCACTAGAAGAACAAGGGATAGTTGGAAAACATGAAAAAGTATTCCAAGATCTTCCCATAAAAGTGCCTTCCGATAGGAAAATCAAACATCCAATAGAAGTCAAGACAGTATCCAGCTTTGTCGATATCAGATCTTTTCAATATCCACATCACCAACAGATGGAGCTCGAGAAGATACTTCACGATCTTTTTAAAGTGTGGGACGCAAGAGCTCATCGCTTGAGAAAACCAGACATTCGTCAACATTTTCCATCATTACGTATGCTTTGAGGACAAAGCATCTTTAAGAGAGGGGCAATGTTATGAATATTTTATTAATTATTAGTTAGATTAGTTATCTTAGGTTATTAACTGAAAAGGCATGATCAAAGATCATGCCTCTTCGCCAAGGGACACCTTGAGGCTATTTAAAGCCCAGGCGATCCCTCATTGTAATCATCTCTTATCTCATCTTTTCATCATTAATAATATATATTTATCAGTTTTACCAGAGTTTTTATACTCCAGTACCCCACGATGATACACTTGGTCTAATGTATCCCTTTTCAAGAATTTCCTTCAACTGTAACTTTAATTGCACTAACTCTAGAGTTCTCATACTGTAACATGCCTTTGATGTTGGTGTTGCCCCTGAGACCAACTCAATGGAAAAATCTACTTCTCTGTGAGGCAGCAATCCTGAAATCTCTACTAGAAACACATCCTGAAACTGTCGCAAGATTGCGTGCCTGCTTAATATCTCTGCATCCTCATCCTCCTTACCTTTATCATTAGAAATATGCACTACAAGTAACACACACCATTTTATGCAATTGCTCTTTGCCTGCATAGTTGTCACCATTCTAGTTGATGTTGCTTTCTTCTTACCCTGCAAGATTCTTTGTTCTCCATTGTCATCCAAGCACTCAATAGTCTTGTCATAAAAATCCACCTTAGTCCTATGAAAATACAACCAATCTATACCCAAAAGCATACTATATGATCCCAACGATGATACATTCAAATGTGTTGATGTAAGCATATCATTCAACTTGAATGCACAATCTCTTACCCAGTGATGAACTCTCTTCTTTGTACCTATAGCCAACTACATTAACCAATATTTTGCATGCACTTCTTTATTCAAACCACACTTATCCACCAAGTAAGGGTTAACATAACTATAATTAGATCTAAGGTCATTTAAAATAGAAACAACTTGATCACAAAGCTTACCGTCCATCTTAATGATAGATGCCTAGTGATCTGCCTGCATATTATCCAATGATGCATAGATCCGTGGAATGTTATGCCCAACATCCCCAACTGTCTACACCTCCTGTGCACAGTAAATCTGAGGCATACCACCCTAATTTTGTAGAAAATCCCTCTTAATATGCTCTTTACCACATGTCAAACATTGCAACTGTCCTGTACCATCACCTCTATTCTACTGCCCTCTAGACTATGACCCATGTCCCTATCTAACTACGTTGAACTTCTTGTAAGGTATAACATTTTCTTTCTCTTATACATTTTGAGGTCTTGTTCTTCTCGGCAGCCATTTACCTTTAGCTTTATATTTCCCTTTCCAACCTTGTTGTGATTGTGTCTTACGTTTTGACTACTCATAACAGTGTTTCAATTTCCCAATAAATTTCTCGAGCAATCGAGGCTCATCATACTCAATCTGATCTCTAAATGTTAATGGTAATCCATTGTCAAATCTGTGAACTTTAGCCTTTTCATCTTGAAGACATGGTACATACCTCAACAACTCCAAGAACTTGGTCGTATACTCATCATTTGTCATCGATCCCATATTTAACTCATATAATTCCTTGGCTTTGCTATCACAGTACCTCTCTGACAAATATTTCTTCCCGAAAAAGTCTCTTGAATTTGTGCCAAATCAAGTCTGATGTCTCGGTGTCTCTAACCCGCTTCACATATTCCCACCAAAAGTTTGATTTCCCTTTGAGGCTAAAGATAGCTATTTTGGCCTTCTTTTTCTTTGTGTACTCATGAAACTAAAATAATTTCTTCATCCAAAATATCCATTCCTCAGCATCCTCTGGCTTCTTAAAATATCCATCAAAGGTAGGTGTTTTTGCTTTCTTGAACTCTTCTGGAAAATATCCCCTGTCACTCCTCATGTAAGGATGATAACGATGATGATCATAGTGCTTGTTAAAACCAGAACTAGAATAGAAAATGTGTCCATCACCTATCCTATCTGGAGTATCTAAGACCTTGCCATATTTGATCGTGTCATCCCTATCTGACATGTGCCCGCCATGAGAGACATTGTCGTATGCCCCATTAGTCATATCCTCCTTCCCATGATTGATCCAAAGTTGCCCATGTATCTGCAATTCTAACAAACTCTGAAGGATTACTCCATTAACTTCTGCTTATTTCTCCTATGCCTGAATTATTTTGTCATTATCTTCCTTACAACTTATTTATGACTTCAAGATTCTCAATGTGTCTGTTATATCAGGAGAGTACCTATCACCATGTTTCTCATCGGATCTATAGAGAGAATCTCGTGAACTGTAGTTTACCATCTTGCTAGTCATCTTTGATCTCTTTTCTGCAAGTATACCATGTCACCTAAACCAAAGGATACATTAATCAACATACCTCAGTATAGTTCAAGGAAGGATATCTCATCCGCAAGATCAACTTGATTAATGCAATACATGTATAAACATAATCATGTCAACATATGATCTGTAAATGAAAATTTGAAGGTTTCTTATGAAAGGTTGCAAGTGAAATTATATGTTTTTTTATGCAATTAGGGAAGTTGCATTAACACATAAATTATGATCCCCCGATCGGGGTGCTAAGTGGAAAGAGCAGGATGGCATGTCGCGAATGGATAGGAGCAGCAGGCACGTGATGGCGTGCGTTCGACCGACACCCATTAACCCTACAGTTAAGGTAGATGGTACCGCATGTAGCCTCATGATGATGATAACGCGATGCCAACTATTCCTGTCATACTTGCATTGGAAACAACATACGAGGGGGTTAAAGGAAAATCACCAAGTTAACGGCCAAAACATTCCTTCTGGCAGCAGTCCTTGTGGAGGAGCGGAAGCGAATTCAACAGGCCTTGCTGTGACAAGCCAACAACAGCTTTGTCCTCAGGGTTACCGGTATGTTAAGGTTGAGCCTCTAGTTCCTGTCCTTTATGCTATGCTTACGGTTGTCTATGGTAATAATAGGGCTTTGCACTGTGATTTTCGGAGTAGTGATAGCATTAAGCCAATGTATCATTCCCATTTGGACCATTGTAATGACTTTTTGAAGGGGACGAATTCTTGGTATTTAACCACGCCATAAATAAACCATTGTTTCCGTAGTCCATGTAGAATTCAGGGTAGAAAATTGCTATGTCAATGTATATGTGTTAGCTCTTGTTGTCATTTCGTTCAGCTGGTTCAATTAGGTGAAATCTTAAAAATGCAACGCCATGATAAAATTGAAGGCATGACACTTCTCTGTTTCTATACATTCTTAAGTTTTGTGCAGCACAAGATGGATATTTCTCTCTGTCAGTTTGGTAGGATAGATAAGTTGGGTTAGGCGTCAAATTATGAGGTTCTTAGTCAAATGTATTTAATTGCAAATGTTTGTAATAGGAAGTGCATGCAGCTCCACAATACGATGGGGCCTCTCACTGAAATTGTCGGCTTTTGTGTTTATAAATTGTTATCCTGTACAGGCTATCTCATAAACTTTGCAGGTTTTTATAATTGGTGGCTCCTAATCATCAAACAGAAGAGTGGAATGGGAAAAATACAGGTAGCAAAATGCCAACCAAATGATACAAGGAAGAAAAAGTTAGCGCAAAATAATGTCGGCACCAGTAAAAGAGGAAGAAGGTCGAAAAAAGGAAATCATGCAAAATCTGTTTGAAGTTTATGCAGAAGGAAACTCTCTGCAAATTAGGAATGTTATTCATGGATGGGAAAGAGAAAGTGGTAGTAAAGAAGAGGATATTGAGGTTCAGGAATAGAATATGGACTTTCTGGTTGATCCTGGGAATACGAGAGGACGCCTGTCCCTCTTTCACCAGTAAATACACACTTACTGGACCTTCAAAAGTGTTATTGATAAAGCTCTTCAAAGATTTTAGATTAATGAAGGTAACCCTCAGATGTTTTCAATACTACAGGAAATAAAAGCAGATATTCGAGAGATAAAGGTGTCACAGTATCATGCCACTACTCATGTAGGCAGAATTAAAAGACAGTTATAGCAGGTTGATATGTCGGGGTCTACAACAAAGGACCCGACACCAGTAGATTTCTCTAATGGTTAATACACTTTAAGTTTAAATGTTTTTTGCGGATAGCTTTTATGCTTTATGTTGTTTAATAGGCTTGATAGTAAACTCATCAGGTGATCATGTCCTAAGTTGTAAAAATGCTCAAAATTGGTTGAAACCAGAACGACTGGATAGGCCTCGTCGATACGATCCTAGCGCCGTGAACGACACTCAAATCCGACACTGTATGTGAAAGTTATTCAAGTTTGAAATTCACAATTTCCTTCAAAAGTCCAGTTTGACCAGGGTTCACTTTGATTTTAAAAATATTTAAAAAAAAAAAAAAAAAATATTCCACAGAATATTCCATGAAATATTCCTTCAGCTGCCTATCACCAGTCAACACTTGGCATCCTTGGATTGGGTTATCGGTTGACTTTGTTTGTTTCTGAGCTAATCAGCATCTGCCACGTGGCAGGCTCGGAGGCCGCCACGTGGCCCCAGGACTGATGAATTTGCAGTGGTAAAATTTTGGCACCTAACAGGAATCGAACCCGGTTCTCGGCGCTACCATTCGGGCGGCCCGACCGGGCAGGCTACGTTTGGTTCTTAATTATCATAGTGGCCATTACATATATAAAGTTTCTACATATGTTCTACGGGCGACAAAGGGGGCCAGCCCCCGCATATATGTGACCCTACGTTGGATTCCAGGGGCTAACCGCCCACCCGATGGTCACGGCAACGGTTAGCACCCCACCATGTGGCCTTTTCCCAAAACTTAAATGCTACGTTTAATGGTTAGTTGCAATGATTTCGCCGGCGGGGGTTTAGACGGTCCATGTGACCACTAAACCATAACATTTATTATAACCCCCAACGGTTCCGACAAATTTTGAGGAGCGCACTAATTTGGGCGGAGTTGGCCAAATTGGCGGGCCTAACTCCAGTTAATCCATTTTTGGTGGAGTTTTTTTAGACCAGATTGGGCAAATACTGTTTTGGTCATAACTTCTGATTTACTGAACCTTTTGGAGCGAATTTGTTTTTGATTTCGGGTATTCTCAGCATTATGGAGCCATTGGAACAGGTTGCAGAGCCAACAGAGGTGTCTTTCAGCCATTTTTACTTCAGAGAAGCTTGGGGAGCCATCAGGGCCTTGAGGGAAATGGAGCTGCATTGAACTACACTTCATTGTTTTAGGTGAAATCAGAGTCATTCTTAGCTTCTTTATGTGTTCTGAATTCATTTTCACAGCTGTTTTGTTCTGTTTAGGTCTTTTTCTCACTGTATTACCAATTTGAGCATCATAATATATCAAGGACATGCCCATTGGGAGCCTTGGACCCAACAGATGTAGCCCAGGAGGGGTGAACTGCCTCATCATGTTGCTGTGTGTTTATGGTGAAGTTATTTTGCTGTGTTATTCAGATTAAATTTGTTAAACAATAAATTAAAACAACACTCCCTCATACCAAAATTCATAAACAGTTATAAAAAACACTTTGTTTCATTTGCAAGACTATCCAAACACTTTTCACACTTAATTTAATGGAAATGAATACTTTGAACAACAAAACAAATACTTTCATTTCCAGATCAGTTGGTATCAGAGCTCAGGATTAGGGCCCTAGAAGCTAGAGTTTTTACTCAACATTTGTTTTGTGCAAAGATTAAGTCATTTTTTTGCAAGTTTTGATGCTTACTAGGCTAAAACTCAAGAGAGGTGAAGGAAACTTGGTTAGTGCACAAACTAATCCACAACCAAGAAGGGTCGGAGAACAACCTCCAAGAGCCCTAGAAGCAGCTACAAGCATGTTTTCAAGAGAAGAAGAAGCTCCTGAAGAGATGGATCCCAAGGAAGAAGAATGGGTTTTCCGGACAACTTTCTTGGATATCACTGAAATGGTAAGGATCCTCTATCAAGAAAGAAATGATAGGATTGCTGGAGGAGGGTCTAAAAACCAAAAATAAGGAGAGGGTTCATCAGGAGGAAAGAAGAGTAATGATCAGTGTAAGAAAGGACATGGAGGAAATGGTCATCCTCTACATCGTCTTCCTCGACTTCGGTAAATCAGTCACATAAATCGAAAACCACTGGTAAAAATATTTTTTTTAAAGCTTGATGTCAAATTTGAATTGCCCATGTTTAATGGTGAAGTCAATGCAAAGAAACTAGACAATTGGATCAGACAATTGGAATTTTATTTAAGGATTCAAAACCTTCATGATGATGACACCAAGATACAACTAGCCTCTCTAAGAATAGATGGAGCAGCATTGGTATGGTGGGAAGCCAAAACCAAGGATGAAATCAAGAAACATGGTAAGATTACTTTATCATGGATTGAATTTATTTCCGCAATTAAGAAGAAATTTTATCCTCTTGCTCATCTACAAAAGGGTATAATGAATTGGAAAAACTTTAGACAGCTTAAGGGACAAAATGTGCAAGACTATACTCAAGAATTTAGGAGAAGAGCACTCTTATTAGGGGTAGACTTACAAAGTCAAGATACTTTGCTGAAATATATAGGTGGTTTGCATAATTACTTTATACATACTATCCTTATGTTCAATCCTACTAGTCTAGACGAAGTTTGTGTACAATCTACGCATTTAGAGGCTAGAGAGAAAAACACTTTTGATGTGAATGAGGGTAGTGATTTTAAAGGAAAAGGAAGAAAAAGGATTGCAAACTCTAGAAAGGAAAAAGGGAAATTCTTTTGTAAGAACTGTTCAAAAACAAGCCACGATGAAGACCACTGTTGGAAGCTTCATCCGGAGCTGAAACCAGAGAAATATAAAAACAAAGACAAAACCAAAGAAAAGGGAAAAACTGTTGCAACTGTGGAACAAGACTTAGGGTCTGAATCAGGTGATGAGACTAAAAGTATCGCCATGGTATTAAAGAACATAAAGGGGAAAGAGGATGTACAAGAAACAAATCCCAGTTCTAGCACATTAAACTGTCACAAAGAAACTCAAAATGAAAAGAGGAGGATAGAGCTATTTCATGTGAGGATAATCTCAAACCACACAAAGATAGACACACTATTTGATAGTGGGTCTCAAGCTAATCTCATCTTAGAAGACTTGATCAAATAGATGAAACTTGAGACAATTCCACATCCAAAGCCTTATCCACTTGGGTGGATATGCAAGGATGCAAAATTACAAGTCTCAAGAAAGTGCATCTGGCGCTTCGCCATAACAACTCATTATGTTGATTGGGTTGAACTGGATGTAGTACCGCTTGACATTACAGGGGTTGTGTTGGGTAGTCCATATTTATTTGACAAAAAGACAATCTTCCATCGCCATGAGAAAAAATATCACTTGTTCAAGGATGGAAAAGAGTAGATTGTGAGAGCACATAAGAAGAAGCTAGAATCTTCTTTAGTCCATGCAGGGCAATTGAAAAGGCTAGTTAATGTAAGTCAAAATCTGACTTTGTTGATGGTTAAACAACAAGATTTTGTACATTTTCCTTTTCATGATATTGCTGATATAAATGATGATATGTTTCAATATGATAACAGTTCGTCTTTGAAAGAAGATGACAATATGTTGCACAAGGTACCTTTGGTGTCGATTGGTGCAGAGAACGAAGTGTCGGTGCAAAGCGGTGCAAGAGTCCATGAGATGGAAATGCATGCAAGCAAAGAGGGCACACAGTTCAGCAAGGGTCATTGCTGGTTTCAGAATGGCAGATTGGTATGGCGAGAAAACTTGTTCGGGAATCGGCACAAGTACAAAGCTCATTCAGCAAAAATTCGCCATATGAACAGTTGGCAAGGTGAAACTTATGTTCAGTCTTCTTTGAATTTTGACCATTGTAGAAACAATATGTTTTCTGCAAATTATAGTTGCTGTTCTGTAAATTTCAAGAATTTTCATCATGACTCAGTCAATGTTAGCAACGACCGGTCAGTGAATTCAAGGAACAATTTATCATTTTATGAGAAGTTCAATTTGACGAAGTGAGGAAGATTTCAGTGGTTCAAAGTTGGAAGAGTGGAGAATCAGTCTCCTCATCTTCATTTTCTGTAATCAGAGAGCTTTTGTGGGTCCAAAATCTTCCCAATTGGGAGGTGTGATCAGGTGATCATGTCATAAATGAAGAAAATGCTCAAAATTGGAACTACTCAGAACTGGTTGAAACTATAACGACAGGATAGGCCTCGTCAGTACGATCCTGATGCTGCGAATGACACTCAAATCCGACACTGTATGTGAAAGTTATTCAAGTTTGAAAATTCACAATTTCATGCAAGAGTCCAGTTTGACTTGGGTTGAATTTGATTAAAAAAATATTAAAAAAAGAATATTCCACAAAATATTCCATAGAATGTTCTTTCAACAACAAATCACATCTCAACACTTGGCATATGCGGATTGGAGGATTTATTTCATTGTGTTTTGTTGGCCAATCAGTATCTGCCACGTGGCAGGCCCGAAGGCCGCCACGTGGCCCCAAGACCGACAATTTTACAGTGGCAAAAATTATTAGAGTTGGCAGGATTTGACCCCTGGTCGGGTGGCCACCAGCCCACAGGCCCGACTGGCCCGCTCGCAAGTTGGTTCTTAAAATATCAATGTAATTGCATATATTTAAAGTTTAATCAATATATGGTTGGGGCGGAAAGAGGGCCAGCCCCCTATACATGGAACCAAGCGCCCAGAACCTTGGGCTATGACAACCAGCGGTTACGTAAAGATGTGGTCAAGGTCATGTTCACATGGAAGTCGGCGAAGGTTACGTAAAGTTTTATTGCCATAGTTTTCAAACCGTTAACCCAACGGTTCCGCTGGCGGTGGTTTAGTTGGTCCATGTGACCACTACCACCTAACCATAAATGCTAACCCTGGATGGTTCCGAAAATTTAGGCAGAGCGCGCTATTCTGGGTGGAGTTTGCCATAGTTAGTGGGCCTATCTCCAATTCTCCCAAGTTTAGTGGAGTTTCTTTAGGCCAGATTGGACAAAACTTCAGTTGGTCATAACTTTCACATTACTGAACCTTTTGGAGCCAATTTTTTTTGATTTCGGGTATTCTTAGCATTCTGGAGCCATTGGAATAGGTTGCAGAGCCATCATAGGTGTCTCTCAGCCATTCTTACTTCAGAGAAGCTTGGGGAGCCATCAAGGCCTTGAGGGAAACAGAGCTACATTGGACTACACTGTTTTAGGTGAAGTCAGAGTCATTATTAGCTTATTTCTGTGTTCTGAATTCATTTTCACAGCTGGTTTGGTCTGTTTAGGCATTTTTCTCACTGTGTTACCAATTTGAGCATCATAATATATCAAGGACATGCCCATTGGGAGCCTTGGACCCGATAGATGTAGCACAGGAGGGGTGAACTGCCTCATCATGTTGCTGTGTGTTTATGGTGAAGTTATTCTGCTATGCTATTCAGATTAAATTTGTTAAACAATAAAGTAAAACAACACTTCCTCACACCAAAATTCATAAACAATTATCAAAAACACTTTGTTTCACTTACAAGACTATCCAAACACTTTGCACACTTAATTTAATGGAAATGAATACTTTGAACAACAAAACAAATACTTTCATTTTCAGATCAACGATGATGATATTTGAGCGATTGGTTGATTGTAAAGGAGGTTGAGGATTCCTATAGACTTAGTTTGCAAACATCTTAAGATTTGGGGAGTTTCATACTTCCTTCTAGCCTAGTAAATGTAAGACATTTGTTGGAGACAATTTTTTGTGTCGATGATGATTCATATGTTTGTTTAATGCTATGAATAATTAAGGATTAAACTAACCAATTGTGCAAAAAAGGGAAATATTGATTCACCCCTCTCAGTATTTCCAACAAACTCTTCTTATGTGTGGCCAAGAAAGTAGCATTATTCAAACCACCTTTTTCTTTTCCTTCTGTTCTATGAATCTGAAGCGAACAAGGTTCCTTCTCAAGTTAAATGCTCCAAAATACTTGAAATAAAAAGATATCCATGAGGATACAAATATTATATTAGATGATATGATGAATGAGATATGAGATAGATGATTGAATGTTACAAATGAGGCCTGCTTATATACCTACGCATGTGCCTCTTCACGAAAGGTCATGTCTTATCAGACATGGCCTTTCAACCTAATTACTAATTAGCTAATTAATCACTATTTACATTATTTTATTCATTACATTGCCTTCCCCTTAAAAAGCTTTGTCCTCAAAGCTTGTTGATGAAAGACCTCGATTTCTTTTCCTGCTACGAACATCTTTTCATGTCGGGGCATTTATCCTTGTCGATACAAGTTGATATGATCCTCTAAGTGACAAACAAAAATGTCGCACTGAGAATGGATCAGACCATCCTAAATCAATCTTCTGTGGAACCTTACGATGACTGGCAACTTGTGAGGATTCGTTAGTATTCTTCAGAATATCATCCTGTTTCGGTTCTGAATACCTAGCTTGGTTGAGTTGTATGCTCCCATGATTTGGATGTCGATAGGGAACTATTTTGGTTTTACCTCTTTGATTTTCGCCTAGCGAGGATGTTATGGAGATGGTTAGCGAGGATGTTCACGTAGAATGTTCCTCGTTCGTCCGGTATCTAAGTTTGTTTCTTCTGCAACTTGCTTGTCGTCTTCTTCAGTTGAGACATTTACTAGATCAACGTTCCATTTTTCTTCAACTTGAACTTCTATATCTGAAGATTTCGATGCTTCATTTTTGACAAGTTGTTGCACCTTGCTTTCCAATGACTTCTTGTCTTTCTTCAGTTTCTTAATTTGCGTTAGTAATTTATCGTTGTGGTCCTTGAGGCGAGCAACTTCTTCATTCTTGTTAGTTGTGATTTCGTCAACTTATCTTTGCAAATATTGTATTGCTTTTTTACTTTCTGGAAGAACAACTCTTGTGATATCTAATATGTCTTCCGGTGTTAGTGAATTCGGCTTCATCGTGACATCTTGTAACATTATGTTTTTATTTTTGTAAGAAAATGTCAAAAACTTATTTTTCGTATTAAGGATGAATGACCGTAGTGATTCCATCCAGAGCGAACCTAGAACTATACCACTATTATTGGAAAATAAGGTTTTAATGGTGAATTGCGAGACAAGGGAATGCTCCACAATACTTAGGTGTAAATTCTTTATGTTGTATTGTTTGTCATTTGCGTTAAATGAATTTGCTTCAATTATATTTGATTCAGGGATCACTAATTGGTTAGCACATTCGGTACTAACATAATTATTCTTTCGAGTAAAATCGATAGATATGAGAACCTCTTTTTCCGCAAGTGACCATTTGATTTCAATTAGCGCATCGACACACATATTATAATTTTTAGGAAATCTGCCCTCTTTTAGTTCTGTTTTGGATGCCATTTTGTCAGATAACTTCGGGGTTTTTAAGAGTGACCCTTCTTAATATTTATAATAAAATATTATTATTTCCCTTTAATAAACCCTCAAGCTTAATTAATCCTTCCAATATCCTTTACTATTATTCCTTCAATTTTTGGTAATGAATCTTTCACTAATATTCTCTTTTAAAAGAGGCTCAAATTCTTTTATATATGTATATATTCCCTTTTTAAATAAAATCTTTAGAATATAATGATTTATCTCCTTTTCCACTTTTCCAATACTTAAACCTTTAATAACCTCTTTTTCCTTTTATATACCTTTGAGATTTAATAATGATTCCTTAATATTTTAAGAAATCCTTAATAATATTTTTCCTTCCGATTTTTTTGAAAATTACTTGATTTCTTTTTATGAAATCTTCTATAATTACTAAGAAGATGTTTGATTTTCATAATATATATATATATATATATATATATATATATATATATATATTTAACAATTGATATCTTTTAACTCTTTTTTTTGTTGAAAGGTTGCAACCCTAGTGAAACGTGGCTATTCACATATATTCACCTATAAAATATATGTCCACTTATGTGTATTTGACTCGGTTAATGTTCTCCACGTAAAAGTAAACTTACCATTCATACATAGATTTTTTATTCCTTTTGTTCTTATTTTACCTTGCAAATGCCATGGGCAATTACCATGGGCTTCTAAAACCACGAGCTTGTAAACCACTTAAAGAATAATCAAAATAACCTTATCTACTCTTCCTTCTATCTTTTTCTTTTTTATTTTTAAATTGTTTTGATATGTACGTATATATACTACTTTATATATATCTCTCTTTTTATTTTTTCTTTTTCTTACTTATATATATATATATATATTGCTTTAGCTTCTTTTTTTTCAAAAAAATTCCCTTTTTTTGTTTCTTCAAATTTTTAATTTTGGCCAAAGGCCTATTGGTGAAATTTCTTCAAATTTTTAATTCTAAAGGCCTACAGGTGAAAATGGAGAAACTCCAAGACTGCTAGAGAAACGCTTCGACGACAACCATGTTGACGAATTTTTGATGGCCAGAGGCCTGGACCGAGAAGCGTAGCTCTGTGCAGCGATGAGCGGCAAGAAGATCGAACTACTCTAATACAAAATGAAATGAACAAGGTTTCTTCTCAAGTTAAATGCTCCAAAATACTTGGAATACAAAGATATCCATGAGGATACAAATATTATATTAGATAGTACGATGAATGAGATATGAGATAGATGATTGAATGTTACAAATGAGGCCTGCTTATATACCTACGCAGGGGTCTCTTCACGAAAGGTCATGTCTTATCAGACATGGCCTTTCAACCTAATTACTAATTATCTAATTAATCACTATTTACATTATTTTATTCATTACAAAATCCCTTGGGTTCATTGTCAAATGATTAATTGGTGTTATTTATTATGATTTAGTTGTCTTTTTCTAAATGGATTTTAATATTGTTAGGATATTTAAACACTAGGGAGTTATTTAAGATCCACTTGGTCTAATGCATCTTTAGGTAAATTGTGTTTTTCTAGTGTGCATTGTAATTATCTAATATGAAAATCGTGATTATGTTATGGCCATAAAGTAATCTGACTATTCTTCTCCTCAGTAATAATGGCTATATTAATTTGTGGCTTAGCACCTGGTTGGTCATGATCTCTCTTTGAAGAGCATGGAGAGTCATTTTTTGATGATTTATCATGAAAAAATCATATCTAAATTATTTTTCTTTTGCATTAAATATTGCCTTAGGTAGCCACATTTTCTAGGGCCATGCATTGTTTTTGACTTCGATATTTAACCATGTAATACTTTGGTGTATTGAATTTTGATTTGTTTGTGTGATTGGTTGCCTAAGGGTGTTTGAGTTGTGTGTGACAGTGCTTGAATAAATTTTCCCAAATGAATTTTATAAAGGTGAGCCACTTATAAATACAATGAGATGTGACCTTTGATTTCATCTTACAAGAGGTCCTATGACTTACCTATTAAACTTACCTATTCACCTACTACTCTCTATATTTATCCTAAATTACTAAAATAGTACTTGCAATAATAATATATACAAGACACCATAATCCCTATAATTAGGTATATAAACTCCCCACCCCCCCTCCCCCCAAGCAATCAGAAGGTGTATTTGTGAGTTCAAGCATCTTTTCAAATTTTCAAACTTTTATCTTTCAAGTGATTTCGTAAAGATGCTTGCAATTTTCTCACTTGTGAAATAAGGTATCAAATGAATGGCCTTGGACTCTACATGATGTCAAATTAGATATTATTTTGTGTTGATGTGCTATGTTTGATAATGGAATCTAGGATTCTTGGCCAACTTGATTGTGGAAGTGTTGTTAATCAAAAGTGGAGTAGCATTCACCTATTTTTCTTGCAAATCCTCAAATATTTTCCTCAACTGCACCATATTAAAACTAGCCAGTGTGCTTTGAAAGTTGATCATAGGATTCAACTTGTGAAAAACATTTCCCACCATGTTGCATACATACTCGTGTAAAGAAGAGACTATGCTGAAAATTTCCATTTTACTAATTGACTCACTATGTATTTTGCTTTGATTTTCTCCTTGAGAGTAACTATTTCTCAGTCCTTGGCTTCCATCTTTGCATGCATAGATTTTATCATAGCTTTGGTCATAAATGTGAAAATTAAATGTGATCATTGCTACCATTGTATGAGTCTATGTTCCTATAATAACCTTTTCACTTGAGACGATGTCCATACTGTACTCTCATTTTTTCTTCCTCTTGTAGAATGTTTTACTTATTACGTGCAATCTTGTCTCTATTATATTTGAGGTTATTCCTAAAGAAAAAGTACTAACCTCACCTAAAGGAAAAGCTTAAGGATACAAGAAAGCTACCCATTGTCACCTTGGTAGCTTTGTATCACACTTCAAGCTAAGGGAAACAACTATCCTAGCCTAGGGGGGAATCCTTGAAATAATCCTATACATAAGAACTACCCTAGCCTAGAGGTGAATACCTGAACTAATCTTATTCCAATCATTAGTATAGGAGAATAAAGTGGCCTAGGATTAGTGTGATTTATCAAACTAAATCACTTAGAAGGTGTTGTTCTTAAGTCTTACTGAAAAGGAAATTCCTCAAACCAAGTGATGAATGTATTGTAGATTTCAAACTTTATTCTAATCCATAAGAGGATTCTTTAGTTGAAAAATAATCTCAAAATTCTTATGAGAACCAAGAAATTATGTCATCCATGTAAACAATATGAAACATTCGATCAACTTTGGTGCTTGTAAATGTTCTATTGCAATGAGGGAAAGTCAAATATTCAACTCATTATGTTATTGTTAGGCCTTAGAGTTGGGCACACCCTTAGTTCAGGCACACATCGAGGGTGAAATCCCTATCGCACCATTTGTAGAGGATTTAGTCAAAGCTTGAGTAGTGGGCCAAGGATTTTATGATGGTGAATAATCGAGAGGTGTGGGAAAGAGCGTGCCCAACCAAGTGGCGAAAATTGAGGTTTGGGGTTTCCACTTGAGTGCATATAGGCTGGCATGAGTATGGCTTGGTGGCATGAGTGCCACAAGGGAACATAAATACTAAGAATCCTAACTCACCCCCAAGTGAGGAAGAAACAAATTTGAATGGGAGTGCATGACAACTTGGCGGCACAAATGCCACTACTAAGGAGTGTGCCCCCAAAATTATGTGGAGTGATTAAGACGAGGTGGAAATTTTGAGGATGGGTGGATTGAAGTGTGATTGAACCGAGCAAGAGTGTTTTTTCCCTTGTGGCATTGATCGAAGTGCATTGCATGTGGAGAGCTTCTCATGAGATGAGCCGAACCAACCAAAGGGAAGGGCCACAAGGGCAATACGTGTTGAATGGATAAGTCAAACATATATACAGAATAATGTGCATGATGGAAATATGCACACAACATATGGCATACATGAGTTGAAGGAAAAGTGTGAAAGTTGCAAGAGGGAAGTGGAAGTAGTCGAGTGGAGAAACGCAAGGATGAACCAAAAAGGAGACAAAATTGAGAGTGAATGAGCTCTACACTAGGGTAGATGAACCAAGCAAGTCAAGAAGGGAACCAAAGGGTGTCATGGTAGGGTGGAGATGACCCATTAGGTAGGTTTAGACAATTTGAAAAGGTTTCTATGGTAAGTTAAGTTATCTTTGGCTTTTTTTTTTTTTTTTTTTGTATTAAGGGAGTTTTTTTTATCTCAGACCCTCATGTAAAGAAGTTTTACATTGATTAATAAAAGAAGTTCGAAGGGTCATTTCAAAAAAATTGTGCAAATGCGATGTTGATGTTGTTGATCTTAATTTCTTTACATATGCTACTCATGATTTTTTTTTTCTATGTGGTTCAGGTCCCTAAATATCAGTGACCGCTACATCCACAAAATATTTGTACCAGGAAGATCAACCAGAAGGTATCATTTCTTGTCTTCTCAATCACAAAGCCTGACCTAGAGAGTGTCGAGATAATTGAATCCGTGACCTCTCAATAACAAAGGTGCTTTAATGATAGGGACTCAACCAATTGAGCTAACTGTTGCGGCTTGCTACTCATGAATGTTAACTGAAGTATTGTTACAATAGAATTTACTTTCACTCTATTGAAGGATTATAATATTACGCTAAGTAACTGATAATATAGAGCTTTAATAAGTAAAATTGTTGTGAGTTGTAGTCCCGGGGAATAACACTATGTTACACTAGGAAGTTTTGAAACATGTTGATGCTGCACACTCGATGGGTCAAAGCTAATACAAAAGAGACAGTGGGTGTAGCTATTCACTACATGGCGGTGGTATCAGATCTACCACAAAAGAAATAGTAGTTCCATGTAAGGATCTAAATAGGTGTGAAGGAGATTTTTAGTTACCTCAAAGAAGAATATGAAGTCAGTGGATTGCAAGTTCAGTTGCCTTTCTCTCTTAGAGGTTATTTGGGGGGAAAGGAATTTGTAATAGATTGCTAGGTCGGCAAGGGGTATTTGGACATTGGTTTCTAGTACAGGTTATACTGGGAGAATCTCGAGTGAGCATTAGCAAGGTCACACCTGAATACTATAAGAAGCAAGTCGCAATGGTGAACACTAGGTCTAAATTGATGGACCAAGATGGATTGGAATTGTTGGACAGGGTCCAAGATGTTGAGAGAAGATTTATAACGATGGTAGACACTCTTGAAGGTCGCATAAATTAGTTTGATGAGATCTGAGTGGAATTCTGGTAGATTACAAAAGCCATTGATGTGGGTTCCTACTCTATTGATTGCATAGCAAGATAGTCTGAGGATCACGAATATTGGATGAAGTACTTGGAAGAGAAAGTGAGCTCACTTTTGGCATTAACGAGAGCCTAGGCTAAAACTATAGTAGTGTTGAAGTAGGCCTTAGGGAAAAGTTCAACTAGTTCATCTACGAGGGTGAAACTGAAGGAATTGAAAATGTATGATGGGACAAGAAGTGGTTAAGTACTTGGGAACTTTTGTTGGGATGTGGAGTAGATGAAAGGTTTTTTTGAGGAGATGAAGGTCAATTCAGTTACGATGTATCTCATAGGTATAACAAAGTTATGGTGGAGGACCAAATTTGAAGACTTAGTAGCTGGTCACATCACATATAAGATTTTGACTTGGACAGAGCTAAAGGAAACTTTTTATGCACAATTTGGATCAAGAAATCAAGATTGGGTGGAAAGAGATTGTCTCAAGGCATTGAAGCATACCGAGAAGATCCAAACCTACATCAAGGAATTTTCAGAACTTATAGTGGAGATTAGGGAGGTGCATGATAAGGATAAAATGTATCTATATTAGCAATCTCCAACCATGGTCTAAGAAGGACATCATGAAGTAAGGTGTGCAAACTCTTGCAGAAGCTATCATCGCAACAAAGAAGATTTTATACTACCAAATAGATGGGAATGAGAAAGAGGAAGTGCAAAGTGATAAGGGTAAGAAGAAGAAGGAACAAGAGAAGGGAAATAATCCCAAGGAAGACAAAGAAATAGGCGTAACCAAGGAGAAGAAGCTCATAACATGTTGGATCTTTGGAGAAGATAATTTGGCAAGGAATTTCCTTATTAAGCAGAAGGTGGATACTCTAAAGAATTAGGATGCAACAAAGCCATGGATGTTACAGGTAATGGGAGAAGTATCTTCCCAAAAGAAGAGAGAAGAAGACAAGGGTAATGAAAGGATGGAACCGTCTATATTTTTTTGGGGTAGAGCTAGGAGGAATTTGTGTGATAGCGATGGTCAATAGTGGGGCTACCCACAATATTGTGAAGGAAGTAGTGAAGGATCTTGGACTTAAGTTCAAGCTCGAGAATGCCTCCTTTAAGCGTAAAAACTCCAAATATATGTGGGTGATCAATTTAGTTGGAGATGTACCTATCCACATGGGGGAATGGAAGGGGAAGGTGGACCTTATAGTAGTGTAGCGAGATTATTATGACTTGATGCTAGGTCAGTAATTCTTGATCGATGAGAGAGTTGTCCTTATGCCACATATGGGGCATATGTTCATCCTATTAGGAATTGAGTTGATTGTAGTGAAGACTCGGATAGGAGACCCGAGTGCAAAAATTAATATGGCTATCATCTTTGAGGATGAGCAATAGTTTTTTCGAGTTACATGTAGAGATATGAGAAAAAATAAGATAGATTCTATTCCTTCATAGCATGTGAAGATTATGATTGCTCTGAAAAAGGAGATAGAGGAGTTAGGAGGATGAGCAACCTCGAGCATAAAAGTGAGGCATGTAGGAAGGAGACTGTATGTCCTCAGTGGTTTAGAGGTGTGACTAGGCCAATGTGCCTTGGCATATTGAGGCCAAGGAAGGAGTTGGTACATCAACAGTGAGCCCAAGAGGTTGTCCATGAGATCCTTAATTGGAAAGACTTGTTAATGAGGCAGAGTGTAGGATCAATTCATATCCACCTTTGATATGTGACAAGGATTTATGGGTAAATGCTTCTAGGTGAGAAAATGAGATATGAATATTGTGGTTATCATGACTACCAAACCTTTTCATCACATTGAGCCATGAGTAGATGGCTCATTATTGTAGCTAGATGGTGAGCTCAGATCATGGGGGTGCATAGGGTTGTACCTCTAGAGCTGGAGACTGATGTGAGAGCTTAGATGATTTGAGGTCATGGATATTGCACTATGTGAGACATGATTTCTTATGGAACTTCGTGCAATGATTATATTAGCTACATGACTATCTGAGTGACATGATGGGATCCAACACATGTTGATATGCAAGGGATATTTATAGATGCAATCAAATTCAACATAAAGTGGAGCTGTACAACATGATGTCGATATCCAAAGAGAGATGTTTGAGAGGTTTTGGATGAAATACTGGTGAGACGACAATAATTTTTAGTGGGGAAGGATATTAGGCCATAGAGTTGGGTGTGCCTTTAACTGAGGCATGCTCCAAGGGCAACATCCCCATGGCACAATTTGCGAATTTTATTTGCAAATAATGTGATCTTATGTAGGATTTTATTGAAGGTTGAGTAGTAGGCCAATGCTTCAATGATGGCGAATAATTGAGAGGTGTGGGCAAGAGTGCGCCTAGCTGAGTGGCGAAAAACATAGATTTGGGGTTTCCACTTGAGCACATATGGGTTGGCATGAGGACAGCTTGGTGGCACATGCACCACAAGAGCACAACATGACTGAGTGTCCTAAATCGCCCAAGCAAGGAATAAACAAATTTGAATGGGAATGCACAATAACTTGGTGGCACAGACACCACAAGGTCACGACACAACCAAGCCTCCAAAACCATGTGGAAAAAGTTGGTTGAGGTCGATGGAATGAGCATGTGTGAATAAAAATGTGATTCAACCAAGAAAGAGTGGGACGAGCATAATGAACCGAAGGTTGGCTTGAACCAAATTACATCGCATGTGGAGAGTCGCTCATGAGACAAGGCGACCCAAATGAATCAAAGAGACACAAGGGAAAGATGTGCCGAGTGGGGAAGTTAGATATATATATATGCGGGAGAATGTGCACAATGGAAGGACACACACACAACACATGACATAGATTAGTCGAAGGAGACATTTGAAAGTCGAAAGAGTGAAGTGGGAGAAACCGAGTGAAGAAACAAAAGGACGAGTTGAAAGGGAGACAAAACTAAGAGAAAAGGAGCTTGGGTGAGTATGCGCTATGGTAGACGAACTCAATGGGCTAAGAAGGTGACCAAAGGGTGCCAAAATAGGGTGGAGATGACCCGTCGGGTTGCTTGTGCCAGTTGGAAAGGGTTTCTGTGGCAAGTTCTATTTGGCTCGTTTCTTTATCAAGGGCTGAGCCTTTTTTCCAACCGTCATGTAAAAAAGTTTTACATTGATTAATAAAAGAAGGCCAGGGGGTCGTTTCATACAAATTAAGAAATTGTGATGTTGATGTTGTTGATGTGAGATTCTTTACATGTTCCTCCCATGAATGTTAATTGAAGTATTGTGACAATAAGATTTACTTGCTCCATATTGAAGGCTAATTCACTTGACATAGGGACACGAGACACACAAGACACGAAAATTTGAATGTTCGACACAGACACGTTGACCCCCCATAATAGGACATGTTATATATATTAAACATTAATACTAAATAGATATTTCTTACACAAATTCTCTTTCATGAAACAAATTCACACATAGATCTAGATTCTACTTTGTAAATTTAAAATTTGAAAGTTTTATAAAGTAACCTTATGCATACAAATACAATTGTGACAGATTCATCAATGATCCAATAGGACAAAGACAAGAAACTGCAATTTTATCATTAACTCATTAAAATAAATATTGTTACATAGGTAGTGGCAATGCCAATAAATAGAAAATAAAAAACAACTAATATCCACAAGGTAGTAGGTAGCTCATGATTCATGAGTCATTAATCACCATCATAAAAATCAACATCACTGTCATGGTCACCACTTCTCTTCTTTGCTGCACGATCCTCCTCTATATCCAATTCCGTCTCTACATCTGTTGGTGTGGAGGATGACCCCTCAACAATATCACCATTGTCAAAAGTGACAGGCTCTAGCACTGGGTCATTGAGATCCAAGTTGGCCAATGCCAACTCAACACTACAGTACAAACCCATATCATCAGGAAAGACATACCACATCTTTGTCTTTCCTTTCAACTGCTCATCCCTTTTCCTATAAATAAGACAAAGGTTGGTGTGCACACACACCATTGCCTCTTCCATGGAATGCTCAAGCCCGCTCTTCTTGATACTAAAATATCCCATATGTGCTTCAATTCCTCTTTCAACAAGAGGATGAAGTCGCCTGAGAGAGGAGCCTCATGGATAACTGTTATAGAGGAGGGCTTGTTTCCCCATGAGTTTCCCACCAAGAATAGGGCTTCTTATCCCCCCATCTCTAATCACATCATAGCCTGAAAATCACCTAGTGCCAGTGGAAAACTCTGCAAAGGCATCATCCACCTCATCAAGGGATGATCTATCATGAAAAATCCACCTTAATGCATCCTTCCTCCCTTGTGAAACTTCACCATCCATGTGAGGGGGGAATATGCATGAATATTCACCATTCAACCACGCATGGTTGTAGTATTTTTGGTTCAATGAGTGAGACAAAAAATGCAAAGGTGTGAAATTATTGTCCCATATGCTGAAAAGAATATCCTATATGGTGGTGAAGAAGGTTTATGATGATGTCTCATACTCGGGGCAATGACTCTGTAAAATAATGGTCTTCACAGACTCAATCATGGAATCCCATCCCTCATAAACCTCTCCTAGGATGGGTGCCTATATATACAAATCATAGCAAATCAATGATACGGTCTACGATCTCAATAGTGAGATATACTCTATCCCACCAAGCAACATCTAACACTGTGTCCTTGACACTTTTTGAGGCTACTTGATCTTTCTTTCTCCAAAAAGACCAAAACTCTGAAATAACCATGGCCCTAAGAACGGTCTTGACCTCCCTCAACTTCTTCAACATGATGAATGAAGAGGAAAACCGTGCATCTTCAATCTTCAACAATGATAGATTGGTGTACTCCTTGTAGATTGTGAGGGAATTTGTATGGTTTTGTACAAAGTTGTGGATATGTCGTGCATCCTAGATAATACTTCTAATCCAAGGCACATCAGAAGCAATAAATTTAAGTTCTAAGTTCAAGGGATGGACAATGCAAGGCGTCCAAAATACTTGTGGATATTTAGCTTCCACAACCATGCTAGAAGCCTTGCAAATAGGTGCATTATCTGTAATGATTTGCACACAAGAATCAACACCTACATATTCAATAACTTTAATGAAAAATTAACCAATATATTTCACATCCTTGTATTTTCCAAGTGCATCCACTGATTTCAAGAAAATCGATCCATTCAAGGAAGACACCATGAAGTTGATGAGTGGGTGGCGTGTTGGATCTGTCCATCCATCAGAAAAAATACTAACCCCAGATTTTGGCCATGTTGATTTAATAAGCTCAAGCCTTTTTTCCACCTTTTTCTTTTCCTTAGTCAACAATGTGGTTCTAAGCTTCTATGACCCAAGAGGCACATACCCTGATGGAGCTGCTTGAGTTAGAGCTCGACACATCAAAAAATAAAGGTGAGTGTGCAACATTAAAGGATATGAAGTTATGATAGAAAAATAATGAAATGGTGAGATCAAGCTCTTCACGTTTCTATTTCTGAAAAATCTTGTCCATTGGATCAAGTGTTATTGCCTCTCTTTTTTCTGCTTGACCCACATCCCCACCAAAACTATCAAATGGAAATTTCTTGCTGCTTTTCCTTAAGAATGGAAGGGGATCATCATTCTTATTTTTTTTAGATGATGCATCCACCCTTTCCACACCAACATTGGCCTCTTTTTGCATTTATTTCCTCTTATCTAAAGACACCTGTGTACATGCTACATTTACACAACCTGGTAAAGGCAACGAATGACCTTTCACATGGTAATAAGTGCTCTTGAAATGATTGTTTCAATAGTTTCATTTCCAAGAAACATTGCCTCCTCCCTTGAACTTGTTTCCTAGCCCTTGATCTTTTGTGACATACATGAATATTTTCTTTATTGAGCCTTGTTGTCTTTCGAAATCAATTCTTCCCTCAACATTTGAATTTTTTGTTGCAACACCACTTCCAATAGAGGGAATACTTATAGACCTTGATGAAATTGGAATAGGAGGGGCATCACCAATGGGGAAATTCTTCTCCTTCCTTTGCCCCTTCCCTGTTGCCCTTGATTGATCCATGAATGCTATAAAAACTAAATAAAAAATGCACTTACTTTTTGCTCGAATCACCTCCAAAATGCTCCCAAACCATTTGCTATAAGCTCCCACAAACTTGAAATAGAAGACACGCTCAAGAATGAGCTCCAAATGAACCCAAATCAGGCTTTATTTTTTGTGCGACACACTTTTTTAGGGGGCATGTATCCCGATATCGGAACACACTGGGCACGCTGTCGGGATTTCCATGTCCATTGAATCCCACTCCCAGGACATGACACACATGCTCATGGGACACATGTCCCAGTGAATCATGTCTGATTCGTGGGATTCAAGACATGACAGGGGGTTTGGATGAATCTGGTTTCTTAGATTGAAGGGTTATGGTATTCTGCTAAGAAACTAATAATATAGAGTTTATATAAGTAAAATTGTTGTGAGGCATAGTCTGGGTGGAGTAACATTGTGCTACACTAGGCAGTTGTGAAACATGCCAGTCTCACAAGCTCGAGGGGTCACTGTGTGCCCAACAAAAGCGCCTTGTAATTGTGTAGAGCCCATAGGGTTGTATAATTAAATAGATCATCATTTAGCATAACACCATGAAACCATGATCATATTATAAATAATTTAGCAAGTGTGAAATATTTCACAATTTTTAACTTTGTTGTTACAATTTGATAAACAATGTGCCATGGACAATATCAAAATAAAGACATTCAAAGAAAATTATGTTCATTTAATAATTCCACTTGTGAAATAGGAGAGAGTGGCGCCGATTTTCTTCGATAAATACTAGTTGGAGATGTTTTTAAAGTTCAATGCACCATAAGAATGATAAATCTACTTATAATGTAATATATACCAACTTTGATTATTAAACCATGTTGAAGCCTTAAATCATGATTGGTGTTGAAGTTAGGAATAATGCCAAAGAGTTGGAACATCTCCATGCTATTGATTCATTAAATCATGTATATGGAAGATAAATGATAATTACTTATGCTTAGATTAATTTAAACATAGAATTGATACCAACACCATGTTGATTTTCCACGACCTTGGGTCTAGGTTAGAGTCTTAAATCACTGATGCTAAAAAACCAAGAATCTCAACAATAAACTACTTTTAGCAATGGAAAATATGAGGCAATAAATCACATATGCACAATATACACAGTTTTAAACAAAATGGTACAATAATGTACAATTCCCAATCTTCGCTATATTAAACCAAATCTGAATAATACAACAATATATGGTATACAAGATACACTGACAAACACAATGTCGTATCTCATCCTCCTGGTCCTTCGCTTTCGTATTGCTCATTAGTAGTGCCTTAGTCCATCAAGGCATATACACATCGAGACACCAGGAGGGCTGCCTCCTAACACTGCTGCACATCCTTTTGTAGAGTGTACTTGGGATGATCCAATCTGCTCCTATGGGTAGGCCTAATTCTTGAGCTCCAATATGCCAGGCTAGAAACCACTTTATTCCATAAAATTGTTGTTCTTCAACACCTATCTTCACCCAACCTTCAATTGTTCTTCTTCCTTCAAGATAGCTCATCTAGGGCTACTTTGGGTAGCCAACACGCTACACTCTAGCAGTCCTATGGCTCCTAATCTCGTCAGTGCTGAATCTGATCCTATTATTATGCTTTGCCAACTCGGAAGGTAATACAATTGGCTTCAACAACCTACTATCTAATCTGATCCAACACGGTCACAACTTGATCCACCACTCCTCCAAACGTTGTTGTTACACCATGATGCACTATTCCTCTTACAACTCTGGTTAAGGCACAAACTTAAGCCCTCACCTTTCCACACAATCAACAAAACAAACCTCTTAGAGTTGCAGTCCTCCAAGAGAATACCCCTCCACACCTACGCTGCTCCTTGTTGGTTGTTTAAACCCAAAACGCAACCAATGAGACAACCTAGCTGTTGGCTATGGCCTGCAGCCTTGCGATAAAAACTAATGTAGGCATTAGGTCCCCTCAAAAGCTCCTCCAAACAGACCCTAAACAACTGTGTTCACCTCTAATATTCTTCGAGCTTTTATTTGCACCTTGCTGCACTAATCAACACTAAAAAACGCTTCCCTATGCAGATCTATTAGCCCAAAAACAACCCTTGACAATGTTGTAACTACAACTTATCTCCATGCTATCTAGGGTAACCTTCCTCCATGCTGAACTTGTCCTTATTACTGTGGATTCCTTGCCTTGCAAATGCACCAAAAAAACATCGCTAATCTTCCTTTAACTAGCCCTATTCACACCCCGCTGCACCTACAACAAAATAGAGAAACCCACGTTGGTTTTAGAGCTCCTTCATGATTGTCCTGTACTCCTTTCTGTGGCTCCTTTTCTCCATGAAATTTCAGAGGTAATGTTGCACACTTTGGATGATTAAATGAATCCAAAAAATCTTCAATTTATAGCCTTTAAGACCTCCATGAATTCATTTGAAGAGACCCATCTATTGGCACCATTTTAC
The DNA here is from genome assembly GCA_034641835.2 of Pinus albicaulis. Classification (NCBI taxonomy): domain Eukaryota; kingdom Viridiplantae; phylum Streptophyta; class Pinopsida; order Pinales; family Pinaceae; genus Pinus; species Pinus albicaulis. The sequence continues at coordinate 578,004,394 of CM076581.1, forward strand.
ACCAAGCCGACCTAACTTGGCAACCAAAATTACATAGTCAACTTCAAAAATTCATTTCTCTCTAACGTCAACTCAAATTCAGGCGATTCTTGATGTGTTGGAATCATATCAGCGAACAATAACATCCTCATCCATCACATGTCATGTATTTATCACGATTTTAGACCAAATCACGATGGGTGCAAAACCCCTTACTTGGGTTCCAATGCCACAAGCTGTCCTTATGGCGCTTTTTCCTCCAAAACCTAAACCCTAGGTCTTGGAGTACCTCCCAAGCTATACAAATCAACACTCCCTCTTAGCATGGGAGGTGCCTCCATGACTAGGAAGTACTTCATCTTCGTCATCACTGCTCGCAAAACTATCTGTTAATTTTGGAAACTTAGCTCCAAACTCCATGTTGTGATGCTTAGATGAATATGCCAATATTTTTATTGGACTCCTCTTTCGGAGAGGTGCAAGATCGATTTAAAGATCATCTTAGTCTGATGAGAAAAACATTTATTTTGAATTTATTCAAAATATGTGTAGGTCGGCCTTAAGGTTTTGTGCCCCAGCAGTTGTGTTACACACCCTCATTGATGGATATATATTGGTCAACGTTGGAGGACATTTTCACTCATCTCATCCTCACACATTTCTCTCTCCTCATCTGATTGGTTCTGTTAGCCACCTATAAAATTTGTTATAGAAAAAGGTGGCTAAAACTTTTTGAGCCTTCAAGGAACAAATTTTATTGCTAAAAAGTGTTGGCTCTTGAAGACTCTTGAAGGCCTCATGCCTCTGTTCAAAATCTTCATTGCTGTTGCCATTCTATACTTAGGAATTCTGTTGATTTCATGAGAAAATACTGCTGAGAAACCATCATTTTCCCCCTTTTCCCACTCAAAACTAACCTTCATTTTCTCCCCTTTTTCTCCATAAAACTCCTCCATTTTCATGATCCCTCTTCTTCCCTTCATGAAAATCATCTTTACATAGTTTAAAAATTATTTTTAAACTATACCGAAACCCCCAAATCCATCAGAAAATCCTCAAAAACTCATAAAAATACAATTTTTTTATATATATATATTACAGACTTGAGCCCCCTTGGGCTAAGTCTTAACCACTTCCCCTCCATATGCCCGCATCCTAGAACCAGGCGCTATGCCCATCGGGCGCTTATCGCATCGGAAGTAATCAGTGAGCGCAAGTCTTTGGCTTTCATATAAAAACCTCCGATGCGATTAGCTCTGTTATATGTGAGCCCCGGTCCTTTTGCCTCCTTTTTCCGCTTCACAAGACCAAAGGCCCGCAATAGGGCACTCAAACTAATGAATAAACCCTGCTCGATTGATATTTTTGTTTGTAAAGTCAAAAAACCCCCTTTTCCAAAGTTTTAATCTAACCGCGCCCATAATGTGTTTTTATAATATAAAAATGGTTAGATTAAAAAGACCCGATGCGCAATCGCATCAGAGAAATCCAAATGGGTTGATTGAAAAGACCGGGCCCGAAGTTCCGATTGCGATTGGCCCTTCATTTTATAAACTCCACCCTCCCCCGCTTTACTCATATGACTTATGCCCGGGACCAAGGTTAAAAGTCCCAAGCGCTGAATCACATCGTAAACTTTCAAAATGGTTAGATCAAAAAGATGAAGGCTTGACCTTCCGATTGCAATAGGCCCTTTTCATATAAAGCCCCGGGCCCTTCACATTCCATATAATCAAAGGCCCCGCAGTCGGGCGCCTATCCCCTTCATATATATATCCCGCCCATACCATAGACCTTTGCATTTTATAAAAAACTTTGGGTTTTCACAAGTATTAAAGGGTTTCCGCCGGAGCATAGTTGAAACAATCTCCACTGTTGATCTGATCCTCAGATCAAATGGCCAGCGCTCCATTGTATCAAAGTTTTCAATCGCATCGAATTTTTCAATCGCTGCTTTTGTTTGTTCCTCTCGATCAACCAGTCTTTCGATTCATTTTCCACCGTTGATCTGATCCTCAGATCAACGGCCAGCGCTCCATCGCATCGGAGTTGTCAATCACATCGCATTTTTCAATCGCTTCTTTTGTTTGTTCCTCCCGATCGACCAGTCTTCCGATTCATTTTCCACCATTGATCTGATCCTCAGATCAACGGTCAGCGCTTAATCGCATCGCAAGTTTTCAGCGCTGTGAAAATTATTTCCCCGCCGATTGAATGCCTTCGATTGCATCTGAACCGTTCGTTTAATCTCATCCGACGGCTTGTATTCTTCCCGAAACCCATTTCGGTTTTTAATTGATTTTCCCTCCGCCTAAGGTTTTTTTACCTGTTTTCATTGTATTTTCGCTATTTCTCCATTATACGTCCCGGATCGCTCCCAACCGTTGATCTCTGCAGATCGATGGATCTGACTTATATATCCCTCCGCTCTCCTTTTTTAACCTCCTCTACGCAGATCTCCACCATTGGATGCTGCCATCCAACGGCTACGCTCCTCCCACGCCTCTGAAGCAGTTTTTCCAAAAAACGCAGGATTTTATAAATTTTGTTTTTATTTTGCAGGGATTAATGGTTTTTTCCATTATATTAAAGAGAAAGCCGAAGGCCGGGAATGACGATTCCCACGCCTTTGATTTATCAAAGGGAACCATTCACGGGGCTCTACTCCACGTTTCATCAATGTGTCATGGGCATCGATGCCATACGAGCCCTGCGTGGCCTGCACATCGACAAGACACTGTGATTTAAATCACAATTAAAAGAGTATCAGTTTTGAAGACAGAGCACAGCAGAACAGAACATTGAAGACCGATTTGCGGGGATTACGGCTAGGATGGATTATCAAAAGCCTAATCCCCCAAATTAAAACACAGTCAAAAGAAAATCATAAGTGTTTAATCGACAGAAAGGCCTCCACCGCCTCATTTGAGGTGAACTGATTCCCCAGCTACCATAAGTGCCATCCGTGCCTCAAAACATTCAAAACAGAGGCCGAAGTTATTGATCAAATGAAGATATTCGCCTCAGCGCAGCCAAAGAGTTACTTCTGCAAGGAACTTAAATGTTAAAAATATCTGTAGAGTTACTCCAAACATGACACAGAGCCTTAAAGTCAATAAAATCTCCCACCGAGCTTAATTCATAAATGTAAAACAGTTAATACAGACAGAATGTTTGTAAACTTCTCCATTGAGCCCCTCAAAGGCCGAGAAGTCGTTAATCTATATTAATTGTCCCGAAAGATCTTTTATCATATCTCACCTCCTCATTCTTCTATAAATACTTCTGTAGAAGATGATAAACTCTTGGTTGTAGAACTTTGAAATACATTTGGGTTTAAACCTCTGATTGTAAATAGTATTCACTGGCCCTTGAAGCTCTGTTTGTGCTAGATTACTTAGGCTGAATAGTGAAGATGATTGCTGAACTGAAACATTGGACTTGAAGACTGTAACTGGTTTGACATCAATAACAAGCTGTTTCTTGGGATCCTGGTCTATATCACTGGTGAAGTGCCCCTTTCTTTATTATTGTTTTTCCTTCTATGTATGTCATATTGTTCACTTTTCTCTGATAAAGAACAACATTTATAGAGTTAGGATCTACTGTTTATCAATACCCTTCTCTAACTGATAAGCTTTATCTCAATGTTTTCCTCTAATTTGTTTATTTAAGAATGATTAAATATAGCTTAAGCAGTTAGGAACGTTGGCGTTCCCTCGTCCTACTGTTTGCTTTAAACATTATTCTTGAAAGTTATTTTCATCATTCGCTTATTAAAGTTAGACTAGAAAAGTTTATGGTTAGCCCTGTTTCTAGTTTCCATCCTCCAAAGGCAGATTCTTAAGATTTCCCTGGTTGTTGACTGAAATCAGACTAGGTTTCAAAGTACCTTATTTGATCATAGGTTACACTTTGTTTTCTCTTATGTGTTTTCATACTTTCTGAAGGTAATTATATGGATTACTGAATTGTTTGTCAATTAAGCTGCTTTAATACAAACTTGCCCAAGAAGTCTATGGTTAGCCCTGTCCTTGGTTGGTTTTAAATAGTTACTTAAGAGGCTTTTCTTGTTTGGACTGACTATAAATCCCTTGTGAAATTATTATCATTTTCCACCCCTCCAACACTTTATTGTTTCCATTCCATCATTTTAATCTCAATAATCTTGTGATATAGATGACTTACCCCTTGGATTACTCTTGATGTTGTTCCTCAATTAAAGCCCTGTTGTGACTCCATAGCCCAATGGACTAAAAACCAGCGTTATATCTATCTTTTAGCCAAAGCTGTTCTATTTGCTTGCAACTTCTCACCTTTGAAACTCTTTGCATTCAGGACTTTTCACCTCAAACATTATTCATGCTCAACCATCCAAAAATCAAAACAAACCCTTGGTCTTCATAACTAGCCTAATATCATTACCTAAAACTTCAAAGAAAAATCCATCTTTGCACTCATTGGAGAGATCCCTCTCCGAATTCAGGAGGGCTAGATCCTAGAATCCCAAAGTTGGTTGAAACGATGTTGTTTCTGTGATCGGACTTTGCCAATCTTGCTGATTACAAATTCCTAACAGGTTCGATGACCTTGGAGGCTCTTCTCTCCACACGTGGGAAAATTTCAGCAACAACTATTTTTTGTTTTTGGCCTAGGGTTTTTGCAGCAACTTTGACCAGCGTTGACTTTGGTCAACACAAGGTCAAACGGACCTGAAAATCTCCCAAAATTTCAATCTTTCAAATCCGCATTTTTTGGCACTATTCCCGAGGCTAGATATTGACTTTGACTTGGCTACATTGACCTAGCTGCTGCTGCTGTTTGCGTTGACCGTTGACTGATAGCATTGAATTTTGGGTTGAGTTTTGTGTTGATCGTTTTGGCTATCCTAGAGGGTTGTGTGACATTGCTGGTTGGATGACCATATTGAGACTTTGCTGGTTGAAGCATCCTATTGATCACCGTAACACACCAACACACTTATATATTTTTGGCTTGTCTTCTATTGATCTATTGGTATGTTCTATCAACATTTTACTTTGTTGTTTATGTGATTGCTGACTAATATTGGGATAAAAAGTAAAGTTGCATCAAGCATAGAAGATATACAAAAATGTACATGGAATCAAAGCTAAGGTGAAGACAAAGACCTAGTTTGTAGCAATCACCAAAGAAGAGGATGGGTTCCTCAAACTACAATGGCTTTAAGGCTGGTGACAAATTGACTGGGAAGGATGACTTCCATGCTTGGAAGATGACATTGGATCTTAATTTGGAAGACCAAGATGTAATGGACTATGTGTATGGTAAAATTCAAGAGCCTGCATCCACTGCAACTACTGCTGCCAAAAAAAAGTACAAGAAGGGATAAATCAAAGCTAAGTTGCTGATCAAGGACTCAATTCATAAGAGTCTGGTTGCCTACATCTCTGAGCTGGGAACATCGAAGGAGATGTATGATAATTTAGTAAACATGTTCAAGGCCAACAATGCGAATCAAGTCCTATTATTCAAGAATCAATTGAAGAATTTGAAGAAAGGTAGGGATGAGTTTGTTCAATCATACTTTCTGAAGCTGACCGAGATCAGGAATAATTTGCTGGCTATTGGGGAGACAATAGATGATTGAGATATGGTTCTCACTGCACTTGGAGGTCTCTCATCTGAATAACATGTATTCAACACTACCATTCTCAATAAAAATGTGATACATGACTTTGACGAAGTACTATCGAGATGCGTACAAGAAGAGAAAAGGATGAAGGAATATGAAAATGAAGGAAACATTGCCTTCGCTGCTCATTCTAGGAAGAAAAAATTTGGTGGTCCAAGGAAAAAAGGAAGAGCAGGGGCCCAAGGAAAGAAAGGCAAGTGTTACACTTATCACAAGCCATGTCACTATGCCAGAGAATGCCCTTTCAAGAAGGATTCTCCTGATGATGATGACAAAAACAACATCCGGAGGAATGGAAATCAAAGGAACAGCAGGTTCAAGGGGAAGAGGAAGGCTCCCTCCTGCAAAGAGGGGAAACCTTTCAAAAGGTCAAGAAATACCAGGTATGTAGAATAAAATGTTGTTGTTAAAATAAATGAATTCATTCTTGTGTCTGCCCTCTCTGCTGCATCTCCACCCGACACTATGGATGTCTGGTTGATAGATAGTGGTGCCTCAAGGCACATCACTGGGTTCAAGGAAGCACTTTCTGATATGGTTGAGAAGGATAATAATCTAGAAATTATCCTTGGAGATAATGCCACATATCCCGTGAAAGGGACAGGGACTGTGACCCTCCACTTGTCTCAAGGTCAAGTCCTCCGCTTACAGGATGTACTCTGTGTACCTGATTTGCAGAAGAACCTTGTGTCTATTTTAGCCATGGAAGACAAAGGTTTCAATGTGGCATTCATTAATGGGAAGGTGCGTATATGGAAGAAGAGTTTCAAGGAAGCTATCGCGATTGGGTTTAGAGTTGATACACTCTACCAAGCTGGAGGAAGTCCAATGGGAGCGATGCCGTGTGATACTATTTGATAGACTGAACTATGGCACTGAAGGTTTGGACACCTTCACTAAAAAGCCCTTCCTGAAACAAGGAAGGTGGTGACGAGGATGCCCGAGTTCTCAAATAATCATGTAGGTGTATGTCAGGGTTGTGCTGAAGGAAAGCATACAACGGGACCTTTCCCCTCAAGTGTCACAAAGACATCTGATGTATTGCAATTGATACATTCTGATCTGTTTGGTATGCTGCCCATGGCATCCTTGGAGGATGTTCTTATTATATGACATTCATAGATGACTTCTCTCAAAAAACCTGGATATACTTCTTGAAGAAGAAGGATGGGGCTTTCATGTGGTTTCGTACCTTCAAAGCCTTGGTGGAAAATATGACAGGGAAGAAGATCAAGTTATTGAGGACCGATAATGACACTAAATATGAGACGAACGAGTTCAAGAACTTTGCAGAGAAGCTGGCATCAAGAGGGAGACCACAAATTTCTATACTCCTGAGCAAAATGGCATTGTTGAATGAAAGCATAGGACCATTGTGGAAGTTTCCCATGCCATGCTATGTGACCAGGGTCTACCAAAGTTTTTGTAGGGAGAAGCTGCGAACACTGTCATGTACATACAAAACCGATGCCAAAAATATCGAAGAGTTTTTCACTGGTAAGAAACCTGACATCTGAAATTTTAGAGTTTTTGGATGTCTTGATTATTTTCATGTGCCGAAGGAGAGGAGAAATCTGGATGCTTATGGGAATAAGGGAGTGTTTGTGGGCTACAATGAAACTTCGAAGGCCTATAGGGTATGTTGGGGTTCCCATGTTTTGGCAGGTTGGCACTACCAAAAGATGAGACAACATCAGAACCACTTTCAGACCTCAGGATCTAGCCCTCCTAGGTCCAGAGAGGTATCTCTCTATATAAGCGAAGGTTTTATGTATTTAAAGCTCAAAGTTAAGATATTAGGCTAGTTATAGGATCAGGGTTTGTTTGTTTGATTTTGGTTGGTTGTTGGGAATTAGGAAAGAAGTTTTCGGTGTAAGATAAGGCTGAGCAAAGAGGAATTTAGGCAAAGGAAAGATAATTCAGAGAACATTCAAGACCATTGGGAAATGGATTTAGGAAAGGGTTTACTTGCTATTCAAAATGCAGGCTTTCAGTTGGGCTAGTCATCTAAAGCATTGGATCTTAAAGATGATAGTATGGTATGGGATGGTAGAAAGAAAGTGAAAGAAAGGAAACCTTCAAGGTGACCTTTTAGAAATCAGATCCAGGGACAGGACATGCCATTGGACAACCTGTGATCTGAAACCTGGAAGGTTAACTCTTCAGACAAAGAACATAAAAGATTTAGAACACAAAGTTTAAAGACATGAGATCAGAGAGAGACTTTGAACTCTCAATGCTTCGGCCTCCAACTTAAGGGAACTTAGAAAGGTTCAATTAATTGAAAAGGATCCTAGTGAGATAGAGACAAATTTCTCGACCTCCCAGTGTTCCCAATTCATTCAATTAAATCCTAACAAGAACATCTAAAGACATATTTCATTAATTCATACATCAGCTAGCAATATATTAGACCACTACACTAGTTAAATTAGCTTGATATCAGTCCTCAGATAACACATACAACAGAAAAAATTGAAGGCAAGGAGAGCAGAAGCATAGGGTACCTAACAAGGGTAAATCCTATGCTAGATTTTTGATGCAAGCCAGTAGAAATGAAATGTAATGAACTACAAGGTAAAACAAACACAGAGATAGAAAAACATCACCGCTGCTTTAAATCAGGATCCAAAGAAATGTGCTTGTCATATTAAAGAGCAACACCAGTCATGTACAACATTGCCAACATCTTGATATTCAGTCTGAGAACATCTTCCTCAGCCTATGTTACAACTTTACACAGAGACTATGTCTCAAAAGAAAAAACTTGCAATTCTCTGATAGCCAATCAACAACAACCTTTACAATGAGTTCCTTTGTGAATTTTATAGCTAAAAGAGGAGCAGAGGAGGTAGGTGAAAAAATAAATGTAGCATTAAAACTCAGAAGAGAAGAGGGCCGAAGCCTCATTCTGTCTTAAATTTTGGGCATTTATCTCTGGTACTCTTTGGATGAAAGAGTGGTCTTCATCAGGCTACAAATTTACTCCAGGTATGTCTTTGATGTACTTGCTGTAGCACTTCTGCAATACTCTGGTGAACTGAATCAAAACAGGTCAATAATTTAGGTCTGCCATACTGTGTAACAAATGCTTCTGATCTCATAGGACTGTTGTCAGGGGGGAAATTCTCATGGAAACTACGTAAACTGAAACAATAATGAGTACCATGTCCTTTCTCAGGAGGAGACGTTCTGCTGATATAAACACCCTTATGATATGGTTTTCTATGCATTGGACCTTCTTAGCGATCCATGGGGTCTTCGATCTGGTACCTGCCTCTAAATTATTGGATTAAGGCTCAAAATCTCCACTTACAGGCCTTAAGATCACTGCTTTTTTATGATACTCTCTGCCACTCCATTCCTGTATCTGTCAGTGAAATCTACGATTTAATGGCTCTAGAAACGTTTTTCAGAGTTTAACCCAACTCCTTTAGTGAAAATCCTATCGTAACACCTTCCCAAGCCTTTCTCCATAATTTCAGCCCCTGAAAATGGTCCTTTACTGCGTCTTGTGCCACTGTAACTGTGACTGTGAACGTGGAGGTCGTCCGCCGCCTGTACCCTGCAAAACAAAAAAAAATCGTCAAGAAATCCATGCTGGAGGGGGATGGACGCTTTGATGGCCTGCGGAATGATGATGGAACTGTGGAGGATTGGCGAAAAATGGAGTGGAAGGCTTGCAGAATGGTGGTTCAACATGGTGGAAATAGTGGGAATGAATGCAAAATGACGGAAAAAACAGGGAAATGGACTAATTATAGACCAGGGGTGGCGGAGAACACGTGGCGAAAACATGGAGGACAGGTGGCACAATACCAAGAAAATGGGAGAAAGCGATGAAAATGGGTGATGTAGAGTACTGGCGATGGGACCGGTCAAAGGCAGGGGCGATCTAATCTGGACCGTCTGATCTCAGGAGGAGATCGATGACTGAAAACGCGTCAGAGGACGACAGATGGTGGGCCAGGGGTTTATTTTCTTTGGACTATCCCCCGTGTAACTTCGTGGCGCGATCACGATTAGATGGAAAGCTCCAGATCGGACGGTGTACGCGCATATCATGAAATGGGTCCACAGTCGAACGTTAAAGCGCGATGGGGGGCGGTTTTCAAATAGTGCACGGAGCCACGTGTCGTGCGGTGAATGGCATCGCTCCGAAATGAAAAATACTGCCCACCTTCCAAAGGCGGTGTGATAGAAACCAGCGGTTTTCTGCACATTGTTTTGGCGCGGGGACCACAGGGGCGGATGAACTACTGACCGTTGATTTACAGATTAAACGAACGGTGGATATGTGATCGAGCGGTGAAAGGGGTGGGCGACAGTCGCTATGGAGCTTGCGACAACCGTCTGATCTGTATAAATCGACGGTTCAAAATGCTCCCGATACACATTTGCGATAAGCGCTTTCGGGTTAGCGCCAGGTTCTAGCGTCGGGCCACGTGGGGAAACAATTTTGGGGGTTGGCCGAAGGGGGCTAGGCTCTCATATATGTTAAAATGTGGGTTTTTTGCCCTTTTTAATGGGATTTGAGGCTAGGAAAGGGCAATGATAGAGGGAATGTTTTTTAAACCAAACAAGGGGTGTGTGTATGGTTTAGAGGGGATTTTGGGATGGTTTAGAAGGAATAGGGGAGGGATTTTGGGGTGAAAGTGAGGCTTTGAAAAAGGGGACAAAGGGATGAAATGAAGAATTCTGCAAGGGTACAAGGGGAAAATGAAGGCCTTTTGGAGCACAATTTTTCGTAATCAGTGAGGCTTATTGACTTAAGAACAGCAGAGGGAAAAAATCAAAGGGCAGAGAGCATGAAGAGGCTTCAAGGATGATGTGTTTTTAGGGGAAATGGATTCCTTGAAGGCTCATAGAACTAATTAGCCCCCTGTTTTCTTGTCAAAAAATTCATAGGGGGCTAACAGGGTCTATGTGCCTGGTCAAAGGGAAGTGGAGATATGCCACTATGTTACCTTTAATGAAGATGCTTCCCTGAGGAAAGTAGTCAAACTTTCGAGATCTGAGGAAGATCATGAAGCGAGGTCTGGAAATCAAGAAGAATCGAAGGATGAGATGATGCCCAATGTTGAAGGACTGATGGACCCGATTGATCCACCTCCTTCGATGAGGAAGAGACCATCATGGCTCAGGGACACTCTTGATGATGCCGAGGGACATATGGCCCCAAGGGGGACATTTCGTGAAAGAAAGAAGACAAATAGATACCAAGGGTATCTAGCAGCCATGATTACTATTGTACAATTTGAGCTTGGATCTTTTGAGGAAGTCGTAAAGCATCAAGTCTGGAAGGATGCTATGCACGAAGAGTATGAGTCCATAATGAAGAATGATGTTTGGGATGAGGTTCCAAGACCGAAGGACAAAGAAGTTGTTACCTCGAAATGGATCTACAAGATAAAGCATGGATCTGATGGAAGTGCTGAAAAGTTCGAGGCAAGATTCATTGCTCGTGGCTTCTCTCAAAAATAAGGCATAGACTATGATGACATATTTGCACCTGTGGCCCAATATACGACCATCCGATCTATCACAGCCCTTGCTCCTACACAAGGATTGAGTCTTCATCAGATGGATGTGAAGACTGCATTTCTACATGGTGCAATCAAAGAAGAGGTGTATGTGGAGCAATCTCTGGGGTTCAAAGTCCAGGATCGGGACACCCATGTCTGCAGGTTGAAGAAAGCCCTCTATGGGTTGAAGCAAGCACCCAGAGCTTGGTACGAAAGGATAGATAACTGCCTGATGAAGCTGGGCTTCACTCATAGTAATGTTGATCCGAACCTTTACTTCAAGGTTGATAGAGAAAAGCCTCTCATGCTGGTGCTGTATGTGGACAACCTCTTCCTGATACACCAAGATACCCAAGATACACCAAGTATTGCTGCGAAAATTTGAACTTCTTGATATTTTCTAGCAGCTGGTGCTTCTTCAATGTTTCCAACACCTATGTCAAATGTAAAATATAGTCCTCCTAGGTAGAACTGCATACCAGTATATTATCTAGATAAATAGTAATGTATGAATCTATAAAAAGGTGCAATTTAGCATTCATTAATCTCATAAATGTAGTTGGTGCATTACATAGGCCAAATGGCATGACTAAACACTCATAAAAATCTTACCTTGTTTTGAAGGTGGTCTTCCAAGTATCTTGTTCTTTGACTCGAACCTAGTGATATCCAGAATTTGAGTCCATTTTGGTGAAGTATTTTTCTTGGTGCAACTGATCCAACATATCATCTGTCCTGGGCAAGAGGTATTTGTTCATGAACGTCATTTTTTTCAATGCCCTATAATATATATACATCTGCCAAGTTCCATCATTATTCGACATAATGATGATGGGTGACCCACATGTTATTGTAATCATTCGAATGACACCCCGTTCCAGCGGTTGCTACAACTATTTCTTGAACTCACTTGCTTCTATAAAAAACTGCCTATACAACCTAATATTTGGGATTGTGGAGTTTGTGAATAGTTGGATCTCATGCTCCACTTCTCTCTTAGGTGGTAACCCTTTAGGCTTTCAGAATACATCCTTGTATTCCTGTAACAAATCCTCTAGTTGTTGTTTATTTTTCTTAGTACACCCCTCTAGGGATTCCTTGTCTCTTATTGACTCCTTTGCATACTGAATTTCTCTTAAAAAAATAAAACATACTTCTTGCTGGAAATGATTAATTTCTTGGCTTGGTTGGCACTTACCAGTGAAATTTTTGACTTTCCTTTGTGTGCATTGATGATGAACAATTTTCCATCCTTGATGAGATGATATTTGTTGGCTCTCCTCATGAATATTTCATCACACATTTACATGTATGGACTCCCAAAAATGAATCCACATACATCAAGTGGAACCACATCTAGATCTACTTCATCAATAAAATTAACACTGATATCAAATCTAATTTACATTGTTTTGTTACCTTCAACTCTGCAACCTTATTTACCCATCCCAATGGATATGGATTTGGATGATCACGAACTTCCAACCTCAACTTATTGAACAACTCTGCTGCAATGAGATTCACCTACGATCCTGAGTCAAATAGAGCATCAGTCTTTGTCTTATTGACCTTTATCTTTATATGGAAGAGTTTGGTCATTTCTTTCTATTCCTGTTGCTGAAGGATACTCAAATTCAACTCCTTCTATACTAACATACAAATGATATTTTCATCCACATCTGAGCTTATTTCAACTTGGTTTCTCGAATAAGTGGTCATGAGATTCTTCTTCTTGTTATCTTTCTTCTTTTTCTTTGGGTTTAACTCTGGATGCAACTTCCAACTTTTTTCATCTCTATGTCCATAGACGTTGCAATGGCTGCTAGGATTCTTGCACATGTGTGTTATGAATACCTTACTATTTTCTTTTCCCCATTTTTTCTTCTGCTTCCCCTCCTTAGAATCATCTTGTTTCTTCTGCTTCGATCCACTTGATTATGCTCTATTCAGGCCTATGTTCTCCAAGTAATGTTCTTGTACATAATCCTCATCCACCGGTTTGGGCTTGAACAACATCACTTGCTTACAAAGATGGTGGTGTAGACCCCCCAAATACTTGAGGAGTACATATAGATTCTTTGGAATGATACCCAACATTATAGCCATCTTCCTAAATTCTGTGGTGTACTCCTATATGCTTTGGCCTGACTTTTTCTTGAAGTAATGCCACTAGATCCACTAGTCCTTCACGTACCCAATGGAATAAAACTGTGAAATAATGAGGGTTTTGAAATATTACAACTTATTCATTGGAGGTTCTCCCTCCAACCTCAGGGTTTGTGTGTGGCTCTCACACCAAGTCAGTGCATGGCCCTCTAATTTTAGCCACGCAAATGAGACCTTTTCCCCTTCATCGATGTGATGGACGCTGAAAGTTTCTGCAACCAGTGGTTCAAATTGAGAGCATCGATATTGTCGTGGTATGACTTGATATCGACCTTTGATTCCATTTTAAATAGAGACTGTGATTGGTTCATGACACTTGAACTGGGTTGATCCTTTTCGAGTTCTTTCTTCAACTCATTCCTCATTTCTCCCTAATATTCTGATCCCCATTTTGATTTGTCCTCTGTATTATAACCCCCATCTTCTCCAAATATTCCTAGATTTATTTTCAAGGCAGCTGTGAGGAAGTTTACACTACGCTTGATATCTGTGACTTGTTTTTTCAACCGCATAAACCTCACATGTGAAGGATTACAAGGTTTATTTACAAATTCGTTGGCCATGATTAGGGTTTTACTATTTTTGGCCCTGTCGATGTAGATCCCTGCAATCTCCAAAAAATACCAAAACAAATTTTCTCTGATACCAAATTATCCGTAAAATTTCGTGGATATTCCACTACAGAGTTCGTCACAACAAATCTGATAATAATATATTAAAAATATGAGATTCTACAGTACTACAATTTTATTAAATTTTAAGTTTTGTAGATTTAACTGTAATTAGTGGATGCATGTGAATGAAAATTATGTAAAAAAATAGAGAATGATAAAATAATCTCACACACATGTACACATAAGGCACAAAATATGTTTTTGGAAATCCTTTCGGGAGAAAACCTAGTTGGAAGGTGAGGCTGCTTCACTTTCTTTCTCTGCCTAGAAATATGGATGCAGGTACAAATAAGTAACTCTTGTGGCCCGTGGGGTGCTACAATGCACATATCATCTCTTTGTGCTCTACCCCCATCTCTCTTGGCTATCTTTTCTCAACTATGGAACAAAATCCTCTCGAAAGAATGGAATGCCTCTTCCTCCTAGTGGCCTGGTTACAACACAACCCGATAGCCTACTAGTGGTTAATTTTGACTACATCAACTCCTAACTAGAGTTACAATATAGAATATTCTAGTGTCTTTTACATAAAAAACACGTGGCTATCCCATTTTCCATGAATAATGGGGGCTGACGTGACATCCTCTCATATTATAGGCGTGAAAATAGGAAGGTCAACTTCTGAGGGGCATAAATTTTTCATACGGACTTTGATTGATGCGCTTCTTGTGCCATTACAAATATTTGTGTGTAGAACAACATGAAAAGGTGTTAAGCAAATGTAGAAAATTTTTACCCCAAAAAACATTGTTTGATGCTTTCAAAACGCTCCTGAAAGGTTTCATACCCTGCTTTGCCAAAATGGGCCCCGTTAGGAAAAACAATCCCGCGAGCTGATTCCTTTAATTTTTCCACTCCAAATGTATCAATATGGATGAAAAACAATATAATGATCCAATCCAGATCAAAGAAGAGAAATAATCCTATGTTGTTTCCCCTATATTTGTCAACATCACCCACAGGTAGTGGGTAACAAATCCAAGGTATATGCACATATCTCGAGGTAAAATTCATGATCTCCAATGTGTATAACCCCAACCTATGATGATGAATCACAGTTTAAAGAATATGTGAGACAAAAAAACATAGATCATCTAGGTTAGAAAAAATAACATTAGGTAATCATACCAACTTTCCTAACCAAACCATGGTGGTACAACCTTATGTCATTTCCATGTGTCTTTGGCATAGGACATCAGGTATTTCGTAAGTTTCTTGGTCAAGGATAAGTAAATATGATATAATTTATGGAGTGGGATTTAAGGAAAACATAAGAAACAACTTTCAAATTCAAGATGTACTAGCTTTGGATCTGGTCGAAATTATCCTCTTTTGGCTAGAAAGTTTCATTTAATTTATTGCAAATATTTGGAACGATGTCTTTTTTATCAACATTTTCCTACTTCAAACCCTTTCTTCCCCTTTTTGTTATTATTCATTAATTTTTGTCTTTTTTTCTTTATATGGGCATTTAGCTATAGGACTTTAGGGGTGGACCCTTCATTGTTGAAGTAGGTCACATCTAGTCTTTCATTTTCTTTTCTCTTTAATTTTTAACATTTTACTTTTACTTAATTTGACTACGGTTTATATGATTTTTTCCTTTCTCCATTTAGATCTTTTATGGTGACATTTGACAAGCAATTCATAAGTTGGGGAATGAAAAATATATGTGGATGAGATGGAAATGTGAGGGGAATTGAAAAATGTGTTAAGTATGAAGGTGATATGATTATGTTAACTATATTGATCCCTAGTAGTACCGAGTGGCTTATGCCAAGACACTTATTTGAGAAAAATTATGTCCCACCATGGTTGAATGAGACAAGAAGGTATTTTTAATCAGTTATAGATAATAAAGGTTCATATATATTCTACAACATACTTTACAAACAAGTTAGAATTATCAACACCATTCTAAGCTAGGAAAAAAAACATGGACATAATAATTGGAAGAAATTGTTGAGATTCAACAAGAAATTTCAGCACCCACGCCTAGTGTGGGACCAAGAGGTCCAAGCAGCACCTACATTAGGGTGGGACCACAGGGCTAAATTGGGTGCATGTCTATTTTAGTAATCCCTTAATTAAGATGGAAAATAAAATGTAATCTAGTCTCAAAATAACTTGTAATAGTTAACTAAGTGTGATAAAATCAATTAGCTCATGAATTTCGAGTTAGAGGTAGTTGGTGAGGCATGCAGAGTAATTCTAGTTTTAACAGAGTTAGAAGTGCATTGGTTCATTAGTTAATATAGGTTGTAATCAGTTTAACTTAGTTAAGTTAGTTAAACTCAGTTGTGCTATTTGTAACTGTTAGATATACTAGTGAGACATCAAGTGAATTAAATATTATTTAACTCACAATCAGTGATCTCACATGCAACTGATGATTTACTATTATTAACTGCATGCATGTAAGATCTAGTGGAGACCCAGTTGAGATCTAGGTGAAAAGGAAGTTGACTATCAGTTGTAGGATTATTGGGTTGCACCCATGCAACTAAACACCCATTGGAGTGCCCATGATACTTGCACAGTCAAGGAAGGAAAAATTTCCTAAATAATAGGGATTTAATTCATCAGGGATTGTGCAAGCAAGGCAGGCTATCTGGAGGCAGTAAATTGGCTAGGTATTGGTCAGTTTTATGTGTGACAGTGTGAGACAATTAACTGAGTACATGAGGGCTCTTGCGAGAAGAGTTGTATGTAATTGTTTCATGATTCCATGCTGAATATACAATAGAAGATAGCGGGGTTTTGAGCAGCAATATTTCCTCAGGAAATTATCTATGTTGTGGCTTCATTGATTCTTCTTTGCTTCATGTGATTATCGATTGTGTTTTTAATTCTGCAGTTGATTTGTAGAAGCGATTCAATATTTAACTTTAGTACATTGTTAGATCGGATTGAATACATGATATAAATGCTTGTTGTATAATTTATACATGGTATCAGAGCACAATAAATCACAATAGTGAAGGAGGAGCTGATTTTGTGACTAGATAGAATTCAAATTTGTAGAGAAGCTTTCTTGGTGCTACAACTGATTCAGGATCGAAATGGCCTTCAATGGCTTGAGGTTGGAGTATGCACTCGAGGGAAGAACAAACTATATTTATTGGAAGGATAGGATGGAGGAAGTACTCGAAGACAATGGCTTGAAGGAATTCATTGACAATGATGTCCCTAAACTCGTTGTGAAAGATATTGCAAATCTTGATGCATGGAAAAATAAAGTGGCAAAAGCGAGGAGGATCCTATTCGAGGGAGTACGAGACCACATTGTCTCAAGCCTCCATGGGAAAGCCACACCACATGCAATGTGGAAGGCTTTGACAGATCTATTTCAGAGCAGCAACGACCATATGAAATTGGCACTAGAAGATAAACTCATGAAGATCAAGATGGAGAACGGCGACTCCATGCCAAAATATTTAACAAAGTTTGTCCAATGTCGGGATGAACTGGGGAGTGTTGGCATAACTTTCACTGATGATGATTTGGTGAGCTTGGATCTCCTAGGACTTCCCAAGAGTTGGCACAATTATCAATACTTTGTCAACGGAAGGGAAAGGCTACTATATTGGGAACGACTGTGGTCAGATTTGGTGCAGGAGGAGTTCAGACAGAACACCAGAGATGGATCTTAATCTAAGAATGAAGATGAAGAAGATCGTGCTTTGGCTTAAAGGCGAAGAAGGGGAAGGGGAGGAAATTCCTTCCAAATCCGGGTCCAAAGATGGCAAGAAGCGAGACATGTCCAGGGTGAAGTGTTTTCACTGTCATGAGCATGGGCGTTATGCTACTAATTGTCCACAAAAGAAGAAGAACAAGAAGGCTAGAGGATCTGCAGCTGGTGAGGCTTTGGCCTCACAATTAGATCTTGAATTCTAATTGATTGCATGCATGGTGTCAAGTGCATTGGGATATGTGTGGTATTTGGATAGTGGCACTTCCTGTCACATGACGGGAGACAAGGAAATTTTTAGTAGCTTGGAGGAGAAGGATCTCCAGATGCATATTGAAATGGGTGATGTCGGGCAATACATTGCTACCAGGATTGGTACCATTACCTTCCAGAGGTAGTCAGGTAAACCATTTCAATTAAAATATGTAATGCATGTGCCAAGTTTGAAGGAAAATTTAGTCTCAGTTGCAATGTTGGAGGATAGAGGCTATGATGTTGTTTTTAGTGAAGGAAAATCTTTCCTATGACACAAAACAATAGGACAAGCGAAGAAGATAGTGATTCAAGTTAAGAATCTCTAAAATCTGGATGTAGATGGGTGCAAAACATTGATGGGAAAGGTGAAAAAAGTGGTGAGCTGGGATGAGGGCGAATTATGGTACATGAGATTGGGCCATCTTCACCATGGAGCCTTGAAAGTCATGCAACAGATTTCTACTGGTATTCCCAAGGGTACACTTGCGCAGTCAGACACATGCAAGGGATGTATTGTGGGAAAATATGTATAGGCCACCTTTCATGAGAAGGAGAACCGAGCTTCGGGGATCCTTGGGAGAGTTCACACAGATGTGTGTGTACCATTCTCAGTTGCTTCAACATAAAAACATAAGTACTCTGTGATATTCGTTAATGAATTTTTTGGTAAGTGTTGGATCTTATTCATGCAGAAGAAAGATAAGACATTCTCAAAGTTTCTTGAGTTTAAGGCATTGGTGGAGAAAGAGTCGGGGAAGTAAGTGAAGGCTCTCAGGAGCGATAATGGTGGAGAGTACATCTCTAATGAATTCAATAACTTCTGCAACAAAGAAGGAATTCGAAGAGAAATGATAGCGCCTCATAACCTATAGCAGAATGGCATCGCTGAAAGAAGAAAAAAATGATTGTGGGTGCAACAAGAGAGATGTTGCATGATCAAGGCCTACCGATGCATCTTTGGGCGGAAGCATGCAACACTGTGGTATTTGTGCAGAACCTTTGTCCTCATAGGATAATTGGCATGAGTACACCTGAAGAGGCTTTCATTGGTAAGAAAAATGATGTTTCACACTTTAATATTTTTGACTCATCTGTTTATGTGCATGTGACCAAAGATGCCAGGAAGAAGCTAGAACCAAAAACTGAGATCGGGATTTTTGTGGGGTACACTGAAACACCCCATAACTATCGAGTGTATTTTCCAAACAAAAAAATGATTTTTGTGCGATGGGATATAAATTTTGATGAGGAGAAAGCCATGCGGTTGTCCCTTGAGAGGGAGATGGACTTGCATGTAGAGGAGGAACTGTTGGTTCCCAAGGATGAACCTCAAGATGTAGAGCAACCACATGAGGAGGATCATGGAGTGGTGGAAAACACTCATGTAGAGCCATCCATCAGAAATGGCAGAATGTGCACCGCGGAAGCTGATAGATTGAGACTTGATGCTGCAAAGAATGTAGAAGCCCCTACTTCACAATGCAGACAGAGACAGTCTCCAGAGAGGTTTACTGGATATGTTTTACCTTAAGAGACAATCCCTTAGCTGTGATAAGGAATCAATGCTTAAGAAATTTATATGATTATGTCACGAATATATATGTCTCTGTTTTATTAACCCTCAAGTATTTATGATTAAACCCTTAAATTTCAAATATGATGAATGCTTCACAATGCTATCATCTGTTAATGTTGAATGAAGTGACTAGAAGAATATGAAAGAAGAAGTCCAAACTGATATGCTTTTTTATACAGAAAATATCATTTCCAACCCCAGAAGAAATATATGAAAGAAATAGTTAAAACAAAGGAGTGCCAATTAATTTTTTTAACTCTTATATATAGAAGTAAAAAGAGACATGCTGCTCATAACTTTGTTTTATTCATAGATAGAAAACACATAATGTAAACTTGGATACATTTCAACATAAACAGAATGCTAGAAACTTGCTTACTCATTCATTAATATTTGAATCTCTGAGAAAAATAAATAAATTTGAAGGTCCAAAACTTGGAACCTTTCCTTCCCTTGAAAATTACATTAAATACAATAAAAAGTAGTTTGGAACTACTGTAACCAATCCTAACTACCAAAACTACTTTAAGACTTCGAAGGCTGTCTATTACATGCCTTGAAAACGTATTGTTACAATTACATTGTCTTTAGAAAATAACATAAAATAACTATCCTAATCTATAGGAATTGCTGATGATGTGGCTTCTTTTCCTTGGTCAACTGATTTGTATTTCTTTGATGTTGATCCTTTTGGTAGGTCTATTGTCCAAGCTCTACACTTTTTCCATATTTCTACCTTCGTCCTGGATGAATGTGTTAGATTGTGATATTCCAATATGAATGCAGTAATTCAATCATAAGAAGGCCTTTCTGTGAAAAGAGTCTTTATCATCCACAAGAGTTGAAAATGTCTCTGCAAGAAGTTGACCATTGTCTCTCCTTTAAGCACCTGAGTCTTTTCATGCCTGTTATCAACTTTGCTTTTTGTCATCACTAGTAAGTTCTCGTAAGAGCTCCATGGAAAAAGATTTCCTTCAGCTCCCCAACATGATGGCAAGCCTACTCTTGTCATTTTATAAAAATACTTATCAAACTGACTTACTGCTTCCTTAATTTCCATTAGCTTCTTTTCTGCAACCTTTCTGAGATCATTTTATTAATTTCTATTGCATACAACATTCTGTCCTGCATATCATTCTCCTCTAATTCCTGATCTGATTTAGAATTAATAAGATCAATAAATCTTCTAGCCCAAATGGCTCTATTAATTCCTTTTTGCTTATCAGACATGATTGGTTCTTCACATTCTACAATAAGGCTGTTCTCTTTTGCAATTATCATCAGGAAAAACTAATTAGATTTCATTTCTGAGATGATATTAGTCCAAATTTTATCTTTAGCTTGTATCAGTGATAGATTTCCTTTCAGTCTTTCTTTGAGATTTTTAATCTCAGCTTCAACATTTCGGAAATCCATTTTGTACTTATCAACTTCATTTTCTATGACTTTCATCAATTTTGTTGCAGTCTCCAGATTTGTTTGAGCCTTCTTTCGATATATTTCAGCCATCTACAACTCAGTATTTAATTGAAAAATTTGTGCTTGAGGGTCTTCATCACATGTAGGAAAATAAAAAGTACAATTATGATTATCAATACGATTTTGCAATGAAATTGCAGTCTGTTTAATTTTGGAGAGTTCTTCATCTTTTTGCATGAGTTTCTGTAAAAAAATTTCCTTTTCCTTCTCTACCTCTACAAATTTTGTGGCCATTGAATTTTATCCAGTAGGTAACTTTAACTTCTTCCTTAATGTGGATATTTCTACCTCAGCACTTTGCATGAATTTCTGCACAACAGTCTTATCACTGGGGTCTACTCCAATTTTTATAATAATTTTCTTCAATTCATTCTGAACTGTTAAGGATCTTGAGTTAGCCTTCTCTAACTTCAACTGTTTAATTACTTTACCCAACATATTATCTGCCTTTATTTCCATTGCATCAGTCTTTGTGAGGTCATTTACAATCAATTGACCTGTTTTCATATGCAAATTCATTTTATCCATCATTGGAATTTCCTGTACATCCACAGTCACATTGACAGTGTTGAAATTGATGGAATAACCAATTGTCATATCTGTAGGATGTGACAAGGCAATTCTAAATTGATCTTTCTCAAGATCCATTACAGTTAAAAATCTTGTTTGCTCAACAGTAACTTGATGTTAAGCTTGGGCCTCCATGCTGGCCTTCATCCTCTGATTTCTTTCTTCAATTTGTGAAAACAACTGTTTGATCAAGGGAACCTGTTCATGAGAAGCTTCATGATTCCTAGGTGAAGCAGGAGCATTTTTATCTTCTCCCAAATGTAAAGAAAAACCAGGTGCATTAGATGTAGGCTCTTCAGTAAGTTCTCTTCTTGGCTTCCTGCTCCTCATCATCTAGATCAATAACTACTTCCTTGGTTCTTTTAGTTGTTTTCTCTGCTATGATGGGAGTTTGAATGTTTGCATCTACTAAACTCATCACACCTTTACATGCTATCTTCTCTTGTTCTGGCCTACTTTCATGAATGAAAGCAGAGTACCCATTCTCAATTCTTCTATTTGAGATAACACTATATGGGTCATAAGCCCAACTTTCTCCTAGTGGTATATGCATGTCATCTAACATTTTTGTTACTTCATCAAATGCCTACCTCATATTTACTATGAAAGGGACTACAACCATGGGTAATTTATACATGTGTCCTTTCTTCATAGGCACGAAATGAACCTGATCAACATTTAGACTCTGTCTAATGAAATCTAAAGCAAAAATCCTCATTGGTACAAAAGTTGGGAGTCTGTAAGGCTCAACACTTGCTCTATATAGCCTTATTTCAGAATATTCCTCTAAAACCAACCAATCTCCATATTTACAATTGTTTCCTAAACGCAGAAAATCTTGAGCTTTAGGTAAGAAACAGGGAGGAGGACTTCCATTAAATATTTTGTATGCAGTTGGCATGTAATAGCTAGCAAAATCAAGCAATCCAGCCTCATTTTGTTCCCTTCTAACTACATCTGTCTAGAATATGACCGATTGCCTTCTTTTATTTACATCCATAATATTTAGACCTAAATGCATGAATTCTTCCACATTCTGATATAAGAACAAATATACAATCAATGAAGGAAATTTAAAATAACTTGTTAATGAAAGGCTCATCAGCTGTGAATTGACTGCTTCCTGGAAATATGATGGAATATCCAGCACCATTCCTGGCTTCATCATCATGGCAAACATCCCTAGGACCGATTTATACACTGTATTATCATCATCTTTACCCATAATTTTTTCAATATTACTCAATACTGGATGAGTCTCAACATAAAAAACCCCCATAGAAAATTCTTTGCAATCTGGTTGAAACTGCTTCATGTCAGGCTTCAAATAAAACATGAACTGATTGAATTCTTCTCCTGCAATATTATCATAATATTGTACCAGCGACTCGTCCAAAAATTTGATGACTGACTTTGACTCAAGATAGCAAAGGGCTTGGCGAATTAACAGGGTAGACACCTGCAAAATGTTCTCTCCTTGGGAATTCATGACAAAACACTTCCCTGGATACATGATAGATACCAACCAGTATATAAATTCAGGGAAAATATGGGTTTTTGGAATGCATGCAGACAAAACTCCAGACTTGACCATGGCAGAATATACAGGGGAAGCATTATCATTCAAGATAACTTGCTGGTAGAAAGGGAGGTGAATTATTGAACATAAGGTATCTTGAATATCCCTCTCAGTGTCCATGATAGGGATATGGATAGATGAACCTGATAAGGACGACCGTTTAGCCATGGTTGAAAATTTACGTGAGAACAGTTTACAGGGTGGTCAAATTTGCAGGTGGAGGAAAACTAAAATAGGGTGCAGCGCAACAAATCACAAGTAATTTTGAAAAACAAATAAAAATCTTCTTTAAATAGGTGGTGTGGGTTTTAAATTTAATGCTGACAAGACGTGCCAGCAAGCCGTTAACTCTGTCCGATGTGCAAGACAGTTGTGACCAACTCAACGTCTTACATCACTGCGGGGGCTTTTGGGGTACGAAGGAAAACTTCGGTTGGTGCCCCCGCACTCAATCTCTGTCGTTCATCTCTGTTGTCCCCACAGTCAACCTGGTCAACTGCACAGGCACTCATCATGGTATCCAGTGCGCTAGTTGTGCCCGTGGGTTGGGCCTTTTGACAAGGACTTTAATTATCAACGCTTTCCGCCAATCAAATCAATCAACGTTTAACATCAAATACCGAACCCACTATTGTAAAGTTTAAATGTTTAAACTTTAACTCCGATTTTGGCAAACATTCATATTTTTTCATGCTAAAGTATAAGATTTTGATACTTTAACATATTTTCCAATGATTTCTTACTTTTATATTTTCAAATATTTGAAAAATAAAAGGATATGCAGATGATCCACAACATCTGGCTCCACCTGGGGATAGTGTGTTTTTCCACGAAACACTAAGAACCTGCAGATCAATGCCTTCACTTCGAGCATGGAGTCAAAAATTGCTTGATGAGAAATATACAGTGAGAGAAAAATGAATATGTACAATAATGAATTAACTGCTTTTAGTGCTGGAAATAATGTTTTAGATACTGCCCATTTACAAGCAGTTCTACTGCTTCTCCATCAAGATCTTCCAACATGAAAGTATTATTTGATCTGGATTCAGAGATTTTGTAAGGAACATACCATAAAGGATCAAATTTACCATGTTTCCCTTTCTCTTCCCTTCTGGTATCCCATCTTAGTACCAGATCTCCAGCCTGAAACATGATTTCTCTTTCCTTTCTGTCAAAAATAGAATTCATTTTCTTCTGATAAGTGACCAAATTGTCTCTGACTTTATTTATGCTTTCACTCAATTCTATCACCTTGTTTAGTCTTCTGATCAAGGAATTAGGTTCCTCTTGAGAGTCTTGAAGAAAAGAAATTACTGGTCTTGCTAGCTGAGTGGGAAACAAAGCCTGAGCACCATATACCAATTCATAAGGAGACTTACCAGTGGATCTTTTAGGAGTCATCCTCACTGCCCATAAAGAAAAAATCAGCTTTGAATCCCAATCCTTTTGGTTCTCACTGATTGTTTTCTTCAAGATTTTGACCAATGTTTTATTAGATGATTATGCTAATCCATTTCCTTGAGGATGATATGATGTAGAGTGAGATAATATTACATTATAATTCTGACAAAAATTTATGAACCTAACTGAGTTGAAAACTTGAGCATTGTTTGTTACAATCTTTACTGGACATCCAAATCTGCTAAAAATATTCTCTTCTAAAAACTTCATCACAACCAAATCATCTGCCTTTCTAGTAGGAATTTCCTCTACCCATTTTGTAAAATAATCAGTAGCAGTTAGAATCCATTTAAACTACCCACTTGATGGTGGATTAATCTCTCCAATGAAATCCAATCCCCATTGTCTGAAAGGTTCTTCAATAAACACAGGAAGAAGAGGTAAAGGAGTTAACCTTTTCTTTTCTGCAAACAATTGGCATTTCTGGCAACTTCTAACAGTTTTGTATACATCAGCAAATAAAGAGGGCCAATAAAAACCTGATTTAAGAATCTTATGAGCAGTTACTTTCCAGCTGTAATGACCTCCACACAAGCATTCATGATATTCTTTAATCACCTCCATGGTTTCCTCTTCTGTCAAACATAACAGCAATACACCAACATGATCTTTCCAATACAACTTAGCTTCAATTATAACATAAGGTTGAGCTTTAAGTTTCAGAGCTCTGTACTTAGCTCTGTTTATTGAAGGAGGACAAGAAAAGAAACAAAGATAATGAATGATATCCTTATACCAGTCTAAACAGAGAAATTTGTACTTAATTGCTGACTTAGTCTTAATCTGATCTGTTTCTTCAGTCACTTCATCTATAGGTGCTAGTAAGCTAATTCCCAAAGCTTGGAAATTAGATTCTGTTAGGAATTTGGCCAGTCCCTGTCCTTTGACTAACTTTGTTGGTTTGATATCCAAGTCATATTCTTGGATTTTGGCAATCCATTTTCCTCTTTTCCTTCCACATCACTCTGTACTAGCACATCCTTTACATCAGAATTAGGCACATATGCTACTATTTGAGAATGAAGTACATAAGTTATGAAAGCCTTTAATGATTTAACTAAAGCATATACCTGCTTCTCCAGGATATTATACTTCAGCTTTGCATCTCTGAGGACTTTGCTGAAAAAGGCTACAGGTTGTTCACTTCCTTCTTCATTTTTTTGTAACAACACAACAGAAATAGTAGAAGATGATGCAAATGAGAAGATTTGAAAAGGCTTTAAGTAATCTAGACTGATTAGGACAAGAGCTTATTGGAGAGCTTATTTAATTCTGCCGAATGATTCTCTTGCATCTTTGTCCCATTTTACTTCAACATTCTTTTTTAACATATCTATTATTCTCCTGACAATCTCAACATAATTTGGAACAAATCTTCTCAGAAAATTGATTTTTCCCAGAAACCTTTGGATATCTTTTTTGCTTCTAGGTAGTGGAATTGTCTGTATAGCTTCAACCCTTGCTAGGTCAATCTTCACTCCTTGTTTTGAAACTATGTGACCCAACAACTTACCTTCCTCTAAAGAAAACAAATATTTCTTGGGATTTAATGATAATCCAAATTTTCTGCATTTCAAGAAGGCTTTCCTTTGGTGTTCTAAGTGCTCATCATTAGAACTTGAAAAAATAGTAACATCATCAAGATAAATGACTACAAATTTATCACCCACAAAAGAAATATCCATTTCCCTTTGGAAATTAGCTCTTGCATTCATGAGACCAAATAGAATCCTGGCATACATGAATGTTCCCCAAGGTGTGGTGAAAGCAGTTTTCTTTTGATCTTCCTTCTCTACAACCACCTGATTATACCCAAAAAAACCATCAACCATGGATAACCTGAATGCTCTAGTTACTTTCTGTAGAACAAAATCCATGTTTGGTAAAGGATAGTTATCTTTTAGGGAAGCTATGTTCAAATTTCTGAAATCCACATATAATCTTATCTCTCCATTTTTCTTCCTGACTGGTACCATATTGGAAACCCAATCTGAATATCTTAGTGAAACTATGATTTTTTCTTGCAAAATTTTCTTCACCTCTTTTTCAATTGGAGCCAGAAATAGTGGGTTAATTTGTCTGAGCTTCTGCTTGTGTGGCTTAACCCCATCTTTCAGTGGTATTTTATGTTGAATAATATCTAAATCATAAGTTTTCAAATCTTCATATGACCATGCAAATACATCCATGAATTGTTTAAAAATATCTACATACCTTTCTTTGTACTCCTTAGGAACTCCTTTAAACAATTTGACTATTTTAGGCTCATGTCGAGTTCCTAAATTATAATCCTCCATTTCTCCATCTTGGGATACCTTTTTCTGGTTCATTGAAACATCATTAGCATCAAAAAATCTTTCAAGAGGTACCAAACCTCTGGGAAAAATATTATCTTTCAATTGAATTATCTTATGATCACCAATTGAATGTTTCAGATTTTTAGACATATCACTTTGACCACTTAAATAAAATTCTAAATCAATTTGACTGTCTTCAAAATTTCCAATCATTGTCAAAAACTGATTAATTTTCTCATCATCCTCAAAAACCTGCCAATGTTTTACATTATCGGGGATTGAAGGCCTGTATCTCAATTCAATTTCATATCTCAATCTTGGATTAATTGGTGGCTTAAATGTGCTGGCTACAACTACTAATGAATCTGCCATTCTATTCTCTTCTCTTGGAATAAACTGTAAATTAAAAGCTTCAAAATAATTTTCAACTAAATCCCACACCTCATTTCTATAAGACCTCAATTTGGGATGTTTAGTCTGGCACCAATTCTTAATTTGTCTTATGATTAATTCAGAGTCACCAAAAACAAATATAAGCTGAATTCCCATCTATTTAGCTATTTGCAGACTTAGAATCAATGCTTCATATTCATCTACATTATTAGTAGATTCAAATTCCAATTTGAAGGAAAAAGGTAAAAAGTTACCTTCAGGAGATATAAATATGAATCCAGCTCCAGTGCCCTCCTTAGAGAATGCACCATCAAAATAACACTTCCAAATTTTATTTGAACACAACTCTTTATGTAAATTGGCTGAAGTGAGCTTCTTTTGTGAATCTTCAGCAAATTCCACATCTTCATGCAGCATGAAACAAGAGAGATCCTCCTTCTCTTGACCATAAATGGGGGAATTACCTGCATCTTTCTTGGTAGTAGTTTTCAAAAATCTAGTTTCTCTGTATAATCTCCTTTCCTCCCCATTAAAAACAGGAATAATAGCATATGTGAAATCCAATTTCAAAACTCCTCCAAGCTTTGCCCCCCAAGATCTAGACAACAACATACCAAATCTGGCTGGAATAGCTGCTACTACCACATCCATCATAATACTCTTTGCTGGAATTTGAGCCAAGGAAAAAACCATATCTTTGATAAGACCTACACACTTTACCCTTTTTGAATCAAAAGAATACATGTCTCTATATGGTTTGGTGATTTGTAAATTTAACTCTTTCATCACAGACAATGGCATTAGATTATGTGATGCACTAGAATCCAGCATACAATTATGTAAAATAAAATCATGTAACATAACAGATATATAAAAAGGTGGAACACAAGAATCTACCTCTTCAAAAGGAGGTCCAAAAGTAACCATTGGTTTCTCTTCTTGTAGATTCACTATATCACCCACCTCATTAGACTGAGATAAATTAATAAACTCTACAATTTCTTTCTTATAACCAGGTGTTTTAACCAACTCAAGAAGTGATATTTGAATCTTTACTTTTTCTAATTCTTTAGACAAACTGAAGTTTTGTTTGTTTTATTAACTTTTCAGGTTCTTCTTGGTTTTTGTTTGAATTTGTATGTTTATGAAGAACAATAAAAAATTTCTCCAACATATTAGGGTCATTAGGATTTTCTTGGGAGGCCTCAGCTTGCTTCTTCTCTTTTTCTTTTTCTTGATTCATGGGCTGCATCCCCTTATCTAATTTTTTGATTGAATTCTTCTGTGGTGGAGTTTCCATTGGAGTAGGTACTGATTCCTCTTCTTCATCATTTTGAGTTCTCAACCTCTTTTTTGACCTCAAATTATATTTTTATGAAACTTTGCTTGCATAAAATCAGTAAATTGTTTGCAATAATCATCCATTTCTTCCTGATCAAATGAGACATCAGCCTCTTTACATTCCTCTGCATATTCTTTCTCACTCTCTTCTTTTGTCTCACCATCTTCCATATACATAGTAGAAATTTGATATTCATCTTCTTTCTGATCAATATCAACAAAATGTGATGGTGCTGCCTCTATATATAAAGGTACCTGTACTTGATCTTGATCTTTTCTTTCTCTCTGTAGAATCTGTAAGGGCTATTTTCTGAATTGAGGATTGAAAACCCCTCTTTTTTGTTGTGCAGGTTTCTTGTTATCTAATTCCATCTTTACTAATTTGTTTGAAAAAATTTTAATGACCTTAGTCATGTCATCTATCCTTTGATCTTGTGATGAATCTTCTTCTTTATATTTTGCTTTGTCTTGAACCTTTCCAGTAGCAGTCATGTTTTCCTCAATCTCTAAGGCATCGGTTTGAATTTGTTCAAGAGTGGAGGCTCTTCTTTCTCTCAAGGTAAAACTGAAATCTAATACAAATTCCCAAGCAAAAACAACCCTTGCTCCAATAGGAGGAGGTTTCATTTCCACAGGAAAACTATTGTACAACTTATTAAATCTTTTAATAAAATCACTCATGCTTTCATTTGATTTTTTCTCTATAGCATTAAACTCTGTTAAAGAATAACCATGGTCTCTTTTTTCACCCCATCTCTGGATGAATTGTATTTATAATTCATCCCAATCATTGATTGAACCATTTTCTTGCCTCTCCACTTAGAGACTGCACAAAAAGTCTCATTACAACATCAAGATGTTCTACATTAAAGTTTTCAGCAAAAGTGCAAAACAAAGGCAAGTGTTGTTCTGCAGTTATTTCGTCTTCACCAGTAAATCTAGGAAGCAATTTAAGGTACTCTTGAGGCATTGCATTCATTGGTTGGGGTATATTTAATTGATTCATGATTCCATGCTGAATATACAATAGAATATAGTGGGGTTTTGAGTAGCAAGCTTTCCGTGGGAAATTATTTGTGTTGTGGCTTGATTGATTCTTCTTTGCTTCATGTGATTGGTGATTGTGTTTTTAGTTCCACAATTTATTTGTAGAAGCGATTCAGTATTTAACTTTAATACATTGTTAGATCGGATTGAATCAATGATATACATGCTTGTTTTATAATTTCTACAGAAATCATCATGGAGTAATTTCTACTAGTTACATACAAAATGAAGTGTTTAGGGAGAAAGAAATGATATACCACCATAGAAAAAATATAAATCATAGTTGTATGATGGAGTGTAAGAGAGAAACATAATTGGATATGAGAAATATAACATAAACCTCACACAAAAAACAACATCACAATCATATACCGTGTCTCTAAGATATTTACCTAGAATCAACAATATTGTTAAAGAGGAATGTTTGAATATTTTATTCCAATCTCTTTACAACTTATTGTAATGGGGGAAGTTCTTGTAGGAACCAAAATGCTAAATCATCTATTCATTTTACCTTACATTCCCCCTTGGTCTTCTCCCCTTTCTTAATTCTACATGTATTTTGAATTCTCTTGGGTCATGATATGTTTTGATTCTTGAAATTACACCATATATTAATTTTGTGTTGGTCACATTTATGTTTCTATAATAGGCTTTGCTATCAATTCACAAACACCCTCTTGGGTCCTTGTACCTACTGGCACTTCATTTACCATTTATTTTTCAGTTAGTATAATAATAATCCTTTTGCATTGTAGTGGTATTCCTTTGCCACATGTTTCTTTTTTTATTCCTATATTGTAACATTTATGCCGGTGTATGCGATAATCTACTTGTGCTTATCTTATTTTGGTATAAGGTCATGCACAAAAGTGTATTCCAAGATAAAATATTCCAATAAACCCTTTACCTTCCCAATAATATCGTGATGTTAAAAAGGAATCTCCAAGATTTGGAAAGGTTCTAGCTCCAGGGAAAGCTCTTGATCCTTGTTACCCACCATCCATGGGAGACACCCATAAGAGAATTTTTTTCTCCTACGTGCTCCTTAAATGGCAGCCAACAGCCCCTTGTAGCGACCAAATAACTTGATGTGCCACCATATTTTCCACCTGATCCAACCATTGCGATTCCTCGCTCATCTGTTATTAATGTATGTTTGAAGTTGGGCCTTCTAGCTCCAAATGTATGGATTTCATTATGTATTTGGGTGTTTTAGCTTACTTATCATGGACACATTTGGGCATGGATTAGTGGGGGGATTTGACGGAAATAGTGGGATTGGTTTGTACTATTTTCCCCTTATCAAATTTGGTGGTCAAACTTGTATCTTAGTCCCATGGGATCTCCTTTATTGACTACTATATTTAGGAGTGCCACTACATGGGGAATATCGATTTTGGTTGCGTGGTCCCACTTACTAACACCCCATACATCACTCCCCTCCATTCATTATGACCCATTTTCACATGTTTCCATTCTGGTCCACATTTTTCCATTGGGTCCTCAAGTTGTTAGCATTTCCCTCCCATTTTCCACTCTTTGAGTCGAGGATGGGAATATGCCCAAAGGTTGATGTAACTAAAAGAAAGTAAAAAACATATTTTTTTCGACTATCAATAGGAAATGTACCATAAAATGAAAAATATGTTCAGGGACATACAAATTTAACATGTGGGAAAAATCCATCATGAGCTCTACCCCTATCATCATGACCATCACCCTGGTTCCCAGGGACCCTCATATTTCCCCCCTGCATCATTAAGGAACCCATGATTGTCCCAAACCCTAGTGGGAAATGAATTTCCCAACCTTAAGGGGATATTCACTGTTATATCATTCACATAATTTTCTCATTCCCTGGAGCCATGGATAGTTTTAAAAGAAAAATCAATAAAAGGAAAAACACAAATGAATAAGGGTGGAAAAACAAAGGCCGGGGTAACTCATGTACCACGATTTATCCTTCTTACATTCATGCACCCAAGTGCGAGCTTCCCTTATCTTAGCTACCCTTGTACTATGACATGTGGCTTGGAGCCTTCCTTTGATTCCCCACTCTTTTCCATCATCATATCACATGACACCTGCCACTTGATGGATGTACCATGTATTTTTCGCTCCCTTAGAGGTTGAAACCACCTAATAGGGTCCTTGATTAATCTCTTTATTGAAATTGGAGTCACCTGTACACTCTAAATCCCATTTCGAAAGGGTATTCCACTATGATGTGTCCACGTAGTTCCATGGTTGGTAAGCTCATTTACTCAATTACACTTATGATTTTTTATACTAGAAGGTGAGGAGTCACATTGGACCTTATATAGGATTACATGTGGGTCTTCATCTCGGGGGTTTTTCTCCTTATATAGGGTCCAATAAATCCAAAGGGTTATATTGGAATTTGTAAGGTGTGCTTTGAGAGCCATGGGCCTCCACTATAGCAGAGAGAAAATAGCCATGCCATGGGATCCTTCAGTACCATCCATTGCTTTCTCATGTTCCACCTATTTGATGACGATGATGAACCTAAACCACCTTGCCCTACCAGATATACACTTGTACCACACACTTGAAATTTGATCTAGGGCCCATATGGAGTTTTGTCTCACCATGGTAGAAAAAGGTAGGGCTTTCATTGTTTTTCCAACCCTTACATATGGGATACATGCTTGATATATCTACTTGGAGACCCATTACGATGTTCTTGTGCCTCTACAACCACTTGGGAGAACCACAAGTCATTTTATTGGATATCAAGGCACCACCCCATTTATCACTATAATTGGAGTCATTCCACTCATTTTGGCACATATTGGACTCCACTAGGCCTTCCAATGGCCCTCCTAGCTATTTTTCTATCATTTTGGCTCTTTTGAGATGCTTCTTTTTCATTTCGTGGAGCTATCTTGGTGGGATTGTCATCGAGGAATGTTATTTTAACATTTTTATTATTATTAGGGGTATAATTAGGCCTAATTAGGAAAATGAAACCCTTATAGGATCATTCTATTTATCATAATCACTTGGATTTGTATCTCTCTCTATTTAGAATCTCGCTATACCTATTAGAGGAATAATTGGAGAATCATTGCTACAATTTGATGTTTGGATATATTTTCTGGGTCTTGGAGCTTCAATTTTATCTCTATTTGATGGTCATATATACTTGATATACTTGATATACTTGTAAGTTTTATTTCATGCTTATCTTTATCTATTATATACATGATTAATGTATGGAATTTTCGCTCATGAAATTTGAAATTGTGTCACAATTTAATGCGAATTTGTCAAATTTAGATATTATGAGGATATTGCATATGTTACATGTTTGGGTATAGTAAAAGAATGTTCCTAGGGGTACATTATATCCATAATTACCTTGAGAAATCATCAAATTTCTACAATAACAAGTATAAATTATTATGGTAACCTAGTAGCTGCCTCTAGGGCAATGCAAAGTTGCTATAGGATTTGTTGATGTTGAAGAATGTAACTAGTGTCGGTGTTAATAATTTTATTTGTGTCATGATGTAATGTATTTGTCAAAATAAAGAAAAATAAATTTTTATTTTAATATAAATAGACTTATTAAGCCATGGGTTTCATGCCTTTTTCAATGGTCAATAGTTCATAGCCTCCATTGAGGGCTTCTAGGTTTTGTATTTAGTCATAAGAGTCATTGAAACATTTTTTAGACTCTTCTCGGGGTTTGTATAACAAAGAAAGAAAATTATTTTTACATAAATTAATTCAAATAAGCCTCCTCTACCTAGTCGGCCTCAAAGAAGATAATTTAGTCTCATTAAGGACAAGCCATCTTCAAAGGGAGCCAAAAAACACTATATATAGGAAGTTACTTGACCTCATTTGGAGGAAAATACAAGCAAGTTTGATTTGCAGTTAAAAAAAGAGAAAATGTATGAAAAATGCAAGAGAAAAAGAAGAAACCATGGAGCAAAGAAGGAGAAACCCTAGTGAAGTAAGAATACCAAATTTATCTTGTTTCTATCTCACACGTGCTAAGAAACTGAAGCAGTAAGAGGGCTAAAGTTGTAGGGATGGAGTAGGGCCGAAATTATGAAGCTGGAAGGACCAAAATTATAAGTTGAAGCATGGTTGATGTAGTTTGACTAAAGTTGACTATTGGTGTTTGGATAATCATCTTAGAAGGCTAACTTGGTGGAAAGAGGGAAGTCTTTTGGTATAGTCTAAGGTCTTGGACTGTCTCAATTGATTTGAATATACTATTAGAAGAGTTTAACTGGGTTTTCCCCTTCCTAGGGGTTTTAGCCTTGGATGAGTGCCTATATATGGTGTTATGATCTCCATGTTTTTCATTTGATGATTGCTTGATAAGAATAAGATAAAATAAGATTATAAAGAAACTTAATAAGAATACAAGGATATCACAAGTAATTGGAAACTTAAGAAAATATTTCTGCCTTTCTTATTTTCTAATATGGCATCAGAGCTAAGGTGAAGTAAGCGAAGCTAAAAGGAAAATTGAAGATCTATTGAATTAATGGGAAAAAGTATATCATAAGGAGAAGGAAAATATAAGTATAGGAAGGCATACTTTCTATATCAAATAAGAGAGACAATGTTAAATCTATGGAAAATTCAATGAAGACAGAAAAAAGCTAGAAGGAGCCACCAAGTATAGAGCATAGAAGAAGAGGATATATATTATCCTTGCAAAAAATAAAGTATTGGATTTTTTTCAAGGAAAAGTTAAGGACCCTGTAGATGATGGAGGAAAGAAAAAATACAAGGAGACAAATATCTTAGACATGAATCTAATTGTAGATGGAATGAAGGATAACTTAATTCCCTACATATCCAACATAGATACAACAAAAGGGATGTATGAATCTCTCTGCAAATTATTCACCATCAAGAAAATTGGTTAAGTGGCTAGTCTCAAGAATGAACTAAGAACAATAAAGGTGAAAAAGGATGACATTGTATCTTCCTATTTTGTAAGGATATCCCGAATAAGATATGAGCTCCAAGCCATTGATGGAGAAATTCTAGATAAATAACTTGTGATTTCTACACTACTAGGTCTACCAAAATCATGGAGTTCCTTTGCATCATACATTAGCAGTTGGAAATAGACACCATCATTTGAAGAAATATGGAATGCATGCAGTCAAGATGAAGCTCACATATCATTAGCAACTGAAGAGAAGCAAGATGAATAGAAAAACACTTCCAATGCATATTATTCTCACTAGAAGAAAACACGAGGAAATAAGAAGTTTAATGGACCAAAGAAGAAGATTCACCTATATAAAGTAGAATGTTATCATTTTCATAAAATGGGACATTATAAGAATCAATGTCCTGAAAATCCTAGGAAAAAAAATAAGAAGAGAGAGAGAGAGAACATGATACACTTGTAGATGAAGCTCCACCTAAGAAGAACAAGGATGAATAATTTGAAGTCAAAGACTTATACTATTATGCCCTTTCTTACATATCCTTCTAAGACTATTTTTTTAATTTTTTTGTAAAGCTTTTATTTTATATTTATATTTATAGAGTTCATAAATATAATATATTTTGCTAGAAATTGTTGAATTGTTTTTGATAAGTTGTACGTATCCCTCACAAATATTGGATTAAGAGGGAGCCTTCACAATTTTCCAAAAGATAAGTATATTTTTCTTTGTTTCCCTCTCATGTTTGATTTCCTGCACACATTTGATTTGTTTGTATTACATACTCATAATCATTTCTTTGTATCTTCCTTGGTAGGAAATCTTGTAGAATACACAACGGTTATGGAGGAAACTTAAAAGGAAGACTTGTATCATGAAAGTAGGTTTTTTGCTAAAGAAACTTTACAAGGACTGTTAAAGAACATCTCAAGGTATGATTGATTTGAATTAACTCTAACTCGTTGCATATCTTCCTCACATAAGAAGGTATGCTCATTCTTCATCTGAAATTTTCTTTATATTAATAACTCTCTCATGTCTAGGGCTTCGAATCATCAAGATTCTTGTTTAAGGTCATTAATATTTTAATTAAATCAACCTTTGTTATACCCCCTATTTTTTGTTTACTTTAGTAAAGCCCTAATTTTTATGGTTTGCCAAAAAACCCTATCCTTTTGATGCTTAAGGTATGTTAATAATGAAACCCTAGTTTACTTAGGGTTTGTTGATAAATTTTATAACTCATGATGAAATCCTTCTCGATTAATGATTAGGATTTTTTCTTATTATAGAACCCTACCCCTTTGTTTTTGGGTTTTCGTTGATATTTCGGTTACATGATGAAACCATAATTAGGGTATATGTAAAACCTTACTATAGTCAATGTAAAATCCTAGGAATGAATCCCTAGGTGTATGTGCTTCAACATAACTAGAACCCTAGCCTAATCAAAACTGTTGTATATCTAATTTTGGAGTTTGATGTTTGTATCTTAGGTTTTCAATAAAACCTTAGTAAAATATTGATATAAGGAAATAATAATGAAACCCTAGATATGAAATTCTAGTATGATAACTTGATTGTTGATATTAATGATTTAGTTTTATTAATGAAATATAGGATTTGTGACAAAACCCTAGTAGAATTTGACATAACATTCTAGGGCATAATATTAAAGCCCCAGATGTAAAGTGTTATGATTAGAATGCTAACTTGATTTAGTTGATTATATCTAAGGCTTTAACTCTCGATGATAGAATATAGGGTTTGTGACAAAACCCTAGTAAAATTATTGAAGTCTAGGATATAAGAGATGTAACCCTTGTTATGAACCTAACTAGGTTTAAGTATTTAATTATTTTGATGCTTCCATTATAATGACATGATATTGACATAATTGAAATCATACTTCTATTTGTACTTGGATGTACTTTATGTTGAATATTTGCAGGTACATAATCTTCAAGATGTTGAATATGTTCATAATTTAAGATGAATTAATAATAATAATAATAATGATGGAAAAAGGGGAGCTGTAAGAATGATGATGAAATTAAATATGAATATATAACCTTGTTGCCATAATAAAAAAATGATGTTATTAAATAAATAAATCTTTGAAAGGTTGAAATTTCTCTAATGATATAATAAAGAACCTGTATAGCTGAAAAAATGAAGTTGTTGATATCTCTAAGTGTAGAGGGAGCTTGGATATAGAGAAAGGGTATATCTCCCTATTTAAGAGGAACGAAATATTAGGACAACTATAGTAAATAACTTGAAGAAAGAATGAGATCAAAGAATCAATAAAAGTAATACAAATGTATGTTATTGATTCATGAAGTTGCAAACATAGAGTTGGTTGTGTTGAGAGGTTTTGAGGTTGAGTTTGGTGTTGCTGAAGAAGTTAAAGAAGAAATATTCCAACGAGATGTGATTGATGATAACCTAAATAGCATCAGAATTAATGAGGACCCCAAAGGTTTGTGCTATATATATATATATATATGTATATAATTTTTTTTTCTAATTGGGGTTGTGTTTGTGTAGATATCCCCACAATAAGGTTGAACATTTGAAGCATGATTGGATTGAAGGATATATATAATTTAGCTAATAGGGAGAGATGAACCATCTTAGAGTGACACGATGCTTAGGAGGACATATCGTCGGCCTGTGATGATGTATAGATCCTGAAGTAGGGAGGGTATCGTTGGTCTTGTGAAACTCCAACCTTGGATACGATACCTAGATCCCTGGGTAGATGTTAGAGTTGAAGCTTGATGGCTCCTATAATGGCTAAATCTTGGAACACACCTTAGTCCCACCTGGTTAGATACCCTAGTTAGGTATATAATCTGTAGCACTATGTGTGTTGTGACTCTTCATATATCGTATCATTTTGAGATCTTCCATGTACCTCTGTATATATGTAATTATGAATACCTCCCTAGTTAATAGGGAGCGTTGAAGAATGTAACTAGTGTCAGTCTTCATAATTGTATTTGTGTCACGATGCAATGTATTTGTCAAAATAAAGAAAAATAAATCTTATTGTAAAAGAAATTGAATTATTAAAGCATGGGTTTCATGCTTGGGTCAATGGTCAATAGGCCATAGCCTCCATTGAAGGCTTCTAGGTTTTTTATTAAGTCATATATTAAGAGTCATTATCACATTTATTAGAATCATTTTGGGCTTTGTATAAAATAGAAAGAAAATTATTTTTATGTAAATTGAGTCAAATATGACTCCTCCACCAGTTTGGTCTCACTAAGGACAAGTCACCCTCAAAGGGAGCCAAAAAACATGATATATAGGAAGCTACTCGGCCTCATTTGGAGGACAAGACAAGCAAGTTTGATCTACAATTTGAAGAAGAGAAAAATGTGCGAAAAATGCAAGAGAAGAAGAAGAAACCCTTGAGAAAAGAAGGAGAAACCCCAGTGAAGGAATAAGACCAATTTAATCTTGTTTCTATCTCACACGTGCGAAGAAACCGAAGTTGCAGGGTTGCAGCGGGGTCAAAATTCTGAAGCTGGAAGGATCAAAATTCTAAGTTGAAGTTTGGTTGATGTAGTTTGACTGAATTTGACTATTGGTGTTTGGATAATCATATTGTAAGGCTAACTTGGTGGAAAGAGGGAGGACTTTTGGTTTATTCTAAGGTATTGGATTGTCTCAATTGATTTGAATCTACTAGTGGAAGAGTTTGAATTGGTTTTCCCCTTCTTAGGTGTTTTATCCCTAGCTAAGTGCCTATATCTCATGTCATTGATCTTCATATTTTTTATTTGATGATTTCTTGATAAGAAGAAGATAAAAGACGAATATAAATAAAGTTAATAAGAATAAAAGAATATCAAAAGTAATTGTCATCATAAGAAAATATTTTCTCCATTCTAATTTTCTAACACTTGATTTGGTAAAGGAACTCCAAAAATTGAAAGCACAATGCCTCCATTCTCCCAATAGGCTAGGAACTGATCTTATCCTGGGTGATCATCCTGTTGACCACTCTGTGTCAATGACCCCATAGTAGTACACCCCCATTTTTTCAAATGGGATTCATCATGTTCGAGGTGTTCACGCCATTCAGATTTCATCGTCAGACGACAGATCTAAAAATTATGTAAACCCATTCTGCATGTTTATGATGTAAATGATCTAAGTAAGACCACCATGTATGTAACAACCTAGGTAAGCCTAGTATTTTGGTGACGATTTCTACCCTAGGAGGTTTTTTGTCTCACTGATTCGTTTGTGTTTTTTGACACAAGTGATCGACATAGTTTTCCCCTCCAACCTCACCCCAAAGCTAAGGTAGATTTTGTCATCAAGATGCTAAGTGAGTCCTAGTGTTTTATATCGAGTCTTTGTAAAATTAGTTTGGGAATAGTCCTAGCAAATTGGCTATGTTATTTTATTACAAGCTACTTGGTTTACTAGATCATGTTTTGAGTCGCAAAGTTGGGTAGCTATTTGAGGGTCTATCATGAATGAGTATTCCCCTTTTATGTGTCTAAATGTATTTATATTATGTAAAGAGGATTGGAAAAATAATTAAATCCCCTTTGAGTCAATTAATTGAATTTTTTGGCCAAATTAAATTAAAAATTCTAAGCCAGAAACTTAATTAATTTTAAGTCCTAGGTGATTTAAAATTTTTCAAAGAAAAATTCGTGGGTCCTTAAAAAATAAATTTTTAAAGGTCCCAGTTCAAGGGAATATTGAGAATTTCAAGAAATTTTTGACCCTTGGGCCTTGGTGGTTAAGTAAAAGTCAAAATTTTGAGGTAATTAACTCAAAAATATTATTTTTGAGTTAATTAAAATGGAATTAAATGATGAATTCGAATTTCCTCAAAATTATAATTTCGACGGTCCAGATTAAAAGATAATTTTTTTTTTTACGGTCGATATTATTTTGACAAGGATCAACCGAACTAGCCATTGGAGTTTTTATCTTATAAATTAGAGGTCCTTGTATGTCATTTGCATCCGATCTTTAAATCATGCACTTGTTCTTAGAAGCTCTTGTAATTTTGTTGATAAATAAACATAAAGACATTGGGGTTACAGACTCCGATTTTCCTTTTCCAGATCTATGTGGTGATATTGCCCCTAAACTCTGCTACTTTTGTTGGAATTTGATGGTTGACAGCCTTTATGGATTGATCTACATACAGGTATCTTGTGTAGGTTTTTGGATTTTCTTAAATTTCATCTTGATTTGACAGAAATATCAGTTATCTATGTTTCTAAAAGGTGTCATGGTTATTTTAAAAATATCTATCAATATAAAATTTAGATCTAAGTGTGCAGAGATAATTATTCAAGATTTGAGCGTTTGGTGAAATCTTCAGTTAGATCAGCCGACTCTCAGATTCCAGAAAATCTGAAAAAACCCATCATTTCCTAATTTCTGAAGTTATCTCACGGAACCTTTTTTGCAGGGTCTTCTTGGGCTTGTGCCTCTCTTAATTTCACTTTTTATTAAATGTGAAAAATGGTTCTAAATATGGCCATGAGGGCTCTTGATCTATAGAATAACATTGTAAATTTGCAAATAAAGTTTTTTTTTTAACTCACCGGGGTTTAAGGGTTTTATTTTCTGTGCACATTTTTGGGTTTGGGTTCCTTGTTTCTATTTTTTTTGCAGGTTCTATTGGGAGATTCTCAAGAATTTTTTTCGGATATGAGCCAGATCTAGGCCCTGGAGGGTAAGATCTGGCCTCAGGATCAATTTTGTCTATAGATTTGGGCATAAATTTTCCGCAACAGTGTAAATCGCAGGTGCATTTAAATAAATATTTTTCAAATCTGAGTTATACTAGTAAAAATTATTGCTGGGTAAAGAAATTTTTTCATGTGCACTAGTTTTGCCCGAAATAATCCCTTGCTGCGTGCATCCTTCTCCTTGAAGCCTGCCATTATCTGCGTTTCCCCTTACACTTTCATTGTATGTCATTTTCCTTCACATTCCTGCATATTTCCTGCACTGATCCATCGTTCCTTTTTTCCTTGCATACAACCTTGCTGCCCATCTCATCTTGATCAGGAGATCGAGTCCTTAATGGAAAAAAGCTCAAAAAATGAGTTGCTCAGAATCGGTCCAAACTAGAATGACAGGAAAGAGCTCGGAAAAACGATCCTGTAGCTGTGAACGACACTGAAAATCGACGCTGTATGAGAAAGTTATTCAGCTTTGAAGTTTTCCAATTTCAGTAAAAAAATGGCCAATTTGACTTTATAAAAAAATTTTATTTAAAAAAAAATATTCCATAGAATATTCCCGTGGCATCCAATCACAGGGCGCCACGTGGCCCCAAGGTCAAACGAAAATGGTTTTACAAAATTTGTTTTGGCACAGGCGCGAGTCGACCCAGGGTTAGGGCAGTGATAATTGGGCGGCCCAACCATCGGGCCAAAGGTGGTTCTTATTTGTATTGGTGGCAACGTTTGTTATAAAGTTTAAAATGGTTTGGGCGGGGCCCGAAAAGGGGCCAACCCCCTTTGCATGCAACCAAAGGCTGAGAACCATGACTTAATCAGCGTGCAACAGTATGGGTAAGCTCACGTGAAACCCGACGGATGTTTGAATATGGTTATATCATATGGTTAAAACATTAATAAACCCATAAATAAATCAAAGTTTATGCCGGAGGTTCCATGCAGAAGGGATAAGGCCCTTATCCCTTAGCACCACAACTTGGTAGAATTTTTGCAGACTTCGCCTATTTAGGTGCTTACCCCTAATTTGTCGGGCTCAACTGAAGTTCCACCAGATTTGGTGGTGCTTTCCTAGCCCTAACTGGGCAAAGTCTGTTTCAGTCATAACTTGGGCTAGGGAAGTCCTTTTGGGACAATTTTTTTTTTGATTTGGAGGTATTGGAGCATTCTGAAGCTGTTGGAATAGGTTGCAGAGCCATCAGTGTACTCTGTCAGTGATTTTATTAGCGAATTTTATTGTGGAGCCACCAGGGTTATGGGAATGATCAGCTGTATTGGGCTATGTTCATCTGTTTGAGGTGAATGAATAGTCAATTTTTACTGTTTCCAGCACTTTGATTCTGAATTTTCAGCTATTTCAGCCTTTTGAGGCTTTCTTCATGGTGTAAAACTTATTTTGAGCATTAATAGAGAAGGGAAAATCCCATTTGGAGGCTTTTGGACCCAGCAGAGGTAGCCCAAGAGAGGGGTGAACTGCTTAAACATATGCTTGTTATTATGCTGTGCATTCTTGCTGCTTATTTCCAGAGTTTAATACATTAAACAATAAATTTAAATAAGTCCTCTTAACACATAAAGACTTATACAATGATCAAAACTTATTTGTTCCATTCCAAACCACATTACTTCCATTGTAGAATACCTTAACTTGCTTATTCACATATAAAATTGGTTAATTA
Source organism: Pinus albicaulis (assembly GCA_034641835.2). Classification (NCBI taxonomy): domain Eukaryota; kingdom Viridiplantae; phylum Streptophyta; class Pinopsida; order Pinales; family Pinaceae; genus Pinus; species Pinus albicaulis. The sequence goes on from CM076581.1 coordinate 578,046,464, forward strand.
GTACTTTGCAAATAGAAAAAAAATACTTTCAATGCCAGATCGTTTTAGTGTTTACTTCATATTTCTTTAGGAAAAGCCAGTAAGATGGCCAGAAGCTTCTGGTTTCATCCTTTCTAGTAAAGGTGAAATAACCAGTAAAAGCCCCTACTGTCTATCTCTGTATAAGAAATATTTTGTTCACACATTTCAGATCACATCTCCACTTCCCCATCTGCTTCCTTCTTTCTTCTTCCGTTGATCCCAAGCTCGCTCCCAGCTAACACATTCTCCTTTCACACCTTTCACATCAGCCGCTATCCCTCACGCATTCCACGCTGCCTTCCCACCTGCGGCAACTCCGATCTGCTCCTCGCATCCATCTCATCCACTTCCCTCCTCGCTCAGTCATCCAACACCTTTCTCACGCAGTTTTTCGTACGCTGTCCTCAAACTCCTCAATCCCTGCCATCAAAATCTTCCTGCTTGATCAACATCTCCTTTGCTACCCATATCCATCACATTTCCTTACGCAGCTGTGTTATCCACTTGCACATAAAATAAACGCACAATCACTAACATTAGATTTTATTTCTATTTTTTTTAACTTTAGATTTATTTTTTAGGAGTTTTTTGTAGTTTCATTAACATTGGATTTTTTTTTCATAAAAAGAAAAAAACCTCAAAATTTTTCATAAAATAAGAAAATATAATTCTTTTTTTTAAAATATATATATATATATATATATATATATATATATATATATATATATATATATATATATATATATATATATATATATATATATTTTTTTTTTTTTTTTTTTTTAATTTTTGAATTTTTTAACTTTGGGAAATTTTGTTTTAAAAAATTAAATTTTTGGAAGTGGTCTTGGATGTTAGATATAAGTTATTTCATAGTCAAGGGTGGAAATTTAATTTTAATATATGAAGTTTGACTATAGACTCAATTTAAAATTCTGGATTGGAATTGCCAAGAATATCATTTTAATTCAGAATTGAATTATTGGAAATGTTTGGCATTTAAATTCGATTGTCCTCTCATGATAATATATTTTTGGAATTTAAATTGTTTAAATCTCGCATCTGGTTCAAAATATTTTCATGCTTAGCATTCATTAGGATTGATGATAATTTAATGAGATTTAATTGTGGTTTTAAATTGCTTGAAATTAGTGATTAATTGATTAGTCAACTTTAAGAATATTTCAAATGATGATAAATTGCATGTCTTTATTTCCTAGATTGAATATTATTTATGCATGATATTGAAAGTGTTTTATCGAAGGTTAAATCGCATTATTGAAAAGGGCTTATCTTCCAGTTTGATAAATTGAGCATTTAATTGAAGATTTGAATATTATCGTGGTGGATTGGTATTTTCATAGCAGGATAGTTGTATTTTTTAGCTGCAGTTACCTATCAATTACTTGATATTAATTTCGTAATGGGATATTTTGACTCCATAAGGCACTGGTATTAAGCTTAAAATGTAATTGAATCTGTAAAATCTCATTAAATCTTAACAATTACTTGGTTGTTTGACTGTGTCTCCTGAATTGGTTGGTTTCCAACCAGTTCTCTTTCTTCCATTTCATTAGGGTCTACCCCCCTTAGTCTCCAAGGAGACAAATTAAATAGAGACACTAGGGATCAGCGTGACAACCCTTGATATGAGCCGGTGTTGCGGTGCGTAGACATTCTCTACGACAACATTTTTTGGCGCCATTGTCGGGGACTAATTTATTGGACTTTGGATTTACAACATTCGTCTATTTCTTCGTCATTCATCTCAGATGTTTGAGTTAACTTCCTGTCCTAGTGGTGAATCCATTGGCTTCATTTTCCACAGGAATTTGTACTAGAAGACATCCAAGTAGCTTAATTAATCCTACTCCAGATCCTAAAAAGGTTCTCTGAGTCTAATTACACAAGCTCTCCTCTCGTACACTTCTTGTTAATCTCGTCCAGGAAGCTCTCTCTGATAACCATTATCTTTTTTGTGATCCTGTTTAGCAAGATATCATGGATATCTTTGCCCCGTGTAACTTTACTAACATTCGAGGTTAACCCAATGATTAACATGAACATGGCATGGAAAGGTTACCTACTTTTCAGGGAAACAATGCGGTTAGTGTCAAAGCTCATTTGTTTGCTTTCACTGGTTGGTGGAATAAATTTACGGTTTTAAATAAAAATTTCGAGGATGTAAAGATGAAGCTTTTTATTCTTACTTTTGAGGAAGATGCTATGGAATGGTTTACTGAAAAACTTAATAATTCATTCAATAATTTTGAATCAATTATAGTTTCCTTTAAGGATAAGTTTGGTGATAAAAGGGAAGATGGGCATTTGGTAAAAGATATCAATACCATAAAAAAGAAAGAGAATGAAACGATTGAAGAATTTAACAGGAGATTTAATTGTATCCTTAAGGAAATATCTCAAACTCATAAGACTCCTGATGGATCTCTTCTGAATTTTTACATTGATGCTTTTAATTCTGATACTTCATATGAGCTAATACATGCTAAAACTGTTGATTATAAGGCTTGCGAATCTTTATCTGAAGAACTTGAAAAGGACAAAAGGGCATCGGGGAAGTCAGAAATTCCTGGTTTTGATAGGGCTGCGACTAAATTGAAAGGGCCTAAAGGTAAAGAGCCTCTAGAAAATGATGATGACCCTATGTAAAAGTTAATGCAAAAGCTTGAAAGCATGGGGCTTAACCAAGGGAAATTAATCTCTGACCATGCCAAGGAAATAAGCACTTTGCAGTCTAGGTTGGTCCAAATGGAAAGGGCTCAAGCGAAAAATTCCCAACCTTGGAATAATATTAATAAATATTGAGGTAATAATACTCAGCAGAAAAAAGGCCAGCCTAGTGAGCCGAGACCTGCTAATCCGCTTGAGTATACTAATTTGGTTGATGAAGCTCCACCTTATTGTAGATCTTGTGATGCTCTTCATGAGGAGGTTATTTGTCCCACTATTAAAAGAATCATAAATAGTGTAATGTTTGGGGCAAGTAATCAGATTAATGTTGTTGGTAAGGAGTTTTCTTTGTCTATGGAAGATTGGATGGAGGTCAAGGCAAATAGTCAAGATGTTAGGCCTTATACATCTTCACATAGTATCAATAATCTTGATCATGAGAAGGATTTGATGATTGAATTATTTGGTGAAAATCATTCTCCTGATCAAGTTTTGGAAATTGCTAAGGACAAAGGATTGACTTATCAGAGAAGGGATAAAGAGCAAGGTAATAATCAAACTCCCCCTCGAATTTTTAATCCTATTCCTAGTTTGAATATTAATTTGGGAGCATGGTTGAATAATGCTAAGATCTTGGTGCATTTCACAGAGGTGTTGAAACTTCCTGCTAAGAGGGCTAAGGTTTTAGATGTTCTAGGAGTTTTTTATGTTAATGTTACTCAAAATAAGACTCCTGAAGTTTCTTATCAAGATGCCCCTATATATATGCAAAAAATGGAGCCAGATAACAAGGAGCATCAACCATTTTTTGTTACTTTGATGGTTAATGGTTATAAATCGAATAATTGTATGCTATATTCTGGTGCTTCAGCTTGTGTCATGACCAAGAGGGTCATGGAACAACTTAATTTAAGAGTTTCTAGGCCATACTACAACATATGTTCCATGGATTCTAAGAAAATTGAAGTTCATGGGCTAATCAAGGATTTACAAGTTCATTTATCAATTTACCTTGACATAATGATTGTTATGGACATAATTGTAGTTGATGTTCTAGATGCTTGGGGTATGTTTTTATCTAGAAAGTGGGCCTTCGATATAGGAGGAAGTATTAGATAAATTTGTCTTATGCTATGATTCCTTCCCCTAGAGGTGAAGGGTTTGTGAAACTCAATATAGAGCCTGAAAGAAGATTCCATGTGGAAGATCTTAAGAGACCTCATAATGAAATAATTAAGGAACAACCTGAAATGGGGAATTATGCTATTATGTCCAATTTCACAGTTCCTTTAGATGAAAAAGTTGATGAGAAGTTTGAGGACCTACGGGATAAATTTTGGTACATGCATTTTTATGGTGCATCATCTAGGTATGGTAAAGGTGATGGAATTGTGTTAAAGTCTCCCCTTGGTAATATTTGTAAGTTTTCCTATAGACTTGAGTTCGATGCAACCAACAATGTGGCTGAGTATGAAGTCTTGTTGTTGGGTTTTGAGTTGGCAAATGCTTTAATAATTAAGCTGCTTAGTATCAAGGGAGACTGTGAGTTTGTTATCATGCAAGTTAAGAATAAATTTACATGTAAAAATCAAAGGTTAAGGAATTATCGAAATGCTGCGTGGGATGTTATGGAATAATTTGATGCCATTAACCTTGAAGCTATCCCAAGATAAAAGAATATCATGGCGGATGAGCTTGCTGTGGCTGCTTCTACCTTATAATTATCTGATCAATTAATTAAGGATAAGATAAAAATGAAAATTATTTTCAGACCTTCAGTCCTAGATAATTCAGAGCATTGGAAAGTTTTTAACGATGAAAAACAGGTCATTCATTTTCTTAATAATTTGGATGAGTTTGAAAATTTTCAAATAAGTTCTAGGGAGGATGGATCTGATGATCATGATGATATTATAAATCCTACTCCTGGAAATATTGTTTCTTTAGAGCAACACTTTGATTGGCATGAAGCCAAAAAGTTTAAAGAGGAAAATAAAACGGATCTGAGAGAATTCATTGAAGTAAATATTGGAACCTCCGAGGACCCTAAGATTTTAAAAATTAGTAAAGGTACTAATGAAGAAGAAAGGAAAAAGTTGGCCAATATACTTCAGGAATATAGGGATGTTTTAGCATTTTCATATGATGAGTTAAAAGGATATAGGGAAAATCTCATGCAACACACTATCCCTTTAAAATATGAGAATGCTAAGCCTTTTCAGAAAAATATTAGGCAAATAAATCCTAAGTTAGCCCCTTTGGTTCAGAAAGAGCTTCCAAAAATTCTCACAGTAGGAATCATTGCTCAAACTAGACATTCAACATGGTGTTCCAACCCGGTGATTGTTAGGAAGAAGAATGGTACCATTAGACTTTGTGTCGATTTTAGAAAACTTAATAGAGAATGTAAAAATGATAATTACCCTTTTCCCAACATGGAAACTATTTTGCAAAGAGTAACAGGTTCAATAATGATGTCATTTCTATATGGTTTTTCTGGATACAATCAAGTTTGGGTTAAAAAAGAAGATTGTCACAAAACTACATTCACCACACCATGGGGTACTTTCGAATACATTATAATTCCTTTTGGGTTGACTAATGATGGGGCTAATTTTCAAAGGGATATGGATTTTTATTTTAAAGGTTTAATTGGAAAAATTATTGAAAATTATCAAGATGATCTTACAGTTTTTTCTAAAGATGGTATTAGTCACATAGGTCATCTCAAGCAAGTCTTTGATAGCTGTAGAGAATTTGGGATTTCCTTGAATCCAGCTAAGTCTGTTTTTGGAGTAACTGAAGGGAAATTACTTGGTCATATCATTTCCAAATATGGGATCAAGATTGATCCTAAAAGAGTTGAGGCAATCCAAAAAATTCCTCTCCCTCATAATCTTAAATCCATTCAGTATTTTCTAGAAAAAAACTATTTTTATTAGAAGATTTATTCCAAATTACGCAGAAATAGGTAAGCCTATTCAAAGTCTTCTGAAAAAAGATGTAAAATTTTTATGGAAAGAAGATGGAAAAAGGGCTTTTCAGGGAATTAAGGGTGCTATTGCCAAAGCTCATGTTTTGGAAAGTCCTGATTATTCAAAAGATTTCATGATTTTATCTTTCGCTTCTGAAGATACCATTGCTGGTGTCTTATTACAAAAGAATAAGGAAGGTCATGAACATCCTATTGCTTTCATGAGTAGAGCACTTCAAAATTCTGAATTAAATTATACTACTATGGAAAAGCAAGCCTATGCCTTGGTTAAGTCTCTTAAGAATTTTAGGACTTATGTGGGTTATTCTAAAATCATTGATTTTGTCTCACATTCTGCGATTAAGGATATCTTAAATCAAACTGATTGCTTAGGGACTCATGCTAGGTGGGTTACTAAAATTCAAGAGTATTTTTTAGAGATTAGGCCCACCAAGTTAGTCAAAGGTCAAGGTTTGGCTGAAATGATGACCGAATAAAATGAGAAAGCACTTGGTTTGATTTGTCTTAATGATGTATCTTCTCCTAAGCTGCAAAGGTTAGGAGGGCATGAATGGTATAAGGACATTGTTTATTATTTTTTAAATATTACATGTCCTAACCATTTAGTTGCTCATAGAATAAGGGCTCTTAGATTAAAATCCACTAAGTATTGCCTCATGAAGGATAGCCTTGGATGGAGAAATCCTGAGGGCATAATACTTAGGTGTGTTGATGAGGTTGAGTCCAAGAAGTTGATTTCTGAGTTTCATTCAGGATTTTGTGGTGGTCATTATGCTTCTAGAACTACCACCCAAAAAATTCTGAGAGATGGTTATTATTGGCCTTCGATTTTTTCAGATGTGCATAAATTTGTCATAAGTTTCCAAGCCTGTCAACTTTTCACTGGGAAGAAGAAGCTACCTGCCCTACCCCTACAACCTGTGGTTGTTGAGACACCTTTTCAACATTAGGGTCTGGATTTATTGGGAAATTCCATGAAAATTCTAGAAATGGCTACTCCTGGATCTTAATTGCAACTGATTATTTTACAAAATGGGTTGAATCCATTCCTGCTAAGAATGCCAATGAAAAGGTCATTATGGAATTTATTGAAAATCAAATCATTACTATATTTGGTGTCCCTGCCAAGATCACTACCGACAATGCCAAGGCTTTTAGTTCATTTGAATTTTCATCTTTTTGTTTTAAGTATGACATTACATTATCTCATTCATTTAACTACTATCCTCAGGGTAATGGGCTAGCTTAGTCAAGTAATAAAAACCTTATAACCATTATCAAGAAGATAGTAGGAGATAATAAGCGATCTTGGGACAACAGAATCAAGTATACTTTGTGGTAGATAGAATTACTAAAAAGAACGCTACTGGTAAAATTCCTTTTGAATTAGTTTATGGCTTGGATGTAACTTTTCCTATGGACCTTAAATTACTAGCTTACCAACTCCTTCAATATTTTTCCACCGATAAAGAAGTTGTTCAAAATATAATTGATCAGGTTGTGGAGTTTGATGAAACTCATAGGAAAGCTTTAGATAATATGTGTAAAAATCAATCTAACATTAAGAAAACTTTGATAAATCATCTCAATCTAGATCTTTGCAGGTTGGAGATATGGTATTACTTTGGGATCGAAAAAATGAAAAGCCCGGAAAACATAAGAAATTTGACAGTTTGTGGCTGAGACCTTATATTATCCGAGGCATTGTTGGACCAAACTAATTCCACTTGAGAACATTGGAAGGTGAACCACTTCACTTACCTGCGAATGGAAAAATGCTCAAGTTGTTCTTTAGAGATGACATCTGATGCCATTGGGAATATTTTTTTATTGTATTTCTAACCTTACTTCTTTTCCTTTCAACATTTCATTTTGTAGTTATATTAGTTTTACTTTTCATGTTAAGTAGAATAATAAATGATAGAAGAGCTTCTATTTTTTAGTTGCTTAATGTTATATGATGATATTTTGATGGACGCTACTTATGTAATTTTTTGTGTTGCTTGGATGTAGATTATGGATTCTCACATTCCTTCAATGAAGCAACGTATCCAAGTAGAGCTAGATGTTGACCATTCTGTGTCAACGACCCCATAGAAGTACACCCCCATTTTTTCAAATGGGATTCATCATGTTCGAGGTGTTCACACTATTCAGATTTCATCGTCAGATGACAGATTTATAAATGATGTAAACCCATTCTTCATGTTTATGATGTAAATGATCTAAGTAAGACCACCATGTATGTAACAACCTAGGTAAGCCTAGTATTTTGGTGACAATTTCTATCCTAGGAAGTTTTTTGTCTCACTGATTCATTTGTGTTTCACAACACAAGTGATCTACAGAGTTTTCCCCTCCAGCCTCACCCCAAAGTTAGGGTGGATTTTATCATCAAGATGTTAAGTGAGTCCTAGTGTTTTCTATCAAGTCTTTGTAAAATTAATTTGGGAATAATTTTAGCAAATTGGCTAGATTATTTTATTACAAGCTACTTGATCTACTAGATCATGTTTTGAGTCGTAGAGTTGGGTAGCTATTTGAGGGTCTATCACGAATGGGTATTCCCCTTTTATGTGTCTAAATGTATTTATCTTATGTAAAGAAGGTTGGAAAAATAATTAAATCCCTTCTCAGTCAATTAATTAAATTTTATGGCCATATTAAATTAACAATCCTAAGCCAGAAATTTAATTAATGTTAAGTCCTCGGTGATTTAAAATTCTTCAAAGGAAAAATTCATGGGTCCTTAAAAAATAAAATTTTAAAGGTCCCAAGACAAGGGAATATTGAGAATTTCAAGAAATTTTCGACCCTTGGGCCTTGGTGGTTAAGTAAAAGTCAAAATTTTGAGGTAATTAACTAAAAAAATATTATTTTCGAGTTAATTAAAAGGGAATTAAATGATGAATTCGAATTTCCTCAAAATTATAATTTCGACGGTCCAGATTAAAATATAATTAATTTTTTTTTTCGATGGTCGAGATTATTTTGACAAGGATCAACCGAACTAGCCGTTGGAGATTTTATATTATATATTAGAGGTCCTTGTATGTCATGTGCATTCGATCTTTGAATCATGCACTTGTTCTCAGAAGCTCTTGTAATTTTTGTTTATCAATAAACAGAAAGACTTTGGGGTTACAGACACTGGTGTTCCTTTTCCAGATCTATGTGGTGATATTGCCTCTAAAATTTTCTACTTTTATTGGCATTTGATGGTTGATAGCCTTTATGGATCGATCTACATACATGTATCTTGTGCAGGTTTCTGGATTTTCTTAAATTTCATCTTGATTTGACAGAAATATCAGTTATCTATGTTTCTGAAAGGTCTCATGGTTATTTTTTAAATCTCTATCAATCTAAAATTCAGATCTAAGTGTGAAGAGATCATTATTCAAGATTTAAGCATTTGGGGAAATCTTCAGTTAGATCATCCGACTCCCAGATTCCAAAAAATCTGAAAAAAACCCATCGTTTCCTAATTTCTGAAGTTATCTCACGGAATATTTTTTGCAGGGTCTTCTTTGGCTTGTGCCTCTCTTAATTTCGCTTTTTACTAATTGTGCAAAATAGTTCTAAATCTAGCCATGAGGGCTCTTGATTTGTAGAATAGCATTGCAAATTTGCAAATATAGTTATTTTTTTAATTCACCGGGGTTTAAGGGTTTTATTTTCTGTGCATATTTTTGGGTTTGGGTTCCTTGTTTCTATTTTTTTGTAGGTTCTATTGGGAGATTCTCAAGAATTTTTTTCGGATTTGAGCCAGATCTAGGCCCTGGAGGGTAAGATATGGCCTCAGGATCAATTTTGTCTGTAGACCTGGGCATAATTTTTCCTGCAAAAGTGTAAATCACAGGTGCATTTAAATAAATATTTTTCAAATTTGAGTTATACTGGTAAAAATTATTGTTGGGTAAAGAAAAATTTTCATGTGCACTAGTTTTGCCCGAAATAATCTCTTGCTGTGCACATCCTTCTCCTTGTAGGCTACCATAATATGCGTTTTCCCTTGCGCTTTCATTGTACGTCATTTTCCTTCACGTCCCTGCATATTTCCTGTGCTGATCCATTGTTCCTCCTTTCCTGGCATACACCCTTGCTGCCCATATCATCTCCACTTCCCGTCTGCTTCCTTCTTTCTTCTGCCGTTGATCCCAAGTTCACTGCCAGCCAAAAAATTCTCCTTTCTCACCTTTCACATCAGTTGCTATCCCTCATGCATTCCAAATTGCCTTTCCACCTGCGGCAACTCCGATCTTCTCCTCGCATCCCTCTCATCCGCTGCCATCCTCCGTCAGTAATCCAGCACCTTGCTCACACAGTTTTCTGTACGATTTCCTCGAACTCCTCATTCCCTACCATTAGCATCTTCTTGCTCGATCCGAATCTCCTTTGCTACCCATATCCATCGCATTTCCTTACGTAGCCTTGTTGTCCACCTGCACATAAACTAAACGCACAATCACTAACATTAGATTTTATTGCTATTTTTTTAACTTAATTTTTTTGATTTTATTTAGTTTAGTTAGTGTTAAAGTTAATTTATATTTTGGGGTTTGATTTAATCTTTAGATTTTAGAAAAACTTTAAAAAAATCAAAACAAATTCAAATCTCCTAATTTTTAACTTTTCCTTTTTTAGAGTTTTTGTAAGCCCATTATATATATATATATATATATATATATATATATATATATATATATATATATATATATATATATATATATATATATTTATTTATTTATTTATTTATTTATTTTTTTAATTTTTTAACTTTGGGAAATTTTGTTTTAAAAAATTAAATTTTTGGAAGTGGTCTTGGATGTTAGATCTAAGTTATTGTATAGTCAAGGGTGGAACTTTAATTTTAATATCTGAAGTTTGACTATAGAATCAATTTAAAATTCTGGATTGGAATTGCCAGGAATATCATTTTAATTCAGAATTATTGGAAACATCTCACATTTAAATTCGATGGTCCTCTCATGATATTATCTTTTAGGAATTTAAATTGTTTAAATCTCGCATTTGGTTCGAAATATTTTCATGCTTAGCATTCATTGGGATTGATGGTCGTTTAATGAGCTTTAATTGTGGCTTTAAATTGCTTGAAATTAGTGATTAGTTGATTAGTCAACTTTAAGAATATTTCAAATGATGATAAATTGCATGTCTTTATTTCCTAGATTGAATATTGTTGATGCATGATATTGAAAGTGTTTTATCGAAGGTTAAATCACATTATTGAAAAGGGCTTATCTTCCAGTTTGATAAATTGAGCATTTAATTGAAGAATTGAATATTATCATGGTGGATTGGTATTTTCATAGCAGGATAGTTGTCCTTTTTAGCAGCAGTTACCTATCAATTACTTGATCTTAATTTCATAACGGGATATTTTGAATCCACAAGGAACTATTCTTAAGCTTCAAATCTAATTGAATATGTAAAATATCGTTAAATATTAACAATTACTTGGTTGTTTGACTGTGTCTCCTCAATTGGTTGGTTTCCAACCAATTATCTTTCTTCAATTTCGTTAGGGTCTACCCCCCTTAGTCTACAAGGAGAAAAATTAAATAAAGATATTGGGGATCAGCGTGACAAACCCCGATTTGAGCCGTTGTCATGGTGCCTAGACATTTTGTGCGAAAAAAATCCCTAAAAAATAATTTTTTCACCTCCTTTTATCCTTATCAAGCCATAACCATAGAGCTCTCCTAGAGCATCAAGTGAAATTCAATTGATCCATCCATTTTGAGGGCAAGTAGGGCTATAACTGCGCTGGGGTGTTTTATAGTCCCTCACAAATTTTGAAGATTTTTGTACGGCTAGATTTGGAATTATCCAAGCCCTGGCTCAAACTTTGTTCTTGTCCCTAGTTTTCCTTGGTTAGTGGCTTCCTTGAGGGTCATTGCACTAAAAGCTCAAGTTAATTTCAATTCCATTGACCCTTTTCTTCTCCCATTCTTGGTCTAGATATTTTGTTTGAAGTTTCACTCGCAACCCTAAGCCTTGCTTGGCTCCACTTGGGATTCTTTGTGGTCCCATACCTTCATCATTTTTATTTCACAAGACAATTTAGAAACCCTCTTATCCTAGGAATATTATGTCTAGGGCATCCATTATCAAGTGATATCCCTAAACCCTAGGTCTAGGCGTCCTTCTAAGCCTTTCTTGGTGAGCCATACACCTTTCTTCTTGAGAAAGAAAGCCCTATAATTTGAGTCTCTCCTATGAACGGGCTCTTGAAATCACTATATTTCCATCATTTATATACCATTCATAGTGATTTCCCTTATACTAGGACTCCTCCTATCAGTGAAAGTCTGTAAATAACAGGGGACATCGATTGAGGTGATAGTGGGTCTTTATCCCATTGTTTCTACTTGGTCTAGTATTTTTCCCTTGGGAAACCCTCCTAGGACCCCTGATAAATTGAGCGGTAACATTTTTGGCGCCTTTTTTGGAGAGGAAGTAGGTCTACCTCCCTTGTGAATCATTGAGGAATTGATTCATTGACGAAATTTCAAACATTCCTCTAGTGAATCCATTCATTGTCCAATCCTCTAGCTTGCTTGATAGAGAAGACATTCCTCCTTTAATTAGGGTCACTGCAAGAAGGGGAGAACAAACTTCTTCACATGGTAGAACTAGCCTTCTCCCTGAATTTGAAAAGGTTGGTAATTCAACTCCCGATATGGTGACTGTTGGCTCCCTATGATTTTTAATATTGGAAATTTTTATTTTTTTCAGGGAACCACATCAAACCACTTTGGAGTCCAAGGACCTAGCCTCCCTGGTCTCAGAGAGGGCTCTCTCTGTTTTAGTGTTTGTCAATGATTTTGTCTTTATGCTTATGTTTTCTGATTTTAGGCTAGTTATGAAGTTTGAGGTTTTGTTTGTTTGTTTGATTAATTGAATGGTTGTTTCAGTTGAACAGATAGAATGTGAGAAGCATTAATCCATTGGGCTATGGAGTCATAAAAGGTTTTAATTGTACATCAAATCTGCAAGGGTTTTCATCTGGAAAGCTAACTATATCAAGTGGATCTTTTAGATTAGATGAAATATGAAATGACAGAAAGTTGTGAATTCAGTAAAACTAAAGGGAAATTAAGAATCCTTTAACTATACTTTCAACAAGAAAATCCTTTGAGACAAATGTTTAAGAGGAACTAAAGTGAAAGTAAAACCATAAATTTATTTAGTTAAACTCTACTAAGTAAACCTTAAGACAATAATAAAACAATCCTAGAGAGCAGGATACCTCTGAATTATATAGCTATTACCTTCAGACAAAGAAAACATTCAAGATAATAGTCTGTGAAATTAAAGAGCATGACACCCCTGAATTCTTTAATCAAACTTCAAAGAAGGCCTCTAAAATAAAAGTTTAAGAAAAGCCAAAGAGCAGGGAAAACCATAAATTTCTTTGGCTAGACTCTACTAAGTAAACTTCAAGGCAACAAGCTTGGTGTAACTAAAGAGCACGACACCCCTGAATTCTCTAATCAGACCTTGCAGAAGAAAACATTTAGATAAAATAAACAGACTGATTTAAGATGCCAAGAAAACATATCTTAATCTAAAATTTCTGTTCTATTATCAGAGAAATGATGAAAAATGTGGTAAAAAAAGGAGAAACAAATGGCAAAGAGGGATAACATCACCATTAACATAGCTCAAGAATCCTATGAATGTGCTTGTATTACTGATGTCCAAAACAGTTACAATACTCCAGTGAAATAACCTTTGTAAATCAGAGTCTGATCAAATCCAGCTTAGCAGCCAATCCTCCAATCAAGAAACCAACCAAACTAATGAAAAATACATGCAGTATTTATTTGCATATGAGGAGGTGATCCTATTCTAGGGTTTCAGGCTATAGTTATTATAGAGTTAATTTAATCTTGACCTTTGAGACCATGCAAGGCCCAAGGAAAAATATCACTGTCTGACTCACTGTAATAATAACTTTTAACTTAACTGCTGAGCTAAATTTAAGATATTTTTGACTATTTGGCTTTATCATTAACTTTTACAATAACTGTTGAGCTGTTTAAAAATATATCTGACTGCTTTATTAACTGTAGTTTCTTTTATTTAAGTGAAATAAGGTTGTAGGTGGAAAAATGTGTTTTGGAAGAAGTAATTGCTGAGTGCTTTAGTCATTTAGATCTGCCTTCTTCGTTGATTTTATTTTGACTTGTCATTTAGCCCTTAATTTGTCTTTTAAACTCTGATTATTTCTTCATCTATATCTTTTATCCTTTAATCCTTTTATGCTTTTGTTGTCACTGGCATCTCTTTCTTTTACCTCTACCCTTTGATTGTTTTATCTTTGATCTTCCTATGTTTTGCCTTTAACCCTGTCTTCTACCTTTAACCTTTGATTTAAAATTTTAATCCATTTACTGCCATTTTCTGTTCTATGACTGTGTTTTTTCATTTGTATTTATCTGTTGTGCAACTACTCTAAAAATCTCATAATTTTCTTACCCTGTCCATTGAAGATTCTCTTGTTGCCTTTGGTTTGATCGAATGATCATCAATGGTCATGATCCATTGATGATTTCAGATTTATCTTGTGCTCCTATCATTTAATGAACAAAAAATTCTAAATTTTCATTCAGAGATCCTTGTTTAAGCAACTTTTGGAATTGGAAATGCAAATTATGTGTTTCTCGACACATACATCACCTGCACATTTAAAAAAATTAATTAAAAAAAACCTGGGGGGCTTCTGTGGGGAAAAGATATGACTAGGAGGCAGTGGGAAGAACTGTGGACAGAGTTCAGGTATGGAGGTTTTTTTGGTCTTCTGCACATGGATATGGCCTTATGGGTATTTTGGATGCGCTTCAGGGGTTTAACACAGAGGATCAAGGGCTTATCACAAAGGCACAGGGCTTGAAACATTCGAAAGGGGTTGATGGTTTTGCCATGGGTAGGAAGGCGGTTTCAGGGTTTATCGCATGGTGCATAGGCATTAAATGGTATTGGGTGGAGGGTGTGAAATACCACAGAGGGAGTGATGCGTGGCAAGACGGGACGGTGGTAAAACCGCCCATTTCACAAGGTCGAGGGTTGTTTAAACGGTGGGTCTTTAGGTTTGCGATAGAGGATTGGGGCCGTCAGATCGAAGGGTGGAGATTCGAAGGTGGTCAGGGTTCAACTGATCGCGGGTTGATTCGATGGGTGGGGCCCAATAGGTTTAATAAAGTGGCAGGTAAATACAAAGCGGGGCCAGGATTTGAATGGAGTGTGGGGGTTTTGAACAGAAGGTGGGGTCTTGGTATTTTAAAAACGGAAGCACTTAAAGGGTGAGGGCCAGGGTTATATGGCCTGGGGGGGGGGGGTGGGGGTAAAGGCTTTCAAATAGTGGGGGCTTTAAATATAAAGAGGCCAGGTTTTTTATAACAAATATAGTTTATTAAAAGGTAAAATGAATCGTTAATAATTAACCACAAGGTAAAATGAATGCATTTAGTGAAAATTGGTAATATGATAGTTATGTAATATGTTATAAAAGTATGATTGGCTTGTAAATGAAAGGTTTGGATAGCCAATACGATAAAATATCTAGGGCCCAACATTCCCCCATGCCTAAGACTTTGCATTCCCTCATGCAAATAAAATATGGAATAGGAAGGGATGATGGATGATATAAGGTGATGTTGAAGATAATGGTTGTATGAATGTGGAATTGGAAAATTTTTAAGGCCATTATTCACTTTGCGGTTATTTTCTTAGATAAATGACAATTAATTCATCCTCCTATTGAGAGCATTTAGATGATGATTTTGTGAATGATTTATGATGTATAAGGAGAAAACACTATAGATATTCATGTACCACAATCATTCTTACAATATTACTAGAATATGCATTAATGGATTTGGTAATAGGGATTTAATGGTGGTCTAAGGAAGGTGAAGGAATAGGAAGTGGTTAATCATGAATATTTCTTAAATTTTAATGAGCTAAGAGCCTCTAAACATGTTTTACCTTAAGTATACCTTTTGAACTTTTATTTGTACTGCAGGCTACAATGGAAGTTGTACGGAGCATGGTATATGCTGGCTAAAGTTGAAGATGAGGCAAAATAAGGCTAAAAGTCTGCAATGATCTGGAAGAGTCGGATTTGATGGATGATGATCTGATCTGTTGAAGGAAGTTGAAGAGAATGAAATGAAGATGCTGAAAAGGTCCCAAAAACCACTCCTCCATGCCTGAGGTTTTGCATGTCCTCATGCAAACAAGTTGGGTACTAAAGAAGTGAGGAGGGATGCTGAGATGACTCTAGTACAAAGGAACCTGGAAAAAAAAACAATGGAACTACTGAGATGAATATTGAAAAAAAATCATCTCAGATTTATTAAAATGATGCAAAGCTAAAACCAAGCATAGAATAAATTTCAAATTACTCATTACATATGATTTCGTCAATCCTTAACAATGTTATGCTCAAGAAAAAGAAACCTTTTATAAATTTAAGAGGATCTCCTTATTTTTAGGTAGGAGGTTTTTTATTATCACAAAAAATGATGAACCAATGAAAAATTAGTTATTACTAACCAAATCCCAAAGTATTATAGTCATCCAAGTATTACAGATAATCTTCGCAATTAAGTTTTATTAATTCTCTATGATCATAGGTCCCACTTCTTAGGTAATTAAATCTTATATATAATATGAAAAAATAATGATAGAGGAATCAAGGTTACCTTAAAGCCATTCTTCAATAACAAATTTATGGAGTTCATTTTTACCCTTCACTTTATGCACACATGCTTCCTTTTGATTGTAACACTATAGATTAACTATCATACATGTAGACAAAAGCCCTTGTTTGGTTGACACTTCTTTAGGAAGAATTCCACATTTCCCACGAGCATCCATAGCCCCGATGGGTTTTCCTAGTGGTATCATAGGTTAGTACCCGATGCCAGCAGACGTCCATAGCCTCGACAAGTTAACCTATTAAACCCATTTTACACTAAAGGCTCTAGTCCCATGTTTTCTACCATTATAGGTTTAGACTATGGAAATTTCTTTTGCATTTGGTAGATGGGGGAGCGGCTTTAGAAAGCTCCTTAAAGGAATAGGATGATACATTTCAGAGTGACTTTGATTACCTGCATAATTTATTGGATGTATAAGGTACTAATATGTCCTCAAAGGACATAACTTGAATGAGTCATTTTAATGTGAGATGGATGAGGCTACCAAAAAATAACCAAAATACACGTAAAGTCATACTACTCATAGTTTTCATATATGATTTCTCTTTTAAATTAGTGTTCCACTATGAACATAGTATTCATCAACTCTCTTGCAAGTCTTAATAAATACGCTCAGAGATCATGATTTGGTGTTATGGTTATAAAATTCAAGTTGATTTTTTTTCATTGGTATCATTGTATGGACCTCTTAACTTTGCTATGATGTCCTTAGTATGCTTTGGTAACTATAGTTTGATCAGCTATTTTGTATTGATAATCATAAATCTATATGAATAAGAGAAATGAAATTCCAAAAAAAAATAAAAGATATATAAGCTATGAATAGTTTGGAATTATCATTTAATTCAAATTTAATGAAAAATATTGATTATTCGAAAATATTTGTGAAATAACGGTCTTAAAACATATAGGTAAAGATAAAGAATAAATGCATGATTTTTAACAACTTAAGGAAGAAAGAAAGATATCATCAAGTACTCCCCTAAGTGTTCCATAATGTTGATGATGTATTTTCCTCTTTAGAAAATATTCTTCGAGTATTTAAGCATCCCAAATGAACAATATCCTTGAATCCTGCTTTTTCTTGCAAAATAGAAAATTGGTACTAGAATTTTGGATACTGGTTAGATGAAATATGATACTAAACAATTGGTATGCAATACCAGACAATGTTGCAATGTAATCATTTCCAACTTCACATAAGATTCCAAAAATAATGGTCATAGATTACTTTATTGAAAAGAAAAAAATAACAATGCCAAAATGTTAATGGAATTATATGTATTCTAGTTGAATATTTAATTATCAAATCTGGGATCGTAAGACTTAGAGATGCAAGTATAGGAAATGCAGGATTAGAGTCTATTATAACATATGCTAATAATTAATTCTAGAAAGAACCAATCACTAATTATTATCACTTGTCATTGGATTGTGGTACTCTAATGCTTATCAAGTTCTAAGCCACAATATTTTATTACAGATAAACAATGTTCATGTGGTTTTATTTATGTAGCTTATTAGGTCTTGAGACTTCAATGGTTATAATCCTCTAGTGATGAAAACCCATTAAAAATGATGCAAAAAAGTAAATTGTAGAAAATTAAATGTCGACAACAGTAAGCAAAAGCGTTTGAGGAAAGTAAAGAAAATAAGGTAATAAACTACAAGAAATGCATTAACAAACTATCAAAAATAAAATTTAAGCAAACTTAGATATATTGCAGGTTCTTATTCATTGTAGGAATCTTTTACCAAGTAGCTTCAAAGATCCAATCAATTAAATAATCAAAAACTATAAATTACATATTTTTTTAATACCCTATTCTAGTACAAAACCTAGTACCGAATTAAGTACAGAAATGATGGAATTTGAAATTCTGAATAAGTACCGAATTAAGAAAGAAAATTTTGTAAATTAAAATTATGAATATTAAAACGTGTTAAGAAACCAATTTCAAATTTGTTTGGCTCTTAAGATTGAGAAAAAACAATTTTAATTTAATCGTAACACATTCTATTAACAAATGTGAAAACAGAGAAAACGAATTTAGCAAAACTAAAAATTGGAATAAAACATTAAACAAAATCTACAATTAAGAAAACTAAATATTTTTTGAATATTACTCTAATCTACAAATAAAAATCAGGATGTTACCTGACTCGAGGGGCCCTTCCCGACCTGGAAACGTGCCTAGAAAATTATATCAGAATAATGTGCAAAGCTTGAATACTTAAATCTTGATTACAAGAATCTCAATTTCAGCTTACAAATAAAAGTTCAAATCTATTACAAAAGATCAACTCAAAATGATGATAAAATTCCTCTCTGCATCCTCTCCTCCTCTCTCTCTTTTAGGATTTATTTATACATAAAATCCATTGAGGAATGATATGATCCAATCCTCTAAACTCAGAAAACAAATTTACAATTTTATACAAAATCTGTTTTTTTTGGTAATTTCATACAAACTGGTGTTAAAGAACTAGCCATATATTCTCGAACCTGATGTATTTTGAGGGATTGTTTCAATGGAGACTAATTTGTCATATTATAAACATAAAAATCTCTTGTAATTTCCCTATTCACTTCCACGACTTCATAAATTGTGCCCAAATATGTCTGCTTAGATACTTTTACCAATTTGGGTTTTGCAAAATTTTTGTACAAGACGACTTCAAAGAACTTGCTGTAACTTTGCAAGCTTATTGAATTTAGGGAAACAATTTGATATCCAAGTAAATTTTTATGTTTTTAAAAAACCCATTTTTTTTTATTCCTTATATTCGCCACCATATGAATAGAAATCAAGGCAAAACATGGCAGTTTCAAAACTGTTACCTATTTTTGGTTGTAGCTTAAATCATGTGCTAGGATCCCACAAATGTGAGATGGGTATATTACAAGGAGTTGTTGTACTGTACAACAACCCTCCCCATTTTTAAATTTTTAGAATAAATCCCATTTAAAAATAGGTCCCCTTTTTATATATCTTTTCCATAGATAAAAGGATGCATATCACATTTTATTCACAAAGTATACAAACTTTAAAAGCTTTCCGATCCGATGAGGTAGAAGACCTTTTAACATATTTTGAACATATTAGAAAGACTTTATACTTAATAATATGTTTAAATGAACAGTAATCGCAATCAGAAATTCGGAGAAGTGCTTTTAAAGAGTTGTTTTTTCTTTGAAAAGTTCTAATGCGATCGCGCTCAATCGCAATCGCATTTCGAATTGGTATTAATTATTGCATTTTTCTATCCATGGCCGATGCGATTTATCACAATTGCATTTCGGAAAGAAAATTTAAACATTGCATTCCCTTCAAATTCCGATGCGATTGCACTCAATCGCAATCGCATTTTCAGAGATAATATTAAACGGTCCATTCCATTATAAAATCTCCGATGTGATCGGGATTCGGTAAAAAAACATTGTTGCATTCCCTTTCAAACAAATTGTGATGCGATTGTCGCAATCGGAAAATCGGCAATGAATTATGTTGAATTATCTTACACACCATTAAAGACTTGCGATGCGATTGTTATTTCGCCTTTATATTTATTCATCGCATCGCAAAGCATCAAAAGTGAATTTTAACATTTATTACAAGGATGCACCGATCTCCGATTGTACGACAATATTAATTGAAAATCAGGCAAAAGATCATGGGTTATTTTGTTTTCAATGCGTGAATGTGACCCCTTGGAGAGAATTTATGTTGTAAATATGGGGAGATTAGATGGTAATTAAATAAAAAAATCTTTGTGTAGCTGTTCTCATTATTGTGTTTTATTTTAGCTGAAAGCATTCACTTGAATTGCAGAAAAAAAATTCGAATCCTTTCATTCGCAGAACCAGGGAGAATTTACTCGACACTGAAATTTCAAAGAGAAGCAGAAATTCTAAAGCTTCTTTTGTTGCAAAATCTCCTATGTTAAACATGCCGCCCAAGGAGAAACCGACGAAGCTCAAGCTAGTCACATACACCTCCTGTCAAGGACTGGGGAAGATGACATGGGAAAATGTATACAATTTGATTGAAAAATAGAAACCTAGGGTTATTGTGCTTAAAGAAACTGTTCTCGATGAAGAAGATTCGGACTTTGACTCTAAAACTCAACTCAATGCATTGGCAAATTAATTTTTACACTGAGTAGCTACCCGGGCAAACATTTTTCCCTACTATGATGTTATCAGATGGGTCATTGACAATGTGACCATTCAAAACAGGAATTTTTTTTATGCTTCTAGATCAGTGTTCGGGTCATTCAGCGCAGAAGATATTAAAGCAAAGTATCATCTTCCCAACCCACAAAAGATTTACAACAAAGACTTCCTTAAGGAATATGCTGTAGAACATCCAAACCAGGCAGAGCCAATCAAAGAATGGAGGAGTAACCCTGAGAAGCATAAGCAAGAGGCATCAGGTATGTACTCTGTGGAGTCTCTCTCGCCTCCATAATTTTATGCCACAATGATGATGTGTAGGTTGTTCGGAAACAATAACTCTGTTAGATTTTCTATTCAAATGGTCCCGTTAATTCATTCTGCTGTTAGTTCTGAAATTATGGATTGGGCTATCATTTTTTCGGATAAGATAGCCAATCGAATTCTAGAGTATAGAAAAGACAAGAATTCAGGGAATTCCACCCCTTTCCATTTTTGTGCTTATATTTTAGACGCCCTCTATTTCAATTTTGAGTTCCCCATGCTAGGTTGGAAATAGACTCCAAAAGAACCTATCCCTATTCATGTGTATCACAATTTCTTATGGAAAGAACATTTAAAATTTCATTTTTACAAAGTATGCCATGGTTTTCTAATTCCAATCTACCAAACCATTTTTGGTCATTTCCCTCCTAGACTTTCCAATAAAGCCAAGACTGATTTGTCCTCTATCGGAGATTGGTTCGGAGAAGAAAAATTCACTTATATCATAATTTTTGGGAGTATTTTTCAACCACATATCCTTCCCTTATATGTTCCAGACAAGCTGTTAGCTCAGGATATTTCCTATCAACTGACAGATGAAGGAATGTCTAGAATTTTGAAAAGCAATAAAAATCTTATGTGGCTTACCTTCCCTTTTAAGTGTGGTGACTATGTTCTTAATAGTTTTTCTCATGCTGAGAAAGAAGTTGGTAAGATTTCTGATCTTAAGTTTTCAACAATTCCAGGAAGACAATACGACCCAAGGAAAGTGGCGTATGATTTTACTACCTCTATTTCGATTTCCCGGTTCAAACATGAACCAGACATTTTTGATGATTTATTTGTTTCCGTGGATGATATATCCCAAGTTTTTGATTCATACAAGTCCAAGTTGCAAGCCGAGGACTTAAAAAAGTTTTTGTTGTATAGAAACCAGAGGTTACTTAAAGTGCCTCTTGATCAATTGAGAGATCCCACACAGGAGAAAGCATCATAACAAGCAGGAAGTACTTCTGGTAAAGAAGTAAAAGTAGCTGATCCTGTTCTGGGGAAAAAGGATGACAACAACAAAGCTGGCATTACCAAAATAGAAACAACTGCTCAAAAATATACACAGAAACCTTTAGTTCAAACAGAAAAAGGGAACACGGGTACTGATGCCCATGTACATATTGAGAAAGGAAGCACAAAAAATAAAAACACTGAACATGCACCCAAGAATGATACAAACAATAATGCAGGTTCTCAACTTGGAGGACAAGTAGATACTGAATTGGTTGTTTCTCCTCATTTGCTAAATCAATATCAACAATTTTCCCAAGATCAAGACGTGGAAATCATTCCTGAAAACCCCACTGGAGAAATTATGCTAAAAATAGAAGAAATACCTCTTTTAGATATATTCTACTGTCCCAAACATAGGTCTGTGGTAAGAAAACAAAGGAAAAGGAGGAGAACAGATCAAGATGCCCTTTTGGCATCACAGGGGGAATTGCTAAATATTGTTTATAAAAATGATGAGGTGGATCTATTTGAGGATCTCACCAAATTGTCTCAGTATGCCAGTGCCTATAGTGCTACCACTATAGATAAAGCTTCTGAAGTTTCACAGCTGGTAAAACAAAAGGATATGAAAATTTCTATTTTTGAAGAACAAGTTGTAGGTGATCAACAAAAGATTATTCAGTTGGAACAACGGGTACAGGATGAAGAACTCAGAACTAAACAACTAGAAGAGCAACTCAGCCTTGAAAAGAAAAAGGTTGATGAACAAGCTTTAGAAAAACAACAGCAGTTGAATCAAGAGGTAGAAAAGCTACAAAATCTTCTACAAAATGAGAGAAATTCAAAGGTTGAACAGGAAAAAATGTTCCAATCAGAATTGGACAAGTTCAAGGAGTATCCTAAGTTAGCTCAATTCATAACTGAAGCTCTTGAAATCAACAAACTACTGTCTCAACAATTAAATGAATTTTGTCTAAAGTTGACAAAAATTGAGCCTTTGTGCGAAATAACATCATCTTTTATAGATAAATCAATCACTCTTAGGCAAGAAATTGAGGATGTTGATGATAAAATTCCTGAGTTTCTTTCATGGCAGGATATAGAGCAGGGAAGAAAAGCTAATCTTCCTAGAATTGAAGAGAGACACAAGGAAATTTTATTTATGGAATGGGAATAGTAGTTAATGAAATCAGAAAGAGTCACATCAAGGGCTAAAATTTTAATGAATAATACAACACAATTGATTAATGACAGCTTGTATGCTACCAATTTGATCTCAGATTGTACCCCAGGCGAGTTACCTAAAGTAAAAGAAGTTGATTCCAGGTGGAAGGAAGAGATAATCAATAAAAATCAATAGATTATCAAACTTCAAGGAATTTCATGGGATATTATGTGGAATTATCTGATTAAGCCACACAGCCAACAGATGGCCATCAAATTCCTTTCGAATGTTATTCATTGTATCATTCCTGAATTCTCTGATGCTACATACACTGGGTAGTTACATTCAAAAATGAGTCGGCCAACAGAAGTCCAAGATATTCTCAATATCTGCCACCTTCGCACATCCACCTCAATTGATGATCAATGAGTCAGTCTACTACAAGCTCGCATTTTAGTTTCAGATATTTTTATTTTAGATAGATTGTAGGAATAGTTTTAGTTATTTTGTTTTGTTAAGTACCTATTTAAACCCCTTTCATGCATTTAGAAAGGGGTCCTTAATTTGTAATATTTTTGACTTGGAGATTACATTTCTGTACTCCATATTATTTTATAAAGGGTCACATCTGGTGATTCAGTGCAGAATTATTTTTAAGAGTTGCATTTCTGTACCTTGGAGTTGATTTTGCATCAGAATTGCTGGATTAGAGTATCAGATTGCATTTGAAAGTCTCAAGATGGATATGGTATTTCTATCTATTCACTGTTAATTTCTTTTGTTTTATGATATTCTCTTTTAAATTCGCTATCGTTTATATGTACTTCGTTTCACAATACTTCTTTATATATATCATTTTTGAGTATATTAGAAATATTTATCTTTCATAAGTGTATGTTAATGATATACAATGATGAATACAATATGCTAATATAACTCTATTTAATTTCTTAAACAGAGTTATCTTTATTTGTTGCTGCACATTTCAATTAAGCTATAATACATTTTTATGGTTATTGTTCAATTGAAACAATTTTCAATTGTATTCACATATGATACCCGGGTTAGTTTTAGAATTTCTTTATCAGTATTTAAATTAGATTAGTTAGTATTTTCATTTCAAGTCATTTAGTTCCATTTCCCCCATCCAATCATTCCATTACCAACACATTCAAATTATTAGGAAACTGGTCCTATAAATCCAGTCGGAGCCACCATCCCAAAAGGAAAAGGAGCTGTCTTAAGGTCCCGACCGGGTGGTTATCCCCCGATGTTTGAAGCATCGATTTTCGAGGCTTCAAAAGGAGTGTACCAACATATTAAGCCATGTAGCACCTAATTTACCATGCTTCGAGGAATAAAAACATATTTTATAATTTTGACTTTTTCCCTTCATTCTTGCAAGTGTAGAATTAAGTACTGAACTACTGAACTGATACAAAGATAGCAATTTTTGTAGTGGAACATGATTCTTGGCCACATAAAAACATTAGTAAACCGTCATTGATAAAACTATATTAAAAAATCATTTAATCATTAAAAATATAAGAAAGAGTTAATAATTAACAACAAGGTAACAAATGCATTTAGTGAAAATTAGTAACATGATAGTTACATAATATGTTATAAAAGTATGATTATGGTTTGTAAATGAAAAGTTTGGATAGCCAAAACGATAACATATCTAGGGCCCAACATTCCCCCATGCATAAGACTTTGCACGCCTTAATGCAAACAAAATATGGACTAGTAAGGGATGATGGATGATATAAGGTGATGATGAAATAATGGTTGTATGGATGTGGACTTGGAAAATTTGTAAGACCATTATTCAATTTACGGTTATTTTCTTAGATAAACAACACTGAATTCTTCCTCCTATTGAGAGAATTCATATGATGATTTTGTGATTTCTTTATGATGTACAAGGAGAATACACTATAGATATTCATGTACCACAATCATTCTTATGTTCTTACTAGAATATGCATTAATGAATTTGGAAATGGGGATTTAATGGTAGTTTAAGAAAGGTGAAGAAATAGGAAGTGGTTAATCATCAATATTCCTTAAATTTTAATGAGCTAAAGAGCCTTTAAACATGTTTTACCTCAAGTATATATTTTGAACTTTGATTTGTACCACAGGCGGCAATGGAAGTTGTATGGAGCATGGTATATGTTGGCTAAAGTTGAAGACAAGGAAAAATAATATTGAAAGTCTGGAATGACGTGGAAGAGTCGGATTTGATGGATGCTGATATGATTTGCTAAAGGAAGCTGAAGAAAATGAAATGAAGATGCTGAAAAAGGTCATAACAACCACTCCTCTCAGATTTATTAAAATGATGCAAAGCTAAAACCACGCATAGAAGAAATTTCAAATCACTCATTACATATGATTTCGTCAATCCTTAACAGTTTTATGCTCAATAAAAAGAAACCTTTTATAAATTTAAGGGGCTCTCCTTATTTGTATGTAGGAGGATTTTTATGATCACAAAAAATGATGAACCAATGAAAAATTAGTTATTACTAACCAAATCCCAAAGTCTTATAGTCATTCAAGTATTATAGATAATCTTTGCAGTTCAATTTTATTAATTCTCTATGATCATAGGTGCCACTTCTTAGGTAATTAAATCTTAGATATAGTATGAACTATTAATGATAGAGGACTGAAGGTTACCTTAAAGCCATTCTTTAGAAGCAAATTTATGGAGTTAATTTTTACGCTTGACCTTATGCACACATGCTTCCTTTTGATTGTAACACTATAGAGTAACCATCATATGTGTAGACAAAAGCCGTGGTTTGGTTGACACTTCTTTAGGCAGAATGACACATTGCCCACGAGTGTCCATAGCCTCGATGGGTTTTCCTAGTGGTATCACAGGCTAGTACTCACTGCCAGCACACATCCATAGCCTGAACGGGTTAACCTCTTAAACCTATTTTACACTGAAGGCTCTAGTCCCATGTTTTCTACCATTATAGGTTTAGATTATGGAAATTGATTTTGCAATTGGTAGATGGGGGAGCAGCTTCATAAAACTCCTTAAAGGCACATGATGATACCTTTCAGAGCTAATTTGATTACCTGCATAATGTCTTGGATGTATAAGGTACTAATAGATACTCAAAGGACATAACATGAATGAGTAATTTTAATGTGAGATGGATGGGGCTACCAAACAATAACCAAAATACACGTAAAGTCCTACTAATCATAGGTTTCATCATTATTTTTATTTTAAAGTAGTGTTCCACTATGAATAGAGGCTTCATCACTCTCAGTGCAAGTCTTAACAAAGATGCTCAAAGATCATGATTTGGTGTTATGGTTATAATATTCAAGTTGATTTTTTTTCATTGGTATCATTGTATGGACCTCATAACTTTGTTATGGTCCCCTTAGTATGCATTGGTAATTATATTTTGAGTAACTATTTTGTATTGATAATCAGAAATATATATGAATAAGATAAATGAAATTCCAAAAAAAAGAAAATTTATATAAGCTATGAATAGTTGGGAATTATCATTTAATTCAAATTTTATGAAAAATATTTCTTATTCGATCATCTTTGTGAAATAATGATCTTAAAACATATAAGTAATGATAAATATTAAATGCATCATTTTTAAAAATTTAAGGAAGAAAGAAAGATATCATCAAATACTCCCCTAAGTGTTCCATTCTGTTGATGATGTATTTTCCTCTTTTGAAAATATTCCTAGAGTAGTTAAGCATCCCAATTGAACAATATCCTTGAATCCAACTTTTTCTTGCAAAATAGAAAATTGGTACCAAAATTTTGGATACTGGTTAGATGAAATATGGTACTAAACAATTGGTATGCAATACGAGAAAATGTTGCAATGCAATCATTTCCAAATTCACAAAACATTCCAAAAATAATGGACATAGCTTACTTTATTAAAAATAAAAAAAATAACAAAGCCAAAAATGTTAGTGGAGTTATATATATTCTGATTCAACATTTAAGTATTGAATCTAGGATCATAAGACTTAGAGATACAAGTACAGGAAATGCAGGATTACAACCTATTCTAACATATGCTAGCAATTAATTCTATAAATAACCAATCACTAAGGATTATCAATTTTCATTGGACTGTGGGACTCTAATTCTTATCAAGTTCTAAGCCACAATATTTCATTACCGATAAACAATGTTCATGTGGTTTTATTTATGTAGCTTATTAGGTCTTGAGACTTCATTGGTTATAATCCTATAGTGATGAAAACCCATTAAACATGATGCAAAAAATTAAATGCTGACAACTGTAAGCAAAAGCGTGCGAGGAAACTAAAGAAAATAAGGTAATAAACTTCAAGAAATGCATTAACAAACTATCAAAAATAATTTTTAAGCAAGCTTAGAGATATATTGCAAGTTCTTATTCATTGTAGGAATATTTTACCAAGTAGCTGGAAAGATCCAATCAATTAAAGAATCACAAAATACAAATTACATAATTTTTTAGTACCCTGTTCTAGTTCAAAACCTAGTACCAAATTAAGTACAAAAATGATGGAATTTAAAAGTTTGAATGAATATCAAATTAAGTACGAAAATTCTGTAAATTAAAATTATGAATATTAAAACATGTTAAGAAACAAATTTCAAATTTGTTTGACACTTAAGCTTGAGAAAATAAATTTTAATTTAATCGTAACATGTTCTATTAAAAAATATGAAAACAGAGAGTGAATTCATCAAAACTAAAAATTGGAATAAAACATTAAACAAAATCTACAGTTAATAAAACTAAATATTTTTTGAATATTACTCTACTCTAAAAATGAAAATTAGGACTTTACCTGAGTCGAGGGGACCTTCCCTACCTAGAAACGTGCCTCGAAACTTATATCAGAATTATGTGCAAAGCTTCAATAATTAAATCTTCATTACAAGAATCTTAACTTCAACTTACAAACAAAAGTTCAAATCTATTACAAAAGATCAACTCAAAATGATGATAAAATTCCTCTCCGTGTCCTCTCCTCATCCTCTCTCTGTTTTAGGCATTATTTATACATAAAATCCATTGAGGAAGGATATGATCCAATCCCATAAACTCAGAAAAAAAATTTAAAATTTTATACAAAATCTGATTTTTTTGTAATTTTATACAAATTGGTGTTAAAGAACCAATAATATATTCTTGAACCCAAAGTATTTTGAGGAATTGTTTCAATGGAGACAAATTTTTCATATTATCAAAAAAAGCCTCTATTGTATTTTCCTGATTCATTTGCACGACTTCGTAAATCGCGCTCAAAGATGATTGTTTAGATACTTTTTCCAATTTGGGTGTTGCAGAAATTTTGTACAAAACAACTTTGAAGAACCTATTGTAACTTTGCAAGCATATTGAAGTTTGGGAAACAAATTTATATCCAAGTAAATTTCTATGTTTTTCAAAAATCCATTTTCTGTATTCTTTATATTTGCTGCCATATGCATAGATATCGAGGAAAACATGGCAGTTTCAAAACTGTTACCTATTTTTGGTTGTAGCTTAAATAATGTGCTAGGATCCCACACATGTGAGATGGGTATATTCCAAGGAATGTACCAGCATATTAAGCCATGTAGAACCTAATTTAGCATGCTTTGAGAAAGAAAAACATATTTTATAATTTTGACTTTTTTTCCCTCCATTCGTGCAAGTGAAGAATTAAGTACTAAACAACTGAACTGATACAAAGATAGAAATTTTCATAGTGGAACATGATTCTTAGCCACATAATCACATTAGTAAACTTTCCTTGATAAAAATATATTAAAAACTCATTTAATCATTAAAAATATAAGAAAGCGTTAATAATTAACCATAAGGTGAAATGAATGCATTTAGTGAAAATTGGTAATATGATAGTTACATAATATCCCCAATTCAAACCTAGCAAATATTTTCACGCAATACATTATGAAGAAACCAGAGTGACAAGGTTCGATCCACTTAGGTGGGCAGCAAGAATTCAATGAGCGGGGATGTTGAATATGATTTATGTTTCGCATTTCGGGCGCAAAAACATCAACACCATATTTGGGTGCTACTAAGCTGTTGGCTTTATTAAATGACGGGTGTATTTGGTTGTGTGAGAGAATCACCATTGATGAGATTATTCGACAGATAACCACACTTCCATGCCAAGGATTGGACCGCACCTACAATTTTTTTAGGAAAAATCAGGATAAGGAGCTTGTATAAGATGAAGGATAAATACGACCTCATAAAGAAATCTCGGGGATACGCTATTAGCTCTATCAATGATCAGTATTTGTGCTTCGCCGCACAAATTTTGGCTGGGAATATTATGCAAAAGTGACGAACAGAAGAGGTGTCGGCACCAGTTGTGTCTTTGGCTGTGCAGTGCAGCAAGGGAGTCCAATATAACTCGGTTGGTTATTTGTGTAAGGAATTTTTGGATGATTGTTGAGAGGCCCAGGATGATGGCAAGAAATTCCACTACGCGTGGTTATTGCTCTTGATAGATTTGATGGAATGGAGAGAGCTTGAAGAGTCGCAATTCATGAATGCAGATCTGGACATCTGTGAAGCTTGGAGATATGCCTCACTATGGTTTTCTAAGGAGCCAACCTGGGTGACAAATAACAAGTTATTTTGGTTCTTATTGGATATGGATTTGCACATGGTGGTGAGCCAAAATCCGAGGCTATAACCTATTTTGTTTGAATAATATCACGTGATTATAGAGGTCAAAGCATATTTTCATCGTATGTACATCTGCACGTGCATGGATGATGAAGAAGAATGGAACCCACTGACATATTTGGTCACAGATGAGGATGTTGCGTAGATTATATGAACATGGATGAGTCATTGGTTGACCCTCATACATGAAACATGCAGGAACTAGTGGTTAAGATACCACCGTGAATAAAGTCACAGGGAAAGGAAAGGACACAGAAAAAAAAACTAAGCAGGAAGTAGAACCAGAGGCTGAACATAATGAAGAAGAGATTGCGGGGGATGAGGATCCCCTAGATGATATGACAACGACAATAGACCCCTATTATATTGTCAAGAAGTACAAGATATATATTGCAGGAGGTGCGTGAAAGAAGCACAAGTTCGATCGCTCAGCAGGAGCAGAGCCGATGGTCCTTACTGAAGGGTTCCTCGTCGATATTGGTGACAAAGTACGGCATGCCACTAAGGACATCTGAGGTCACATAGAAGATCAGTACAAGGTCATATTGATGGAGTTCCAACAGGGCCTCAATGATTTAAAGGTACAAGCGAGTGTGACTCAAGAGAGTGTGGCCTCAATGAAGAAAATAGTGTAGCCAATACAACAGATGGCGCTAACAAAGAGGTTTCATGCTCTGCAAGTACCCAGAGGGGCATTAAAATTTTAGAAATTCAAAGATCATGAGTTCGTTCAACACTGGTGAAATATTAATTTAAAGCTCTCTACGTTGCCCATCTAGGTGCTGCATGATTTCTATCAGGGAGTTGTGGAAGAATTACAGGTGCACAAGCAACATGCCTTGCTAGTCATCGAGGAAGTAAAGCAAGACAACAAGCACATGTTTGATGACATGTAGAAGGAAATACAGGACCGCGATGAGGCAAAGAAATGCAAACATAAACTAGAGGAGACTATTACTAAAGCTTATAGTGAGCTTCCCAACCTCCAGATCCAAGCCAAGGAAGGACCAGAGGAAAATATTGAGAAGCTTGCCACTGCAGTTAAAGAGTCGAAGAATGAGATGGACAAGGTAAAGTTCGAAATGAAGATGCAAATTCATGAGTTACAGATGAAGCTGCAATGAGCTACACCACCAGAGGTGCGTGAACAACGTGAAGCATATATGAAAGATACATTAGAAGGCATTACAACCACAGTCAAAGCCTGTGGCTAGATATTTGAGGACATTATGGAGATTTTGACCTCATTGTAGGAGGATCCCAATGTAAAGTAGATAGAATATGAGATTCTGGCAAAGCAGAAATAATTTTATGAGATCAAAGTGATGACACAAACCTTAACACTTGCACAATGATTTGCCCCCCTACAAGAAGGGAAATTTATGCAAAGTTAGATCGATGAGTTGCAGAGAAATGAACAGATCATCACAGTGTGAACCCAACCATGGTAGAATAAGGCTATGAAATGATCTTATACTGTAGATACCAAGCTTAAGGAGATAAGGAAGAAGCAAAAGGATGTGCTTCAACAGACCGCAGGGCCGACCACAGAGAAGTTATTGGAAGAGGTGCGCCAAACGAAGATGTAATTTACAACAATGATTCAGCTGTTGGAGGATGCATACACTAGCATCAAAGAAAATATGCAGGGTGCACCAGTTGAGTGACTCGGGACGAGTCGCATGTGAGTGTCAGGGTCCTGTTGGGAAGGGCCGCACTTGGTTCAGTTTTGAGTAAAAGAATCCATATTTTGAGTAAATGAAGTGCGCTAACTAGCATAAAGAATATAATCACGTGGAGTTTAAGAGCTTCTTGTGGAGTTTTAGGAGTCTTAGGGGATTTGGGGCGAGTCAAAGCCCCTATTTTTGTGAAGGGATTGTGTTTTTTTTGGATATTTTGAGCTCTTCCCATGGTTTTTGGACCATGGTATTGTAAGAAAGAATGCTATATAAGGATAGGTCTAGGGAGTCAAGATAGATGATATGTTGTATGATGTTATGATAATGATCTAAGTCTGTAATTATTTCTATCTTTTTGTGTTTTGGGTAAAAGGAAGGATATGTAGTTGTGTGCATGGAGGCATCAGAAAGTCTGCAGTTGTGCATGTAGACCCATGCAATTGAGTGCGCAGGGCGAGAAGGGTTGTAACTGAAGGAACTTGATTAATAAAATAAGGATTTGAAGGAATCTATGTGTATTTATTATGTATCTTTAAGTTATCTGTTTATGTGAATTATCTGCGCTGGATTAGGGGTTTCTATATATTTACTCTATGAATGCATCGCAAAATCTTAAATGTTGTTTTATATGATGAATATTGCATGTTAGAGTAGAAAGGCACAATGCACAAGGTGATTAAGTGAGTAATTAAATAATGTTTTTCATAGCAAGTTAATGGTTCAATGAAGCTCAGATTGAGCCCTAAGTAGAGATAAGCCTTAAAGCCACACTCCACAGTCACTCTGGATGCAGAAACCTGGTTCTATCATCCTGAAATATTTCCTCGGGTGAGACTTCGGTCTGCACAACAGATCGTTGCCGAAAGGGCCGGTAATAGAGGGTGTTTTTGGTAGCGTAGATACTCCAAACCTACGTCTAGACCCCCTCAAGCCAACACATATCTTCTTCCCATTTGGTGAAACAATCGATGACCACAAATATGTATTTGTGGTTGCCGGATGATGGGGGATTGCATGTCATGAAGTCTATGCCCCATTCGCAAAAGGGGCCTGCTACAATGACAGGGTGCAGGGGAAATGAGGGGCACATGCCTTGTGAGAGTAGAGTTTGCATCGCTTGCATCTCTTGATTTCTTGGATGCAGTTGTAAAAAAGGGTGGGCCAGAAGTAGCCAAAACTTAGGACTTTATGAACGGTGGCCATCCCCAAGAGGTGGTCATTGCAGGCCCTGATGTGACAGTCATTGAGGACTTGCTCGACTTGATCATGAGTTAGGCATCGACGAAGGATGGTGTCTATGCCTTGTCGGTAAAGGAAGTCCCCTAAAAGAAGGTATTGGGGGGCCTCATGGCATATGTTCCTTCATTCGTCACAAGTGAGATGAGGTTTTAAATTTTTGATTTTGTAAGAAGAGTAGGATATCGACGTACCAAGAGTCCTCTGTTGACAATAAGAAAAGATGTTCATATGGTAGTGAATCATTAAATGGGTATTTTTGGGTCTCTGTTGGGAGATCTATGATGAATTTTGAAAGGATGAGTTCCTTTTTTATTTTAGGGCACTAAATTGTAGATAAAATTATTGCAGTATAACTGCCCATCGGTCATATTTATGATTCATCATACGAAAAGTGAGTAAATATCGCATGGGGTTGATAGCCGCTACGACAGTGGTAGCTCGAAGGATGATATAGTGCTAAAGATTTTGTACTACATGTACTAAGGCTAAGGATGTTTTTCTTCTCGATCATACTTCAATGCAAGCCCATATAAGTTCTTGCTTACGTAATAAATTACGTGTTCCCTATTTTCTAGTCTATCTTGGACTAGCACCCCAACAATGGATACATTTGATGCAGATAGATATAGGGTGTAGTCCTTATTGTGGTAGGGTGGGATAATCAAAGGAGCTGAATACAATGTGTATTTTAAAGCCTGGAATGATTTTTGGGCCTGTTCATCCCATTCAAAAAGGATGTCTTGACGAAGGAGATGCAGGAAGCCCTATGTGCAAGTCGTGTAGTCGGGGAAAAAGCGTTGCAAGACGTTGGACTTACCATGCAGGATTTATAACTGCTTCAATGTTTTTGGAGGTGGTACTTATTTGATTTCCTATACTTTTAAAGGTTCGAATCTAATACCTTGTTGAGAAACAATGAATCCCAACAATCTTATGGTGTTAACAAAAAAAATACACTTGAGAGGGTTCAAGTGTAGGTTATATTGTTGATATCATTGAAATTCTAGGCGGAGGTCTTCCAAATGGCCAACACGCTTCTTGGATCATATAGTGAGGTCACCCAAATAGGCAAGGATGAGATGAGCCAAGTCGTGAAAGATGTAGTTCATGGCCTGCTGGAAGGTGGCACTAGAATTTTTAAGGCTGAATGGCATAACTTAGTATGTGAAGGTACCCCAAGGGGTGGTAAATGTGGTTTTGTATCGATCCGTGTGGTGAATATGTATCTGATATACCCAAAGAATCCATCCATGAAGGATATGGCCTCATGATTGGCACAAGCATCTATGACTTCGCCGATGAATGGTGTGGGATAATTTTCCTTGGGACATGCTTTGTTAAGATCTCGGAAATCGGTAAAAACGTGAATGGTGCCCTATTTTTTCATAATTGGTACAAGGTTAGAAAGTCAATACGTGTAAGAAATTGGGTTGATAAACCCTTATTTGTGGAGTTTATATATTTCTTGTTTGATTGCTTTTTCCTTAGAGGGGTGTAATTGATGTTGTTTCTGCCGGACAAGATGGGCGTCGAGCCATGTGTCAATATGGTGTTCCACAATTCTGGGATAGATGCTTTTAATATCCGAGTAATCCCATGCAAAAATATCCCTATATTCTTGCAATAGGGAGGTGTATGAGGTTACTTTTTATGGGGAACATGCTGCCCCCAGGGAGATTTCTTCGATCTTGCCATTTTTTTTGAAATATTCACCCTAACGGTAGGTGAAATATTTGACATGTTTCCTTCCTCAAATGCTTTGGGAATTGGGATAGGATTTTTGAACCAATCTAATTTTCCTAATGGCAGGAAATCTTTAGATTCTATGGCATAAATATCATGGGTTGGTGTTCTGCTAGGCACAAACACTTTTTCAAGTAGAGAACGATGGTGCATGACATCCCATAGAAATTCAGGTTCTGTCATGGCCTCCAGAATATCATCATCTGAGTGAAAACGATTATCTAAAGGTGAATTGGTTTGTGTGAGGCTGTGAGGAGGGAGTTTGGACCTAGTAGTGTTGGTTGACAAGAAAGAATATGATTTGGTGTTTGATGTCGTAGAACCAAGAAAAGTTGAAAAAGCACAGATAGGATGGGTCTACAATGTCGGTGGTATAACTATTGGTAAAGTAGTTGTAGCGGAATAGACACAAAAAAATGATGAGCATGAAACATAAATGATGGTTCCCAAGGATGATGAGATGAATCATATGTGATGTTGCATGTCATGAGCATTAGGTGGTGGAATAATTTCTATAATGGTTGGTTTATACTGAGTGAGGGGGAGTTCATGTGACCTTTTTGGTGTATAAGGGGAAAATGTATCCTCTTCAATAGGAAACTTGCGTTGAATCCTAATATGGTGAAATTTTTGTAGCATAGGGAATGCTTCTGTACTATGAGAGATAATGGTACAAATGTGACACACAGGGTAGGTACTCACTGAGTAAATGGCATGTGAGCCAGTAATAAGAAAAACATAAGATGAAGATTCTTGGTTGGGGTCATGAGATGGGGAATTTCTACGTGCTTTCCATCTCCAGGTATTAGTTTTATCATGATGTGGATTCCTTTAGTGGTTTTGGTTCAAAACTGCTATGGATGCTCGTAATCATGGAATATATCGACAGTTCTTCGTGCGATGAAATTGAGAGCATATGCGACAATAATAGTGAGTAATTGTTTCTTGGTTAGAGAGATGAATTTGGGGGCTACGGGTTATTATGCGAAAAAAATCATCAAACCTAGCCAACTCTTGACATTGGTTGATCAGGTGGTTGGGTTTATCACATAGGGAACATGGGAGGTTTGGTTTAGACCATGTTTTTTTTGGGAGTTTGTTATTTTTCCCATATCTAGGTCGGTGATGGTGAAAAGAGGTCGGAAGGGTTTCTGCTGGTTTTTTCTCTTCAAATATGCATAAGATGGACCTAGATGCTCCATTCCATTAAATTTAGGTACTGCCCAAAAGTTTTTATTTCGAACTGAGTAAGTTATAGTTTTTAGCGATGAACCGACACATGCAATATAACATAGAGTAGAATAGGGAAAGGTAGGGACAATGTCACACCTGGTGGTTACTTGCATAAATATGACAAGTATGACGTATGTGCATAGATAAGTTGCTTTGGGAAACACGGTTGACTGGGTACCAATGATTAAATGCCCTTAATTCTAGGCATTAAGTGATCAAATGATCAGGTTCATTGGACAAGGCACGAACCGAGACATGAGGTCTAGCCTCTATTTGTCTTCTCGTTTCCTGCGGGGTTGGGCATGGTGGGTACGAGCATGATGATGATTATTCTCATATGTATAGGATTGTCTTGGATCTATCTTACCCTATTTTCATGGGTGTTGCAGATGGGTCCTAAGAATTATATTGTACGAGTGCGTGTAATTCATCTCTATGTTGAGGGATTTTAGGGAAATTGTGTGTATAATGTCTATATTCTATGCATATGGCGTATGCATGGTTGTTACGTAATGACTTAATTTCTACATTTGTGACCTTTTCTCTAGTAGGTGGAGTTGGGGTTACGGTCGTAATTTCGGCATGTAAAATAAATTTTAATTAATCTAACTATGGGCAAGTGTTGGTAGGATGATCAACTACATTGCATAAAGAAAAAGGTGGAGGTGTCTTAGGAATATTAGGATTGTCCACATTCTTCCCTTTTTTCTTCTTCTTTTTAGTGGTATTGACTAGTGTCGGTACTGTACTTCCTGATTTATGGTGCCCTCCTTGGAGGTAAAATGAATGACACATGTAGAGGTGATACCTAAGTTTAATGACATGGATAGAGGGGCCAAATGCTAGACCGATATCGCGAGAGCCATGTTTGGAAATGTAAGTGTTGCCACTGCTTGGTGTGAGACAAAACCAGGAGGAGGATATAAAAAGGGGGTTTGGGTGATGGCATATGGGAGAAATGATGAGTCAGTAGTGGCGACACTCGTGATGTTGGGCTTTGGTTCCTGACTCAGTTGGATGTTTTATGAACCCATCATGCACACCACAAATCCTGTAGTTTCCGAAGCTTCTCGTGGAAACACAGGGGGTTCTCCAGGGTATATTTCGAGGAGAATGGATGGTTTGAATTGACCAGGAGAAAAATACATGTATGTTGTAACCAACTCATTAGAATACTCTACATATGCTATAACGCCGTCAAGGGCGGTTAGTGGATTCTTCTCATAATATGTGAGTTGGTCAATAGTAAATACTTTCCCTTCATGGGGAAACATCATTAATCTGAATACAGAGGATGCTACCATAGTCATTGTGTACATATAAATCCATCCAAGAAGAATGTTATAATCCAACTGTGTATCTAAGGCTTTGATTTCAATGAGCACAACCTTGTCGGTGAGATGTACTAGTACGTCTTGAAATATACCTACAGGGGCAGAAGGGTGCCCATCATACTCTTTAAGCATGATTTCAGATGGTTTGAGTTCTAGAGATCCTAACTTATGCTAAACCATTTTTGACGTGATACATGTGGATGCTCATTCGCCCACGATGCAACGATGAATGGTGATGTTCTGGATTGAAACTGAGATTTTAAAGACAACTAGATAAGAGAGTCGTGGGCTCGCTTTGTCCAGGTCGATCACACCTAATGCAAAAAGTAGGGCTTTCCGTTGGACTGGGAAATATTGTAGGAATTCTAATGCTGACATAGTTGAGATTGAGCTAAGTTTTTGACTATGTTGTAGCTATAAGCAACCTCTGAATTATGTCCTCTGCGCCTCAAGGGACCTTTTACCATTTTTGTCATAGGTTCGATAGGTATCCAAGTAATGGTCAACGATGCTATAGGTACGTTCATGCTTGAGGCGGATGGGTTGGTCTGTAGGGGAGCTTCATAATTCTATTTCACATTTGCAGGAGAATGTCTTCTCTTGCCATGTAAATATCATGATTAGAGTTGTTATGAGTGTTCCCTCCAGGATTTTTTTGTTGGGGTGGTTGATGTTGTTGAGTATTAACCACTCCCTGATGGGGGAAAGGTTCCTACATTACAGTAGTTTGTTGGTTTTTCCCTCGTTTTCCCCTATTATCCTGAATTATTTTCAACTCAGGGAGTTGAGGACAGTGGTGGGTATAATGACCATATTCCCCAAATATGTAACAAGAATTGTTCATCCCTAGACTAGTGGTTTTTTCTTGCCTTTGAGAATTGTTGTTGGTTTGTTCTTGGTTCTAGTTTCGGTTGGAGTTTCCCCCAACCTGTATTCGCGGAGGGAATTGTTGATTTCTACCTCCCTATCTAGGATCTCCATTTGGTTTGTTATTTGTTTTTTTATTAGTAAAATTAGTGGGATTTTTTGTATTCCCCTATTCAAATGATAGTTGTTATTGATCATAGGAGGGTTCCACTAAATTTACCCTTGCGTTATTTTGTGATGGTCAGATATTTTTTTGTTGTGAGAGGAAAGGAGAGTATTGGTTTCCTTGTCCCTGAATCACATATGAATTTTGGGTTGAGGATCTTACGTCCGTATTCATAGATGAGTATTAGTTCTCTTGAGGGGGAGCATATGGTCCTCCGTGTGGGGGATGATATTGGTCAAATCCGCTAGTCGTATTTTGCAATGGAGTAGGTTGACTGGGGTAGTATCCTCTATGTGGTGTGTTTTTCATAGTATTGAATGATGGAATACTAAAAAAATAACCAAGATATTGGTAGGTGTTGTTGGGTTGAGTTTGGGTTAAGGACCTTATCAATCCATTGACATCATTAGATGCATATGGTATCTCTTTCTAAGTTTGTTGGTGCAGGGCATCTGGAAGAACATGATAGATATATCCAAACTGGTTGAATATAAGCTCTAGCTACTGAGCTATATTAATGGTTTATTCCTCATTTCATGGGGATCAATTTTCCACATATTTTTAAATTTCTAATGTGAGATATCACAAAAATAAGTCTAAGAGGGCTCTATATTCAAAATGGGCTTTACACACACTACGAAATTTCTGCCATTCATGGATATGGTCTAATATGTCTGTGGTGGGTGTTGGTTTGAAGTGGGTGAGAAGTTCCAGTCCTGAGTCATGCCAAATCGAGAGTTGGAAAAATGGGAGGAATGTTGTAGCTAGGGAACTAAAGCTTAAATGTTATGCATAAGGTTGGTCAATGTACAATTTTTATGGAGGCCCTTTAAGGGTGTGTTGAAATAGTCGTAGCCAAATAATATAGTCTATAATACTATTCGACGAACACCATAGGTGAAAAGTCATGACATGGTTTCCTGCGTCTTCCCCTTGCTTTCCTTAAAATTTTGGAATGTATTAAGGGAACTTGGTGGGCATAGATGGCCAATTAAATCCATGCATAATCTGGTCATTCGTTATCTTACTTAAATATTGTAGGTTTAAATATGACAAGAAAGGT
Source organism: Pinus albicaulis (assembly GCA_034641835.2). Lineage (NCBI taxonomy): Eukaryota > Viridiplantae > Streptophyta > Pinopsida > Pinales > Pinaceae > Pinus > Pinus albicaulis. The sequence goes on from CM076581.1 coordinate 578,085,570, forward strand.
ATTTGCGAGTTATCTTCCATCGTGAAACGATTTTGAATAGCTATATGAAAAGGAGTCCTCTGTGGGGGGGCTAAAGGAAGACTAACCTGGTGGGTGCTCCTAGGGTTATCTGGAGGAGTGGTATGTAGGCTCCCTAAAGGGTCAACGATTGGTGACCCTTGCAGAGTCATGAAAGGTGTATTTTTTCGGGGAGGGGTCCCGAGCAAAGTTTCCCCAATAAATGAAGATCCTATAATGGTGGTGGTGTGTCATCCTCTACACCTAAATGGTAGGAGGCCTGGCACCCCTCCCAGTAATTGGGGGAGGTTTAAAAAATTTCTAGATCAACGGGGATCCATGGGGTCCCCTATGGTGCTGATTAGCATGTGAAATACTTTATGTTTTTTGATGGAAGAAGATCTCTATCAATGCAATATAATCACATAAATAAAACAAAGCGGAAATGGAAAGCTAATTTTCCTTTAGATTAATCTATGTGATCAATCAAACGAAAAATGGTTTTTGTTTGTTTGCATATGATAAAAAATCCTATGAATACATGATCACCCTTTCCACTCTCAAAATAATTCGGCCTTGTGGATATATCTTTTGATGGGTCTCGGGGCAACGTCTCGAAAGAAATGGTGATGCCTTCCGACATCCGAAGAATCAACCAAGGTAATGGAAATGAGGATCAAGTGTTGCCCGCAACGTCACCTATATGAAAAGGATGCCCTAGATTTTGGCCACTAAAGTACCTTTTTCCCACATGAACATTCGAGTCTTTAGATTCTTGGTAGTAAGTTACTAGTAGTGAGCACTAGATGGGTCGGGTAGCCCTAAAGAGTACCACACACACTGGACCTATGCCTAACCCCTTTTGAATTGGGTCTTTTTTATTCTTGGGTATTATTTTCCGTGGAATGATTGAAGGAATTTAAGCACCCTAGAAGTCAACTTCTATGTTTCATAGATGTAAAATTACCATGGTGGCTTATGGGATGCCTACCCAAAATGTTCCTAACCTGAAATATTAATTATTTTATGATCTCTGTGGGGAGAGTAAGTGTAGGTTTTAACCCTATACATAAATTCTCTGCAAAATAATTCTTAAAAATAGAAAATAAACAATAGCAAGAGCATAAAACATAAAACAAATATACACAGAGATTTTTCCCCTGGATCCCAAATTGGGACTACCAGCTTGATTTTTCATTATATTCCTTTTAGTGTTACAACACATATATATACATGCCGATGCATTCATAAACCCCAATCCATTAGCCTTGGATTAGAACATAACTGTATTTCCCTTGACTGGATCTAAAAAATACCAGGGGCCAAAAACCATTATGCCCCAAAACCATGTACAAACCCATGCAAAAGACCATAGGCAGGTCCGCCCACTGAAAAATAAGGAATTTTTTTTTCTCAGGGCACTGCCCCGAACCTCGTTCATGGGGATATCCACTTGCTGCAAACCGCTGGATAGGGGGGGCTTCTGCGCCCCCTGTGACCCCCCCCGCGCGCGACTAATTGTGGAAAGAATATAACACATACCCAAAATTATCCTACTTATTGTTTACTTTTTGCAGGGGGCCACATGAGAGCTTAGTCATTAGTCCAGCCCTACAATACCCATTGTTTCTCTACACCAAGAGAACTTCTGAGTGCTCATAGACTTCATCAATGCATCTGCAACATTCTTAAAAGTGTCCACCTTTATAAGAAACACCTTTTTATCCTCAACCATATCTCTCACAAAGTGATATTGAACATCAATGTGAGTTGCCTTTGAATAATAAGCAGGGTTCTTAGCCAATAAAATTTCACTTTAGCTATCTCAGTCTATCATTATAGCTCGTTGCACCAATCCCATACTTGAACACAATATTTGCAACCAAACTACTTCCTTGCTTGCATGAGTGGCTGCCACGTATTCTACCTATGTAGTTGAAAGAGCCACTACAAACTATCTTTTACTCATCCAACTGACTGCACCTCCAAATAGGCTAAACACATACCCACTTGTAGATCTTCTTTGGTCCATATCTCTAGCCCAGTCTGCATAAAAAAACCATGGATGTCCAAAAATCTATCCAATCCTGGTCTTCCATGGTAGCACAAACCATAATCACTAGTGCCACACAAATATATGAGAAACCCGCTTCATTACTTGTTAAGATTCAACAAGAAGATCCCAGTGAAAATTATGCACCTGCACTACGATGGAGCCTCAGGCTATTTTTTAGTGGATGTCTATTTATAGATGCATGAGAAAATTCTATTTATATATGTATGTGAAAGTTCTATTTATAGTTTGCATGTCTATTTATAGATGCATGTCGACTATTATTATCCCTTAATATTAGTTGGAAAATCAACAATAATCTATTCTCAATGAGCACTTGGAAATAGTTAACTAAAGTGGAAAATAAGTTAGCTATAGGAATTTTGAGTTGAGTGGTTGGTTGGTGGGAAATTGGACTTAGTTGTAACTGAGTGATTCGAAGTTGTAACAGAGTTGGAAATGTAGTTATAAAAGTTGTAAAGTAGTTTAACTCAGTTAAGTGAGTTAAAATCAACTGTGCTAGTTGTAACTGAAGATACACTAGTGAGAGATCAAGTGAATTAATTATTAATTAATTCACAATCAGTGGTCTCACATGCAACTTAAGATTTACTACTATTAACTAGATGCATGTCAGATCCAGTGGAGACCTAGTTGAGATGTAGGTGAAAGGGAAAAATTGACTATCAGTTGTGACATTATCGGTTGCACACAAGAAAACACACACACATTAGATGTTCCCATGAGGATTGCACAGTCAAGGCAAGCAAGATTCCATTCATTTAGGGATTTCTATCAACTAGGATTGCGTAGTAGAGGCAGGCTGTCTGGAGGCAGTAAATTGTCTAAGGAAATTGCCAATTCTTGTATGACAATGTGAGACAATTAGCTATTTTACTAAGAGCTCTTGGATTGGAGCTTTGTATGTAATTGTTTCATGATCCATGATATAATACATAATGTAATATAGTGGAGTTTTTAGCTATATGCTTTCCCCTGAGTAAATTATCTGTGTTATGTGTGATTGATCTTTCTTCATGATATTGCTATTGGTGATTGTGTTTTAAATTCTGCAAAGATTTTGTAGAAGCGATTATATATTTAACAGTGGTATATAATTTTTAGATTAGGAGAATCCAAGCAATAAATATTTTTTATTAAACTTCTACATGGTATCGGAGCACAGGAAATTTCAATTGTGAAGTACAAGTCGAGTTTGTTGGTGGAAAGAATTCGAATTTGCAGAAAGACTTTCTTGGTGCTACAACTGAGTTAACATCGAAAAGGATTTCAATGGATTGAGGTTAGAGTATGCACTCAAGGGCAGCTCGAACTACATTGCTTGGAAGGACAGGATGGAGGCGGTGCTCGAATATAATGGCTTAAAGGAATTCATTGACAATGATGTTCCTAAGCCTAATTTGACAAATGCTGCATTCCTTGACGCATGTAAAAAGAAAGTGGAAAATGCGAGGATGATTCTGTTGGAAGGAGTACGCGACCAAATTGTCTCAATCCTTCATGGGAAAGCCACACCATATGCTATGTGGAAGGATTTGACGGATCTTTTCCAAAGAAACAATGATCATAGGAAATTGGCGATCAAAGATAAACTCAGGAACATCAAGATGGAAAAGGGCAATAACATTCTGAAGTATCTCACGAAGTTTGTCCAATGTCGGGATAAACTGGGGAGTGTGGGAATAACTGTTGCTGATGATGATTTGGTGAGCTTTGCTCTCTTGGGACTTCCTAAGAGTTGGCATATTTATGAAGACTTTGTCAACGGATGGGAAAAATTGTTCGATTGGGAACAACTGTGGTCAGATCTGGTGTAGGAGGAGTTTAGGCGGAACACCAGAGGTGGCTCTTCATCAAAGCATGATGATGAAGAGGATTTTTCTTTGGCTTCCAAGAAGAAGAATGGGAATGGGAAGAAATTCCATTCTAAATTTGAGTCTAAAGGCAAGAAGCTGGATATGTCCAAGGTGAAGTGTTTTTACTGTCACGAACACGGGCATCTTGCTACTAACTGTCCGCAAAAGAAGAAGAATAAGAAGGTTGCTGGAGCTGCAGCTGGTGTTGCCTCACAATTTTAACTTGACTTCTCCTTGATTGCATGCATGGTTTCAAGTGCATTGGGATTGGTGTGGTATTTGGATAGTGGTGCTTCCTTCCACATGACGGGAGGTAAGGAGCTTTTCAGTGACTTGGAGGAGAAAGATCTCCATATGCATATAAATACGGGTGACGATGGATGATACCGTGCCATTAGCATTGGTACCATTACCTTTCAGAGGAATTTAGGTAAACCATTTAAATTGAAAGATATTATGCATGTTCCAGGTCTGAAGAAAAACTTGGTCTCAGTCGCAATGTTAGAGGACAGAGGCTATGATGTTGTTTTTAGCGATGGAAAATATTTCCTGCGACATAAAACAATAGGTCAAGCCAGGAGGATAGGGATTCAAGTTAAGAATCTCTACAAGCTAGAGGTATATGGCTGCACTGCCATGATGGGAAAGGTGGAAAAAGTGGTGAGCTGGGATGAGGGAAAATTATGGCACAGGTGATTGGGCCATATTCATCATGCAGCCTTGAAAGTCATGCAACAAATATCTACTAGACTTCCAATGGGAACACTTTCTCAGTTAGATCAGTACAAGGGTTGCACCATGGGGAAGTATGTAAAGTACACCTTTCATGAAAAGGAAAATTGTGCTTTGGGGATCCTTGAGAGAGTTCACACAGATGTGTGTGGACCATTATCGGTTGCTTAAACAACAAAACATAAGTACTATGTTATTTTTTTTGATGAATTTTCTCGTAAATGCTAGATCTACTTCATATAGAAGAAGAATAAAAAATTCTCAAAGTTTTGTGAGTTTAAGGCATTGGTGGAGAAATAGTTGGGGACGAATGTGAAGGCTCTGAGGAGTGATAATGGTGGAGAATACATCTCTAACAAATTTAAAGACTTCTGCAGCAAAGAAGGAATTCGAAGAGAACTCATAACGCTTCACAACCCATAGCAAAATGGGGTCGTGAAGAGGAAGAACATAACGATTGTGGGTGCAGAACGAGCTATGTTGCATGATTAGGGCCTAGCAATGCATTTTTGGGCGAAAGCATGCAACACTACGGTTTATGTGAAAAAATATTGTCCTCATAGATTACTTCGCATGAGCACACCTGAAGAAGCTTTCACTGGTAAGAAACCAAATGTTTCACACTTTTAGATTTTTGGCTCATCTGTTTATGTGCATGTGACCAAGAACGCCAGGAAGAAGCTGGACCTGATTGCTGAAGTTGGGATTTTGGTGGGGTACTGTTGTGACCAGCAGCAACCCCCCTTTTTATTTAATATTAGTAATAATACTAAATAAATGGGGACCCTTAGTTAAAAAATCCAAAAAATCAATTAGGATTTGTTTTCCTTTTCAAATAAAACTTTCTATCATAAACTTAGAGAAATCCCTTAGAAAGAACATTAAGAAACACTTAAGTTTATGATAGATTACAATAAAAATTTTCTTTAAACAAAATACCGCACCCATCGCAAAATGATATATATCTTTTATAAAACTGAAAATGCGATTTTGCGCTTTTGCGATAATGCGATCCCAAAAACCTATACAATAAACATATTGGTCGCAGATCGCATAGCACAAAAAACAGAAATGTTAAACGAATATCTTTTGCGCTGTTTACCATTTTGCGCTTTTGCAAGATTTGCGATATGCGCTTTTGCGCTATTGCGCAATTTCCGCTTTTGCGCTATTTTACATAACTGCGATGGCTTCATTTTGCGATATTGCGATATTGCGACATTGCGATATTGCGATATTGCGCAGCAAATCACAGATCGCAATGTCACAGATTCATGTAGGCGCGTTGTCCAAAGGCAATCTTCCCATATATCAAATCTGTTATGCGCTTTAATGATTAGATTAAATGATTGGATTGACAATTAATGGTAAATGAGATTTTGTTTTGATTGAAAGTCGTTTCACGATTAAAATATTATATTTCATCCGCCTTCGCATTTAAAACAGTCTCATCACCTTTCTTATGCCATTACTCTCATTTACTCGTAAAACGCAGGCACGAAGGAGCAAACGTCTATACAAAGCTTTCACTAAACACTATGGGTAAGAAGGAGAAGAGCTCGAGTTCTGAAAACAAAGAAATGGCTGCGCTGTATGCAGACACCGCTTGTAATAAGGATGTCGGTATATCCACTTGGGAAAAAATGTATAATCTGTTAGAGGATAAAAATCCTGTGTTGATGAAAGTTGTGGCTACAGCAGGTTCTAGTAATACGTCTGAAGCAACCCTCAAAGAAATGGCTTGTTCATTTCTGCATAGGATAGCGGCAAGGCCAAGGATTCTCCCATATACGGACATGGTGAAATGGGTGCTGGACAGCACCGATATTTCAGACAGACAATTCAGAACTCCATCTGAAGAGCTAATCGGGTCATTCACCACAGAAGATCTGAGATTAATGTATAAGTTTCCAGAACCTCATGCGACTTACAACAAACAATTCATGGAAGATTTTTCCAGAGAACATGCAAATTTGGAAGAATGCACAAAGGAGTGGACCAAAAGAAGTGAACCATTGAAGAAAAACAAACAAGGTATGTACAGCATGGATTCACTTACATCTCCTTATTGTTTCACTGCTGCCATGTTATGTAGGCTTTTTGGAAAGCCTGACATTAATATGATCTTACCCGAATGGCTTCCTTTGTTGAATGTGGCCGTTAATTCTACAATTGTAGACTGGGCCAAAATCCTATCTGATAATTTGACCACTGCTATTTTTCACTACCGGTCCAAACGAAATGTTTCTCAGCGGGTTTATCTGCCTTTTTATTTATCTGCTTATGTCATGGACGCTATCTGTTATGTCTCTAAATTCCCTGTGATGGGTTGGAAATGGACTATCCATGATCCTTTGCCTATTCATGTGTACCATAAAGAACTATGGGAGTCTAATTTTGTCTTCCATTTTTACCAAATTTGTCATGGAATAATGCTGCCATTGTACAGAACATTGCATAATAAGGATGCCCCAAGGTTATCCCCAAAAACAGAGGTTGATATTCTCCCCGTCGCGAGATGGTTTGGAGAAGAATTGTTCACTTATATTAGGGTTTTTGGAAGTTATGCTTCTCCCCATGTTTTACCCATATATGTTCAAGATAGACTTGTAGCTCGAGAAATTGCTTATCAGACCTGTGGCCAGGGAGGTATAACAAAAGATTTAAAAGAGAAGAAAAAAGGCATTTGGCCACAATTTCCCGTAAAATGTGGAACATTTTCACTGTTCGATATTGGTCATGCATTCCAAGAGATAGGCAACATTACATGCCTACAGCTGTTCAAATTTTCGAGAAGGTTATTCGACCCAAATGATATTGTTAAGAATTTTACCAATGCAATCAAAGTAAGGGAATTTTCCGGGGAACAGGATCTTTTTGATGATATGTTCCAAGCAAGAAATTCATTCAAATAAGTTTTGAATTCAGCTCAAGCGCAGTTATCTCCAGAGGAATTTCAGGAATTCAAGCTTTACAGAGAAAGAAGACTAATTCCTATTCCTTTGGATAATCTACGCTTAGAGCCCGCAAGGGCGAAAACTCCTAGTGTTAGTCTTAACGGCAGTTCAAGTACAGGTAAATCTAAATCAAAATCTGACAGAGATTCTGAACACTCCAATAAGTCTAACGAAAAGGAAGATAAAATGGAAGAATCCATTAAGGATTCTGCACAATCTAAAGAACTTACTCAACAACAAATTTTGAATTCTCAACAGACGAATCCTCCTCCAACCAATGTACAGCAACAGCCAGTCACCATTGAGTTAGACAAAGAATGGGAAACCTTTAATCAATTGATTAATGTAGAAGGACATAATGTACAGACCCCTGTCCAAACAACCAAAGTTTTGAACACAGGAACAAGCAGCACAGTCACAGTGACAGAGCACATACCAATCACACCCTCCTCTGAAATTGTACTTAATGTAGAGGACATTCCTCCTCTGGATGTATTCTACAGCCCAAAATACAAAGCAATAGTGAAGAGACAGAGGAAAAAGAGAAAGTTAGAAGGTGCAATTGCTACTGAAGCAGAACAAGTAGATGTTTTGTGGAAAGATCCTGCCACAGAACCTACTCATAATCTCGCTAAGTTATCTCAAATGACAAGAGCTTATGCTTCTGCAACAATTGACAAAGCATTTGAGATACAACTTTTGTTGAATGAAAAAGAAGAACAGGTAAAAGTTCTACAACAGCAATTGCAACAGGTACAGACCGATAAGGAAGCACATTTGAAACTTGAAGAGTTACAAAAACAACTTCAAGAAATGCAAATAAGACATCAAAAAAGCTTGGCTGATAAAGAAAAAAAAATACAGATTATCCGAGATCAACATAAAGATGATCCTAAGCTTCCAGAATTCATTTCAGAAACTATCTCTTTGAACAATCAACTACTGCAACAAGAGGAAGTTTTCTGCCAAAAAATCTTGCAATGGAATTCTTTGTGCCAAGAGAGCGATAAAATCACAAATCATGTCGTAGATTTACGAAATTATTATGATTTTATTAATGAAAAGATCAATGATTATCTGGCAATGCAAAAGACAGAAGAAGGCAAAAAAGCTGGTGCACCCATCGTTAATGAAAACCATAAAGAAATATTGTTCAATAACTGGGATGCACGGATCAGAAGGGCAGAAAAGTCAGCGGAGGAGGCAGCTACAGTGGCAAACACTCTCACTGATTGTATAAATGACAATTTACACAAAGCTAATTTGATCCCAGAAACTGTTCCAGGATATCTCCCACAGGCAAATCAACTGCAAACAGAATGGAGGCAAAAGGCAGAAGAAAGAGAAAAATCCATCCAAGGGCTGACAAGATTGAATTGGGACTCATACTGGATGTACTTAGTGAAGCCACACAGTCAGCACAGTGCGCTCAATTGTATCATCAATGCTACAGAGAAGATTGCTCCTACGCTTGCCGACTCTGTCTTTTCAGGACAGTTGAATTCTGAAGTCGGTCAACCGCATCCTCTCAAAACTATGCTAGATGCCTGCAAGTTTAAAGATCAAGTTCATAGATAGTTAGATTTAGTTTTAATTTTACTGTATTTTAGCCTAGGAAAAGGACGGTCATTGAACCGAATCCTTAATTTTTGTAATAAGACTATTTTTAGATTTAGCTAAGTAGTATTTAAACCCTTCTCATGCATTTAGAGAGGGGTCCCGGATCTTAATATTTTTTGACTTGGAGATTGCATTTCTGTACTCCATTGTCTTATATATTTTTAAAACGGATCGCATCTGGTGATTTTCATGCGGAATTATCTTTGAAGTGTTGCATTTCTGTACCTTGGAATTTGATTTTGCATCAAAGTTACTGGATTAGAATATCACATTGCATTTGAAAGTCTTCGAGATGAATGAGGTATTTCTATCCTTTCACTGTTGATTTCTTTTGTCTTATGATATTCGCTTTAAAATTGCTATCATTTATATATATTTGTTTTCACAACGCTTCCTTTTATATATCATTTCTGAGTATAATTGAAACGTTATCTTTCATAAGTAGATATAGATGGTATACAATGATGAATGCAATATGCTAATACAACTCTGTTTAATTTCTTAAACAGAGTTATCTTTATTTGTTTCTGCACATTTCAATTTAAATAATAATACATTTTCATGGTTATTGTTAAATTCGAACAATCTTAAGTTGTACTCACATATAATTACCCGGGTTAGTGTTATAATTTCTTTATCAGTATTTAGTTTGAATTAGATAGTTTTATTTCAGTTAATTTAGTCCCATTTCCACCCATCCAAACCAATCCATTTAGTTATAAGGAAACTGGTCCTTTAAATCCAGTCGGAGCCACCATACCAAACGGAAAAGGAGCTATCCTAAGGTCCCGACTGGGTGGTTTTCCCCAATGTTTTAAGCAGAGCATTTCTAGGCTTTAACATTTTTGGCGCTAGAAGGAGGGCCTGAGCTATGAATGGCAAGTAAATATTTATCCACAAGCCATTCTGAAAGCAAAACACCCTCATCAACTTCTTCAATTTCTTCTGAAATACAAAATGCTATAGAAGAAATTGCGAAGAATATTCATACACCCACTACCAAAATCTCAAAACATTCAGACAATCAAAATCCTGAGTCTCCTGGAGTTCAAGATTTAATTCATAAATTGAAAGGATTCTCATTATCTCTAGAAGAGTCTGAAATATCTGAAGGTAGTGTAACTTCAAAATTTGTTTCTTCCAAACCTCTTACTAGGCTTCAAAGTGAAAAACTTGGCATTTCTCTGAAAGAATTCCCTTTACCTAGTAGAGTCAAGACAAGAAAAACTCAATCAGAATCAGTAAGTGATATAAGTTCAACATCTAATATTCAAATACCTGTTTCCGAAATCCCATCTCAACAAAGTACAATTGTTTCCATATCATCTCCTCAATCATCATCTGCTCAATCCTCATCAATCTCAACATCATCTATTCCAACAAATTCTATTCAAACACCACCAGTTTCTACTACTCCTCCGATAGTTGTTCCAATAATGGCTAGACCATGGGCTACTCCAGGGGCAGTCAATATGGCTGCACCTTTACATGATTTACTAGACAATCCTGGAAAATGGCTTCCAAAATTTAGTCCAGATCTTAACATTCAAACTGAAGAACATATCAATAACTTTATGCTGGCTATTAATTTGAATGGAGTCACACATGAAGATGTTGTAGTTAGACTATTCCCTTATACTCTTCAAGGAGTAGCTGGATCATGGTACTTTTCATTACCATCAGGATCCATAACAAGTTGGGCCATTTTTGCAGATCATTTTTTAACCAAATTTGGAGACGACCGATCAATAGCAACTTTAGTCAATGACCTCTCAAATTTGAAGATAGAACCCAAGGAACCCATTAAAGAATTCAACGCTAGATTCAACAAACTCTTGAACAAAATACACACAGATTCACAGCCCAGTGAACAAGTCAGAATTGAATGGTACATAACTGCCTTACCTTCAAACATAGCAATTTTTGTAGACAGAGCTGCAAAACCTACGTTAGCTGAGAATATGAAAGAAGCTATTGCAGTAGAAAAATGAATTATCTCTCTAGAAAAGAAAAATGCTATTGAGGAAAGGAAATCAAAGAAAGTCACCTTCAAAGATGATTCAAATAAAAAGGCCAAAGATCCATACGACATGGAAGGTTTACAGAAAGTTCTTAAAACCATGTCAAATGAAATGGTTGAAATTAAAAAACAAGTAGCTGAAACTTCTACCAAGAAACCATTCTGAAATTTCAGAAGAAACCAAGTTGAATCTAAACCTCCTAATGAAATCTCTAATGCAGAATCAGAAGAAGAGGAAGAAGAAGAAGATACATCTCTAGTATCAGATGAGGAAGATGAGAATGAAGAAATAGCTGAATTGAATGGAATGTGGGATTTTATTCTCCCTAATTCAGATAGTGAAGAAGCTATGCCTGTAAGCACTAGGAGTAAATCTATATCGGAACTAGTGCAAACAGTTCCTAAAAAGAAAATTACAATTCCAAGTACCAAAGACAAATCCCCTGTAAAGAAAACTTCTCCATTACCTACTCAAAACCAGCCATCTTCTTCTAATCCTCCCACATCGACAACAAAGACTTTAGTAGTGTCAGATCCTATGGAGTACAACATTGTTGAAGACATGAAAAAGATCAAAGCCAACATTTCCTTACATGAACTCAGCAAACTAAAACACCAACAAAAGTTGCTATTGAAAGAATTAAATGCTACACCAATTGCTCCTTTACCAAGCGGTGTAGTTGCAAAAGCAGCAAGAGGAACTGGTAAGCCACCAGATAAGGTAGATGCTACTGATACTGTGCTCATTGGGGAAAAATCAAATTCTCAAACTCCTCCTTTTCTTTTGACTTATGAGATGTACAATAAAAATCTGCACAATTGTTTGATTGATTCCGGAGCTTCCTCCAATATAATGCCTACTTCTGTCTGTGCTAAATTGAATATCGAACCACAGAAATCAGTAGTTCATATCGTTCAATTGGATCGCTCTAAAGTTCAAGTTGTAGGAGAAATCAATTCAGTTACTATCAGATTAGCTTCTGATCCTAGGATTGTCCAAAGAATTGATATTTTGATTGCTGATATTCCTGAATTCTATGGATTAATTTTAAGCAGGGATTGGTCTGCGAAACTTAATGGTTATATCTCGACTGATTATTCACATATGTGACTTCCCTACAAAGGGAAACCAAATCAAATCAAAATCGAACGAAAAAAACATATGACACACACTGTCACTGAATTTGAACAACCTAATGAACCTGTAGCATTCAATAACAATATTCTTGGAGGTTATTCTGCTGAATCATTTCTGGGAAACTTCGAAGCTCCTCAATCACCTTTCTCTGTAAATACTTTTGTTTCTCAAATAGAAAATTTTTCACAATCTGATCCTTCCAGAATTGTAAATATTTCTGATGTAATTGTAGATAAGCCAATAGATAAGTCTTTATTTTGGTCGTTATATTTTGATGGATCAAAGTCTAGTGATGGAGCTGGAGCTGGATGCATCTTAATTGATCCAGATGGTGAGAAAACTATGCTATCATGTAGGTTAGAATTTGAGTGTACTAACAATACCGCTGAATATGAAGCCTTGGTTCAAGGACTTTATAAAGCTATAGGGTTAGATGTTAAATACTTAAAAGTCTTTGGTGATTCCGAAATTGTCATAAAACAAGTTAGGAATACTATTCATTGCCTTTCAGGACATCTTAAACACTATCAAACCCTAGTACAAGATCTTACCACTCATTTTTTAGCATTCGATATTTCTCCTATTCCTAGGAATCAAAATACATCGGATGACTTGTTAGCTAATGTTGCATCTAAACTCCTTCCTGCTGAAGATTGCAGTCCTGATAGGTTTTCCGTAGAATTGATTTTTCGCCCATCTGTCCCAGATAATGTCACAAATTGGAGAGTTTTCTATCATGATCAAGATATTTTAAATTTCATGACTTCAGAGAAATCATATGATGAGCAAATTATTGACGAAGATGATCATGATTTACAAATTGCTTCAAAAGGTAATGAAAATCCCATTCCGAAATCTGTTGTTAAATTAGAGGATTTATATGACATTAAAGACAGATTCAAGAAAGTCACTAATGCTAAACTTCAAAGCTCTACTTTGAAGTTTGAATTAGTAAATCTTGGTTCTGATTCTAAACCGCAAAACGTTAACTTAGGACTCAATTTAACACCAGAGGAAAGGAATGCGTTCATTAAACTGCTGAACAAGTATAAAAACATTTTTGCTTGGAATTATGATGATCTAAAAACGTATGATACTTCGGTTATTCAACACACGATTCCAATGCTTCCTGATATTAAACCTGTTCAACAGAAGTTGAGAAAGATCCATCCAAATCTCGAAAGTCAAATCAAATCAGAACTTAATAAAATTTTAAAAGCCAAAATCATTTTTCCGGTCAGGCACTCCAATTGGGTTTCCAATATGGTACCTGTAAGGAAGAAGAATGGTGATATAAGAATCTGTATTGATTTCAGAAATTTAAACAAGGCATGCTTAAAAGACAATTTCCCATTGCCAACCATGGAATAGATACTCCAAAAGGTAGCTGGTTCTGAACTTATGTCCTTTGTCGATGGATTTTCGGGCTATAATCAAGTTTTAGTTCATCCAGATGACAGATTGAAAACAACTTTCAGAACAAAATGGGGAACTTATGCTTATCAGAAAATGCCTTTTGGTCTAATAAATGCAGGAGCAACTTTTCAAAGAGTCATGGACATAGCATTTAAAGGTCTGATCAATAAATCAGTTGTTGTTTATCTTGATGACATAACAGTATTTTCAAAAAAGAGAGCCAATCATCTACATGATTTAAAGCAAATATTTGAAAGATGTAGAAGGTTTGGTATTTCCTTAAATCCGAAGAAATATTTCTTTGCCTTAGATGAAGGAAAACTCTTAGGATTTGTTGTGTCAAAAGATGGTATATATATTGATCCAGATAGAGTGAAATAAATTTCTGATATTTCTTTACCTCATAATAAAAAATCCATGCAATCATTTCTTGGACAGATCAATTTTGTTAAAAGATTCATTCCTGATTTTTCTTTAATTGTTTTACCTATGCAAAATATGATCAAGAAGAATTCAATATTCAAATGGGAGCATAAAGAGAAAGAATCTTTTGAGGCAATCAAACAAGCAATCATTAAAGCACCAGCATTGAATACCCCAGATTTTTCTAAAGATTTTACTTTGTATACTCTGGCCACTGAAACATCCTATGCAGCCGTTTTAACACAACTCAATGATCAAGAAATCGAAGCACCAATTTCTTTCTTTAGCTCAAATCTGCAAGGAGCTGAGCTTAATTATTCCAATGTTGAAAAACAAGCCTTTGCTGTGTTTAAATCAATCAAACATTTCAGACCTTTTCTCTTGAAAACACATACAAAAATCATTGTCCCATTCTCTGCAGTGAGGAAATTATTAATTCAAAAAGAAGTAGGAGAAAAGAGAGCTAACTGGGTAACAACCTTGCAAGAATATGATATTGATATTAAACCAGCTAAGATTGTTAGAGGACAAGGTTTTTGCAGATTATTGGCAGGAGCTCATAACATACCATAAAATCAAGATTCAAATCAAGATATTCAAGTAAGTCAGATAAGTGTTACAGATTCTGAATCTCAGTATGCTGATCTTATCTATTACTTGAAAAATGGGTATGCTCCTACTAATCTCAGCTATAAGAGTAAACGCGCTTTAAGGTTAAAGGCTATTAAATATGAGATCATTGATAATGTGTTATTTAGGAAAAATTATGATTCAATTTTATTAAGATGTCTTGAAAAGACTGAAGCTGAAAAGGTTTTGCAGGAGTTGCATGATGGACCAGCAAGAGGTCATTTTGGAGGTGATACCACAGCTCACAAAATAATTCGTGCTGGTTATTACTGGCCTACCCTTTTTAAAGATACGCATGATTACGTAAGGAAGTGCCGAATTTGTCAAACTGCAAGTGGAAGACAAAGGAAACCAACTTTTCCTTTGCAACCAGTGACTATTGAGAAACCATTTGAACAATGGGGGCTTGACATTATTGGTGAGATAGTACCTCATTCTTCCAAACAACACAAGTACATCCTTACTGCAACTGATTACTTTACAAAATGGGTAGAGGCAATCTCGTTGAAGGTAGCCAATTCTGATGCAATTATTGATTTCATAGATCAATTCATCATAACCAGGTTTGGTGTACCTCAAGTTCTTGTCTTTGATAATGCATCTTACTTCTCTGGAAATAGTTTAATAGAATTTGCAGTCAAAAGAGGTTTTAAATTAAAATATTCAGCAAATTATTATCCACAAGGTAATGGTTTGGCCGAATCCACTAACAAAAACCTTATCAAAATCATTAAAAGGACCGTTGATCAAAATCAAAAGAATTGGCACAAATCTTTAATCTTTGCATTATGGGCTGATCGTATCACTGAAAAAGCTTCAATAGGGACTTCACCTTTCAATTTGGTTTATGGAAAAGAAGTTGTGATACCATCAAATTTAACTCTTCCATCACTAGCCCTAGTGCAATTTATTGAAGAAAATCCTTCTTCATCCATTCAATTGAGATATGATCAAATCCTTAAACTAGAAGAAGATAGGGATAAAGCAAAAATTATTCATGAAAAACATCAACAGCTTGTAAAATCTTCTTTTGATGCAAGTTCTACCGGCTCAAAAATTTTGTCAATTGGTGATCTTGTTCTGAAATGGGATAAAGCACACGAAGAAAAAGGTAAACATACCAAATTTTAGAAAATGTGGCTTGGACCATTTCAGATCGTTGAGAAGATAGGCTCAAATACATTTATACTCCAAGATCTAACAGGTAAGAGAGAATCTCTTTCTGTAAATGGGTTTATCTTGAAGAAATTCTTTTCATAAGGAGGTAACCCCTTCTTAAACTATACATATTCCTTTCTGCAGAGTTTTTGATTGTTTTTTGCAAATAAAGGTTGTTAATGAGTCTCCAATTGACTGTTTACTATTTAAGAAAATTTCTTCGGGAGAATATTATAAATATTTGTTTTGTGTAAATAAGAATTTTAAAAGTAATGATCATAGTTTTTGAATAGTTTAAAATAAGATGTTAAACTTTGAAAGATTATTTCAATCATTTGCATGATCTTTTGAAAACTTGAGAAGAATGTAAATCATCATAAGTTTATTAAGCAGAGAAAGGTTATCTATCAAAGTAAAGATTTTTTTCAAAGTTTTGGAACTCAAAAAACTCTGAAAATTGTCATCCATTGATTCTTAAAGATAAAACTATTTCACCCCATCCATTTAAGTTGTGATTTTTTAGAATGTAATTCTAAGAAATTTGAAAATTTAAGAGATAAGAGGTCTCATTATGAGCCGACTTACCATGTTCATAAGAAGTAATAAAACTGACATTACCAATACTGCATACCAAAACAGGGTAATGGCTTATAAATATAAGACAAGGGGTCTCATCACGAGCCAACTTGTTCAGTTTAATTATAACTAGTGAATGGAATTGTTATTAACTGGCTACCAAACCAGAACAATAGCTCTTAAAAATAAAAATAAGTAAAAGAAAAAAACATGAGATAATAGGTCTTATGAATTTATCTTTTAAAAATTCATAATTTTAGTTGGATGGGACAATAAATGGTTAATGGTTTAAAGGTAACCCTGTCGAGACTATGAACGTTTGTAGGCAGCAGAGGCAATACCTATGGCAATAGAGTATATTATAAAACCAAAACTTGGAGAAATCCACTTACTTCATTAATAACACCAATCAAAGCTTGAGATAACCCAAAAATGTTTTTATTCTTAAGGAATTAGAAAGAAATTATGAAATGATTTTTATTTTTCTTTCATAGTTACATTTTATTTGAATTATCCTAAGATAGTTTTCATTAGCTTTAAAAATATTTACTTACTAAAGATATAGTGTTCATTTTATTTTTTCAGAGATAACTGTTTCTTTCAATGAATCACCAATTGTTGTGACCAGCAACAACCCCCCTTTTTATTTAATATTAGTAATAATACTAAATAAATGGGGACCCTTAGTTAAAAAATCCAAAAAATCAATTAGGATTTGTTTTCCTTTTCAAATAAAACTTTCTATCATAAACTTAGAGAAATACCTTAGAAAGAACATTAAGAAACACTTAAGTTTATGATAGATTACAATAAAATTGTTCTTTAAACAAAATAGCGCATCCATCGCAAAATGATATATATCTTTTATAAAACTGAAAATGTGATTTTGCGCTTTTGCGATAATGCGATCCCAAAAAGCCTATACAATAAACATATTGGTCGCAGATCGCATAGCACAGAAAACATAAATGTTAAACGAATATCTTTTGCGCTGTTTACCATTTTGCGCTTTTGCGAGATTTGCGATATGCGCTTTTGCGCTATTGCGCAATTTCCGCTTTTGCGCTATTGCGTAATTTCCGCTTTTGCGCTATTTTACATAACTACGATGGCTTCATTTTGCGATATTGCGATATTGCGATATTGCGATATTGCGCAGCAAATCGCAGATCGCAATGTCGCAGATTCATGTAGGCGCGTTGTCCAAAGGCAATCTTCCCATATATCAAATCTGTTATGCGCTTTAATGATTAAATTAAATGATTGGATTGATTATTAATGGTAAATGAGATTGTGTTTGGATTGAAAGTCATTTCACGATTAAAATATTATATTTCATCCGCTTTCACATTTAAAACAGTCTCATCACCTTTCTTATGCCATTACTCTCATTTACTCGTAAAACGCAGGCACGAAGGAGCAAACGTCTATACAAAGCTTTCACTAAACACTATGGGTAAGAAGGAAAAGAGCTCGAATTCTGAAAATAGAGAAATGGCTTCGCTGTATGCAGACACCGCTTGTAATAAGGATGCCGGTATATCCACTTGGGAAGGAATGTATAATCTGTTAGAAGAAGAAAATCCTGTGGTGATGAAAGTTGTGGCTACGGCAGGTTCTAGTAATACATCTGAAGCAACCCTCAAAGAACTGGCTTGTTCATTTCTCCATAGGATAGCGGCAAGGCCGAGGATTCTCCCATATACGGACATGGTGAAATGGGTGCTGGACAGCACCGATATTTCAGACAGACAATTCAGAACTCCATCTGAAGAGCTAATCGGGTCATTCACCACAGAAGATCTGAGATTAATGTATAAGTTTCCAGAACCTCATGCGACTTACAAAAAACAATTCATGGAATATTTTTCCAGAGAACATGCAAATTTGGTAGAATGCACAAAGGAGTGGACCAAAAGAAGTGAACCATTGAAGAAAAACAAAAAAGGTATGTACAGCACGGGTTCACTTACCTCTCCTTATTGTTTCACTGCTGCCATGTTATGTAGGCTTTTTGGAAAGCCTGACATTAATATGATCTTACCCGAATAGCTTCCTTTGTTGAATGCGGCCGTTAATTCTACAATTGTAGACTGGGCCAAAATCCTATCTGATAATTTGACCACTGCTATTTTTCACTACTGGTCCAAACGAAATGTTTCTCAGCGGGTTTATCCGCCTTTTTATTTATCTGCTTATGTCATGGACACTATCTGTTATGTCTCTAAATTCCCTATGATGGGTTGGCAATGGACTATCCACGATCCTTTGCCTATTCATGTGTACCATAAAGAACTATGGGAGTCTAAGTTTTTCCCCCATTTTTACCAAATTTGTCATGGAATAATGCTGCCATTGTACAAAACATTGCATAATAAGGATGCCCCAAGGTTATCCCCAAAAACAGAGGTTGATATTCTCCCCGTCGCGAGATGGTTTGGAGAAGAATTGTTCACTTATATTAGGGTTTTTGGAAGTTATGCTTCTCCCCATGTTTTACCCATATATGTTCCAGATAGACTTGTAGCTCGGGAAATTGCTTATCAGACCTGTGGCTAGGGAGGTATAAAAAAAGATTTAAAAGAGAAGAAAAAAGGCATTTGGCCACAATTTCCCATAAAATGTGGAACATTTTCACTATTCGATATTGGTCATGCATTTCAAGAGATAGGCAACATTACATGCCTACAGCTGTTCAAATTTTCAAAAAGATTATTCGACCCAAATGATATTATTAAGAATTTTACCAATGCAATCAGAGTAAGGGAATTTTCCGGGAACAGGATCCTTTTGATGATATGTTCCAAGCAAGAAATTCATTCAAAGAATTTTTGAATTCAGCTCAAGCGCAGTTATCTCCAGAGGAATTTCAGGAATTCAAGCTTTACATCGAAAGAAGACTAACTCCTATTCCTTTGGAAAATCTACGCTTAGAGCCCGCAAGGGAGCAAACTCCTAGTGTTAGTCTTAACGGCAGTTCAAGTACAGATAAATCTAAATCAAAATCTAACAGAGATTCTGAACATTCCAATAAGTCTAATGAAAAGGAAGATAAAATGGAAGAATCCATTAAATATTCTGCACAATCAAAAGAACTTACTCAACAACAAATTTTGACTTCTCAACAGACAAATCCTCCTCCAACCAATGTATAGCAACAGCCAGTCATTATTGAATTAGACAAAGAATGGGAAACCTTCAACCAATTGATTAATGTAGAAGGACAGAATGTACAGACCCCTGTCCAGAAAACCGAAGTTTTGAACAAAGGAACAAGCAGCACAGTCACAGTAACAGAGCACATACATATCACACCCTCCTCTGAAATTGTACTTAATGTAGAGGAAATTCCTCCTCTGGATGTATTCTATAGCCCAAAATACAAAGCAGTAGTGAAGAGACAGAGGAAAAAGAGAAAGTTAGAAGGTACAATTGCTACTGAAGCAGAACAAGTAGATGTTTTGTGGAAAGATCCTGCCACAGAACCTACTCATAATCTCGCTAAGTTATCTCAAATGACAGGAGCTTATGCTTTTGCAAAAATTGACAAAGCATTTGAGATACAACTTTTGTTGAATGAAAAAGAAGAACAGGTAAAAGTTCTACAACAACAATTGCAACAGGTACAGGCCGATAAGGAAGCACAATTGAAACTTGAAGAGTTAAAACAACAACTTCAAGAAATGCAAATAGGACATCAAAAAAGCTTGGCTGATAAAGACAAACAAATACAGACTATCCAAGATCAGCATAAAGATGATCCTAAGCTTCCAGAATTCATTTTAGAAACTATCTCTTTGAACAATCAACTACTGCAACAAGAGGAAGTTTTCTGCCAAAAAATCTTGCAATGGAATTCTTTGTGCCAAGAGAGCGATAAAATCACAAATCATGTCGTAGATTTACGAAATGATTATGATTTGATTAATGAAAATATCAATGATTATCTGGCATGGAAAAAGACAGAAGAAGGCAGAAAAGCTGGTGCACCCATTGTTAATGAAAACCATAAAGAAATACTGTTCAATAACTGGGATGCACAAATCAGAAGGGCAGAAAAGGCAGCAGAGGAGGTGGCTACAGAGGCAAACACTCTTACTGATTGTGTAAATGAAAATTTACACAAAGCTAATTTGATTCCAGAAACTATTCCAGGATATCTCCCACAGGCACATCAACTGCAAAGAGAATGGAGACAAAAGGCAGAAGAAAGAGCAAGATCAATCCAAGGGATGACAAGATTAAATTGGGACTCATACTGGATGTACTTAGTGAAACCACATAGTCAGAACATCGCGCTTAATTGTATCATCAATGCTACAGAGAAGATTGCGCTGCTTGCCGACTCTGTCTTTTCAGGACAGTTGAATTCTGAAGTCGGTCAACCGCATCTTCTCAAAACTATGCTAGATGCCTGCAAGTTTAAAGATAAAGTTCATAGATAGTTAGATTTAGTTTTAATTTTACTGTATTTTAGCCTAGGAAAAGGACGGTCATTGAACCAAATCTTTAATTTTTGTAATAAGACTATTTTTAGATTTAGCTAAGTAGTATTTAAACCCTTCTCATGCATTTAGAGAGGGGTCCTGAATCTTAATATTTTTTGACTTGGAGATTGCATTTCTGTACTCCATTGTCTTATATATTTTTAAAAGGGATCACATCTGGTGATTTTTATGCGGAATTATCTTTGAAGTGTTGCATTTCTGTACCTTGGAATTTGATTTTTCATCAGAGTTACTGGATTAGAGTATCAAATTTCATTTGAAAGTCTTCAAGATGAATGAGGTATTTCTATCCGTTCACTGTTGATTTCTTTTGTCTTATGATATTCGCTTTAAAATTGCTATCATTTATATATATTTGTTTTCACAATGCTTCCTTTTATATATCATTTCTGAGTATAATTGAAACGTTATCTTTCATAAGTATATATAGATGGTATACAATGATGAATGCAATATGCTTATACAACTCCGTTTAATTTCTTAAACAGAGTTATCTTTATTTGTTTCTGCATATTTCAATTTAAATAATAATACATTTTCATGGTTATTGTTAAATTGGAACAATCTTAAGTTGTATTCACATATAATTACCTGGGTTAGTGTTAGAATTTCTTTATTAGTATTTAGTTTAAATTAGATAGTTTTATTTCAGTTAATTTAGTCACATTTCCACCCATCCAAACCAATCCATTTAGTTATAAGGAAACTGGTCCTTTAAATCCAGTCGGAGCCACCATACCAAACGGAAAAGGAGCTGTCCTAAGGTCCCGACCGAGTGGTTTTCCCCAATGTTTGAAGCAAAGATTTTCTAGGCTTCAACAGGTACACATAATTACCCCATAATTATCGTGTGTATTTTCCTAATAGTAAGATGAATTTTATGCGACGGGATATACAATTCGATGAGGGGAAAGCCATGCAGTTGTCGCTTGAGAGGGAGCTAGAATTACATGCGGAGGAGGAACTGTTGGTTCCCAAATATGAGTCTCTAGATGTGGATCAGACACAGGAGGAGGTTCATGGAGTGGAGGAGTCCACTCACGCAGAGCCAAACATCATAACAGGAAGAAGGGTACCACAAAAGTTGATAGGCTGAGACTTGATGCTCAAAGAATATAGAAGCCCCTACTTCACAGTGCAGACAAAGACAGTCTCCTGACCGATTTACTAGATACATGGCTATCATGAGAAAATGTATTGTGACTGAGCCATCTTCCTTTTAGGAAGTAGTGTAGGAGCCCACATGGGTAGATGCAATGGTGGAGGAGTATGACTCCATTGTCAGAAACAGTGCTTGGGAAATTGTTCCAAGGCCGGTTGATAAATTAGTGGTAGGTTCAAGATGGATCTACAAGGTAAGGCAAGCTGTTGATGGGAGTGTTGAGAAATACAAGGCCATATTTGTGGCCTGGGCCTTCTAAAAAATCGAGGGGATAGATTATGAATATACCTTTGCACTTGTCGCAAGGTTTTCTTTCCTAAGGACCATCCTTGCTCTCTCAACGCAGATGGGTTGGCGCATTCATTAGATGGATGTGAAGACTACGTTTCTCAATGGGATAATTGAGGAAGAGGTGTACATAGAGCAAACTAAAGGATTTGAGATCTTTGGTAATGAGTCGCATGTGTGCCGACTCAAAAGAGCATTTATTGGGCTGAAGCAAGCACCTCGTGCTTGGTACACTCGGATAGACAACTATTTCATCGAACCGAGCTTCACCAAAAGTGAAGCAGATGCAAACCTATACTAAATTATGGTGGAGGGTAAGCTTTTAATAAATTTTCTTTATGTTGATGATTTAATATTGATTGGTGATGAGCAGTTGATACACTCATGCAAGGAGGAACTTGCAAAGGAGTTCGAGATGAAGGATATGGGCCTCCTTCATTATTTCCTTGGATTGGAAATATGGCATCGAGATTGTGAAATTTTTGTGTCTCAAGGAAAGTATGCAAGGGAGATACTAGGTAAGTTTCACATGGAGGGCTGCAAACCCATGGATACTCCTCTTCCAAGAAATTGGAAGAAAGAGGATGCTACTTCTGGAGAGGTAGTGGATGCTATTGTCTATCGACAGTTAGTGGGTTTGCTAATGTATCTAGTGAACACAAGACTAGACATTTGCTATGCAATTAACTAGATGATTCAAGAAATGATTAAGCCTACCGAGATATTTTGGAAGGTGGGAAAGCATGTCTTGAGATACCCGAGGTGCACATCTGAGTATGGCTTATGGTACAGACATACATATGAGGTGAAGTTGCACGACTTTGTAGATGCAGATTGGGTAGGCAGCCCATTGGACAGAAAGAGCACATCAGGGGGGATATTCAGCATTGGATCTACAACTTTTTCTTGGTACAGTAGGAAGCAGAGATCCGTGACACCCAGTTCAGCGGAAGCAGAGTACATGGCAGCAAGTTAAGCTACATGTGAGGTTATCTAGATGAGAAATATATTGGTTGTTTTTTTGGTTGTCATTTAGATTCGACAATGATTCATTGTGATAATAAGAGTTGCATTAAACTCTCGAGTAATCCCGTGTTTCATGATAGATCTAAGCATATAGATATCCGGTATCATCATATCAAAGATTGTGTGCAGAGGAAGATAATGTTGCTTTAGTACATTCCTACGGAAGATCAAGATCCAGATATTCTGACGAAGGTGCTCACCAGGAGAAAATTCAAATACCATAGAGATAGGATCAGGGTGAAGGATAATCCCTTTCTTGTCAAGAGGGAGTGTTGAGATTCAATAAGAAGATCCTAGTGAAAATTATGGATCTACACTAGGATGGAGCCTTAGGCTATTTTTAGGTGGATGTATATTTATAGATGCATGAGAAAATTCTATTTATAGATGTATGTGCAAGTTCTATTTATAGATTGCATGTCTATTTATAGATGCATTTCGACTATTATTATCCCTTAATATTAGTTGGAAAATCAACAATAATCTATTCTCAATGAGCACTTGGAAATAGTTAATTGAAGTGGCAAATCAGTTAGCTATAGGAATTTTGAGTTGAGTGGTTGGTTGGTGGGACATGAAAGTGGACTTAGTTGTAACTGAGTGATTCAAAGTTGTAACAGAGTTGGAAGTGTAGTTATGAAAGTTGTAAAGTAGTTTAACTCAGTTAAGTTAGTCAAAATCAGTTGTGCTAGTTGTAACTGAAGATACACTAGTGAGATATCAAGTGAATTAATTATTAATTAATTCACAATCAATGGTCTCACATGCAACTGAATATTTAATACTATTAACTACATGCATGTAAGATCCAGTGGAGACCCAGTTGAGATGTACGTGAAAGGGACATATTGACTATTAGTTGTGACATTATCATTTGCACACATGTAACCACACACATATTGGATGTGCCCATGAGGATTGCGTAGTCAAGGCAAGCAAGATTCCATTCATTCAGGGATTTTTATCAGCTAGGATTGCACAGTAGAGGCAGGCTGTCTGGAGGTAGTAAATTGGCTAAGGAACTTGCCAATTTTTGTATGACAGTGTGAGACAGTTAGCTATTGTACTGAGAGCTCTTGGATTGGAGCTTTGTACATAATACATAATAGAAGTTAGTGGGGTTTTTAGCTATATTCTTTCCCTGGAGTAAATTATCCGTGTTATGTGTGATTGATATTTCTTCATGATATTTCTATTGGCGATTTTATTTTAAATTCCACAAAGATTTTGTAGAAGTGATTCTATATTTAACAATGGCATATAATTGTTATATCAAGAGAATCTAGGTAATACATATTTTGTATTAAATTTCTACACTGTTGTCCAATGCTCCTTCCCTGGTTTTGAAATAAACTTTCTTAATACTCCCACTTCATATGCAATGTCTATCTAGTAAAAACCATTGTATACATCAGAATACCCACTGCACTTGCATATGGAACATGAGAGATATCCTCCTCTTCTTCTTGTGTCTCGAGACACTATTCAGAAGATAGCTTTACACCTACAGGAATAGGAACCTTCACCAGTTTACTATTATGCATATTGAACCTCCGTAATATTGTCTTGTCATACTTCCTATGGTTTAACCAAAGCTTCCTCTTTTCCCGATCTCTCTTAATTTCCATGCCCAAAATATAATTTGCAGCATCAAGATCCTTAATGTTGAATTTGGAGAAAAATTGGGTCTTCAAATCCTGGATAATTTATTTTTCATTTCTAATGAGCAACATATCCATCCACATACAAGACCAAATAAATAACACGGTCACCAATTAATTTAAAATACACATAGTGATTCTCTTTGCTTCTGGTGAAGCCAGGTCCCTATATATAGGTATCAAATTTCTGATATCACATCCTTGGTGACTGTTTTAACCCATACAAAGACTTTTTTAACTTGCATACCAGTTCTTTCTTACCCTTCACCGTAAAGCCTTCAGGTTACTTCATGTAGATATCCTCGTCCAGATCCTCGTGAAGAAATGTTGTCTTCACATCCACCTATTCTACCTCAAAATCAAATGCAACAACAACAGATAAAAGTAATATAATAGAAGTAACCTTGGCAACAAGAGAAAAAAAATCACCAAATTCAATTCCCACACCTGGGAATAACCTTTTACTACCAATCGAGCTTTTTATTTCTCCACCTTTCCTTCTACATTCATCTTCTTCTTAACCACCCATTTTCTCCCAATGGGCTTCCTTCCATCCGACAACTCCACCAGATCCCATGCCTCATTTTTGTGCAAGGATGCCATTTCATCAACCATGGCCTCCTTCCAGAGTTTTCCATCCTTTGAATCCACTGCCTCCCTAACAATTCTAGGATCATCATCAGTGATAATTAAAGAAAAATTTGAACAGAAAGAAGATGGACTATACCTTTCTGGCTGCCTTCTTTCCAGAACTGATATTTTCATAGATGGATTTTGTGGCTCTTCCTCTTCTGAATCTTCTTATGTTGTAGAGTCTGATTCATCCTCCTTTAGCACAACAATCAGGTAAACGAAATAGAGAATAACACAATGTAGAGGTGATGGAAATTCACTAAAGGCTTCCAATCACCTGAAAAAATGAAAATACAAGGATTTTTCTTTCTTCCTGGTGATCATGCGTGTTTTTCCAACACAGACGCATCACAACACGTCTACTAGAGAAAAACCCACACATGTGAGAAAAAAGAATGAAAATTCACATTATGAGGTTCAAAACAAGTCCCAAAGGCCTTGAAAAAATTCCAGAGAGTTACTAAGCACCTTATAGAGTGGGTATGCAGAGAGGAGATCCTGGAAAACAACCATTAGAAAAAAGAAAAGAAACTAGTGGAGTTTCCAATTTCGTGTTAGCATTTTTGTGGAGGTTGAGTACCAAATAACACCTCCTTAATAGTTGGTTGTTCCTTGCAAAGGATCACAGAGATACTTGGCATTGTTAGTGGAAATATTTAAACAAAACGAAGAATTGAAAATAGTGAAAACAATGCATCTACAAACATGAAATTAAACAAAATATACAAATACAAACAATTCTCAATGGAGCAACAAGTCAGCAAAATAATGGAAAAATACTTCCTGTATTGACTGTTGGTTGTAGAAGAATATAATAGAATACTAAAAACACTTGTAGAGAATCCTTTGAGCTATGGTTCTCAAATATCCTCAGTAAGGAGGTCCATTTCCTCTGTCTCTTTGCAAGCTTCTCCTCTATCTCAAAAGAAGTGTGAAGAATCTCCAATGGTGGACTCTTCTTCTCTCACTAAGATGTTGGATTTATTAGAAGCAACATGGCGAGCATGCCAGTGCTCTCACTTCCTTTGCTTCAAAAATGAAATGTGGTGTTGCTCTGATAGCAATTTTGCCAACATAACTATGTATCATGTTTTTCTCTTCCCATGGTTTGTTTATATAGGAAATTTTGAACCCATCTTCCCACTCTTGGTTCAAGAGTGATAGTGACCCAAGAGTAGGACAAGATGATTCCATTGAGGGCTGCATATCTTCAGGGAATCCTCAAGCCAACTGTCCTTGACTGGCCATGTTAAGGAGTCCCCTCCCCAAGTGTGGTCTTGGAATGCTGATTTTTCCATTCCTTCAACAACGTGTCTTTTGAAGAAAAAGTTGCGAAGTCGTGCATTTTCGCCTTTCTTCTGGTGCACGGTAAAAATTTTCCTCTTATGACTTTAGGACAAGTTAAAGTTTTACTATTTCCACGATGTATTTGGCTAGAAAATATTGATTTGTACCTTTTTCTGGAAAATATTTCATGTCTTTTGCAGTGTACAATTTTCTTCTGTTAACAACATCTATGTAGGTGTATGTTTGGAATTCATACATGCTCCAAATGCTACTGGTGAAGACTAGAAGAAATATTGACTCACTTGATCAATATTGACACTTTATTTGAGAAGT
The DNA here is from genome assembly GCA_034641835.2 of Pinus albicaulis. Classification (NCBI taxonomy): domain Eukaryota; kingdom Viridiplantae; phylum Streptophyta; class Pinopsida; order Pinales; family Pinaceae; genus Pinus; species Pinus albicaulis. The sequence continues at coordinate 578,113,065 of CM076581.1, forward strand.
ATCTACATAGTTGCACTTTTCCATTTTTGATATTGTGGTATTTTTTTCCCTTTTTAAAGTTTTGATGATCATTTCTAGGTTTTGTTAACGTCTGCCATTTTGTTTTTTTAACATGAATCACTAATGGATTATGGAGATGCTACAATGGTTGAACGTTGTATTTTACACGAAGAGGAAAAAAAGGAAATATAGAGTTTCTAATATGGACAATATGAAACAAAATCATTCTAATATAGATAATATGAATATTTAATAAGACCCTCTTGGTTTCGAGAATAAATTGTTGTAGTAGTTTAATATTGGTCAGGAAAACCTCCCTCCACTTGACGAAGAAGCAACAAAGTCAACATTGAATTTGTTGTTACTCTATTGGATTGAGGGTGTTTTTCTCCAATATTAGTCGAATCCTATTTTATTGTCTTCTAAATAGGGCCAACCACGTGAAGATGGAATCTCTCATACCCCCTCCACATCACTCTGAATTACCCAGTACCCAATCTATCTACTATATAGGAAATAATTAAAAGAGACGTTAAGATACGTAAAAAAAAAATAACAAACATTAATTCATTCGTAAATTCAAAAAATATTTCATCTCAATAAATTTTATCATAAAAAATATGTTTACATAATATGAAACAACGCCATGTACATAAAGAGACATATAACAATTATTCATCAATGTATAGCTTTCATTCATTCATTTGTAAACTACAAATATTTTATCTCAATAAATTTTATCATAAAAAATATGTTTACATAATATGAAACAACGTCATGTACATAAAGAGGCACATAACAATTATTTATTAACATATGAAAATCATTCATTCATTTATTTGTAAATCCACAAAATATTTCATCTCAAAAATTTTTATCATAAAAAATATGTTTACATAATATGAAACAACGTCATGTACATAAAGATACATATAAAAATTATTCATTAACATATAAATTTCATTCATTCATTAATTAATCATAGAAACAAAATACTTAGGGGTTTAGGGGAATAGATAAGAGGGGTTTGTATAAAATATTTAGGGAAGATTGTAGTCGATGATGTTTTTAGATGCTTAAAATGAGAAATTTAAAAAAACTGGAAAATTAATAATTGCACATTTATCCTTGAATAGATTAGGTCTCATCCAAACGGAATGCATGTTTTTTTTTTTGAAACTAGGCACTTGAATTATTGCACCATTTCAAAAATCCAGAAATAAATACTGATCATGATTAAAGACTAAAATTCACTTTCTGAACACGATATCTAAATTAAGTTTGAAAACACATTGTTAAAATATCAAACCTAGTCCAAAAACTAAAATAACCATAATTGAATAGGACAAAGCGACCTTGCACATACATATATAAGATTCAAAGTCTAAACATGACTATAGAAGCCGAGACTTATGTTCGATGCATATATATTAGTGATTAATATTGGATAAATATTGGCATATGTGTATGTGCGTGAGTTATGAGCACTAGAGTTACGATATCGATAAAAATAAGAAAATAGAGAATATGAATAACCTACAAGAGCCCATATATATGACACAATGTTTGCAAGGTCTTCTGAATAAGGATTTAGGACAATAAACTACCTTCATTAAATGTATAGTAATTTACCTAGACTTAGTGTACCACTTGAAGCTAGAGAACCATGCAAATAGTGGAATGCTACAAGTCTTATAAATTACCAAAATTTGAATAGAACCTTAGAAAAATATTATGAAATTCAACGATTATTGGGATAAAGCATTAGAAAAGTTGATACACCATCCCATGAAGCATAAAGATTAGTCTCAATATAGACTAGTTGATGCAGGAGCATCAAGGGCGTTTTTTTATTTTTTAAATATGTTAAAAGGGGGTGTGATGATTTTTAATATTTTATTAATTAATTTGAATAAAATAGGAGAAGGTGAGGATTTTTGTAAATATATTTTTATTAATAAAAGGATATGAGGGAATTTAATTAGTTGAAGGATTTTAGGGATAAAGATCTATCCTTTAGGGATGTTGAGAGATTTAGGGGTTTGTTGAGGAATTGAAGGGATTGAGCATTTAATTAAATGATTTTTTTAAAATTGTATAAATAGAAGGGGGTTTTGAGAGAAAAACATATGGAGATTGTGAGAGAAGTGTGAGATTGAGAGTAGGCTTGAGCAGCAAGGCTGTAAGCCTTCAGCAATTGTAAAGGGCCACGGCATTGAAACATCTGGCCAGTAAAAAGTTGTAAGTCATTGTTTTGTTTCAGTTTATATACATTGGGTGATTGAGAAATTGTATATTTGTTTCATGAAGTTCATAGCATTGTTAAATTAATGATCAATGGGTTTGAAATCACATTTATTTGTGTAAAAACTGCCATGCAAACCACTAAGGGTAAATGGCATTAAAATCTTTGTTTGCAAAGGGTGCCACTCTAAGTAAATATTTCTGTTGGAATTCAATTGAAAATTGATATGTTTCAATTATCATTAACATAGTTTGAACGGTACACAAATGTGTGACTCCGGCATTTGAAGTTTGGAAAAGTCGATTTCAATGTTTGTACATCACATTGGCAGATTATATATATATATGAATATCTGCAGTATTGAACAGATGTATATTGAAGCCGTGAAAGCGTAGGGCATGATGAACGCTGTTCTCATTTAATGGCTTGACAATGTGTATGAAAATCGATTCAGGAGTTTTAATCGATTAAAAGGTAAATGCAGAGGGTAATCTATTCGCAGGTGAATTGTTTTAATTGCCTGAATGTATTAATTTGGATGTGGAGATTGTCGAACTATAATTCTCAAGCGTAGAAGGCGATCTCAGATCTGGAAAGAGGGCGCAGGCTGATTTCTGTTTGAAATTCAATATAATTTTAAATTGCTGTGGGTTCTGAACAAATCGGTGATGAGGTCTCTTAAATAGAGGCGCAAAATTCAGACACTGTTTGTTAGAATTCGTTTTAAGCTTTGTTTATTCTGAACAGAACAATGGATCGGTTAAGGGCCTTTATGAAATCGACTTGTTGTAGTTGAAATGTTTGCAGATAGTTCAGCACACTGAATAATATAAAGGTGCATATGCATATTGTAATCATGGGTTTGAGAAACAATGTAAACGCATGGATTTGCTGTAATGATTTTATGATTGGATATATGTGCTAGCCAGGAAATGGTATGTCTGATTAACTGCGTTATGATTTAACTCAGTTATGTTGAACGCTGGATACAAATTTGCTATGAGTCAAATGGAATGTGTAAAAGCAGCAATGAGAATTCGATAAGGTAATTTGTTTTTGAGAATTGCAGAAAATTGCGAATGAAGCTTTGGATAACGCCCCTCAGGAGACAGAAGAAGCCTGGGTACACTGTAAGAGAAAGGCGCACAAAAAAACAATGAACCCCACGTTGATCCTTGGCATTTGGGCTATTGGTGATATTTGAAATTGGACGAGAGGTAATGAATTCTGGAACGCTGGTATTCTGGCATTAATTTCAAGCAAATCTCATTGGTATGTAGTGCATAAAATTGATGAGTGAGTACGTTGAGTAATAGCGTATTCTTTTAATCCAGTCATATAGAAACGAGAAGTTGTTGGTTGTGTTTATGGAACCATTCAAATGTTTGGTTGGATTGGAAGTGTTAAATTAAGAATTTGCCAATGATGTAGAGAAGGAAACTTCCCACATACAATAGTTGATTTGGGTTCATAACCATAAAATCACAAGGTTGAGTTATTGACAAGTGTTGGGATTTTAAACCTAGAGTTATAAAATTAGTGGTGGATATTCAAGAGTCTTTTATGAAAGTTCTAATGCAGTTTGAGTTTAAATGCATGATAGAAGAATGGTTGAGTTGGGAATGAACCTATATTGGAAGAGTTTCCGCATGTATAGATAAATGAAATGGGGAAACACTAGAGCAGGATTGTTGAGATGCATTCTTATATGCATAGTCAATTTAAAGATTTTGGGTATGCAGGCTAAGCTTGCATCATTTTGGTATCAGAGCTTGGCTCTGTTGAATTGAAAAATGTTTATTTTCTGAATGAGGACGAGAAGGTTTTATTGAAAACTGAAATGTATTTTTGAATGTGTGATGAATGATGAAGATCAGATTTTAAATCTGATATGCGGCATACACAATTGCAAGTGAACAGGATGGCAGAAGTAAAAGGAGACAAGATCATGCAAGATCTTAAGAGGTGAGATGATTTTCTGATTTGAAATTTGTAAAATGCAGTTTATGGTTGCAGATAAGATGATGTGGTTTTATTTGGATTTGAAGAATAGAATATTGTAGTCTTTGCAGTATTGTTGCAACTCCCAAAAGGCAATGTGATTAGAATTGCTAACAGATAAAGGAAGCTGGTGAAAGTTTCTAAGTGAAAACATAGAGGTGGCAGAACCTTGAGGAATTCCAATAGAAATTGGAAAAGGAGGACAGTTGTGTTCTTATAACATGCAGATGAGTTGAAGCCAGGAAGAGCAAAGAGAAGTGCTCAAAAGGAGGTTCCGGAGATAGAGAACCAATTGCTTGCCAAAAGACTGAGTGAGGAGAGCTTGGTGAGGTAAGTGGTGGCAGGACAGGACTTGCTGCTGAAGAGGCTTTAGTGCAACTCATAGTAAAGTGAGTGAGGAACTCATAGAGATGGAAAGGATGATGACTAGTGACAGTCATAACAGATATTCTGAAATCAACCACAACAGAGGACAAAAGAAGAAGGATGCCAAGGCAATTGGCATACAGAGACAGTTAAGCAAAGAGGAATATGAAAGGGAGAAGGCTGAAATAGAAGTTCAGCTTGAGGTGTTAATGGAGATGTTGCAAAGAAATGAGGAAGACCAGAAGCATGGTTATGTTATGAGAAAGAAGCTGAAGTGGCAGAGGCTACAAGAGAAGTGGAATCATCAGGTAAATATGCAGTTGATAAAGGAACTAAGGGAACTTGAACAGGTTATAGATGCCAGACAGAGGATAGAGAAGCTCGAAAGAGTTGAGCTACAACAAAATGAAGATGTTGAAGTTTCGATATGTTACCCAGAGAGTGGACCATTACTTTTTGAAAGTGATGAAGAGCTAGAGGAGTTGAATCATATGAATGATTCGAAGCAGCCCGAAGACTTGATGACTGAAGCATCAAATAAGACCGTAAGGTCTTGTGATTTTAAAACTAATGATTTGTGTGTGATTGCAGGTTTGGAAGAAGATAGACAGTCTTTTAAAGCTGTCAAAGATGTGAAAGAGTACCTTCTAGAAGATGAAAGTTTTGAAGCAGAGGCTGGGAAAGAATCAGTTCACTACAGTAGACAAATGCTGGAAGACATCATTGAAATAGTTGATGAGAAGGGGAGACTAGCTGACAGTCTCAAGAGTTCTTTGAGTTTGGATCAGCATACTGATATGCTGACAGAAGAAGAGAAATCAACGCAACATACTGAAGTGTTGCTAAAGGGAAAAGAGGTACAAAGGCCTTATTTTTTTTATTATAATGATTGTCTTATGATTGAAGATGTTGTTGCAGACGCTGGAACATATTTGGCACAGGTGGATAGCCAAATGGAAGAAGGAGAGGAAGAACATCTACTGAAGGATGTTAAGGATAGATTGTTGAAGAAGGATGAAAAAGAAGTTGTCATAAATAATAATCAAAAAGAAATTGCAGATGATGATCAAAGGAATGTTGCAGAGGGACAGGAAGTTTGGGAGACCGCAACATTCATAGTGACAGCTAGAGCAACATGTGACGCAACATTTATAGTAGCAGCAGCAGAAAAGGTGCAAAACAGCAGTAAGGGTGAAAAGGAAGCGATCAAAACAAGTGAAGAACAAGCAAGAATGAGAGTTCAGCAATCAAGAGATGGAAACAATCAGCAGACAGAGGACATACTGGACAGAGAAATTGAGTTGATAAGGAGGTTAATGATAAAAACATCCCAGAGAAAGACAGCCGAAAGAAAGAAAAGGAGCGACAACAAGAAAATGACAGTGAAAGATTGCAAGAGCAGAGCAAGTGGAGCATTACAACACAAAATATGGAAACCTGGAGGACGACAACAGATAACAACAGTAGTAAAGCAATCGACAAGCACGGAAAGATTACAAAATAAAATTTGGGATCCAGGAGGAAATATCCAGACTTATGACCAGGTGGTCATGAATTTTCTTACATGGGGAGTCTGATGCAGGAGCATCAAGGGAGTTTTTTTTATTTTGTAAATATGTTAAAAGGGGGTGTGATGATTTTAATATTTTATTAATTAATTTGAATAAAATAGGAGAAGGTGAGGATTTTTGTAAATATCTTTTTATTAATAAAAGGATATGAGGGAATTTAATTAGTTGAAGGATTTTAGGGATAAAGATCTATCCCTTAGGGATTTAGGAGTTTGTTGAGGAATTGAAGGGATTGAGCATTTAATTAAATGATTTTTTAAATTGTATAAATAGAAGGGGGTTTTGAGAGAAAAATACATGGAGATTGTGAGAGAAGTGTGAGATTGAGAGTAGGCTTGAGCAGCAGAAATTTGTAAACTATCAACAATTGTAAGGGCGAAACATTGCAAACATCAACCCCGCAAAAAGTTGCGCAAAGTGTTCTTCCATCGGTTTATATACATTGGGTGATTGAGAAATTGTATATTTGTTTCATGAAGTTCATAGCATTGTTAAATTAATGATCAATGGGTTTGAAATCACATTTATTTGTGTAAAATTAGCCATGCAAATCACTTAAAGAAGGGTAAATGGCATTAAATCTTTGTTTTAACGAGGGGCGCCACTCTAAGTAAATATTTGTTGGAATTCAATTGTGAAAATTGATATGTTTCAATTATCATTAACATAGTTTAAGCAGTCACGCAAATGTGTGACTCCGACATTTGAAGTTTGGAAAATCGATTTCAATGTTTACAATATACATGGCCAGTTATATATATATATATATATGTACGCGGTATTGAACAAATGTATGTTGAAGCCGTGAAAACGTAGGCATGATGAACGCTGTTTTCATTTAATGGCTTGACAATGTGTATCGATTCAGCAGTTTTAATCGATTAAAAGGTAAATGCAGAGGGTAATCTATTCGCAGGTAAATTGGTTTAATCGCCTGAATGTATTAATTTGGATGTGGAGATGTCGAGCTGTAATTCTCAAGCGTAGAAGGCGATCTCAGATCTAGAAAGAGGACGCAGGCCGATTTCTGTTTGAAATTCAATATAATTGCTGTGGGTTCTGAACAAATCAGTGATGAGATCTCTTAAATAGAGGCGCAGAATTCATACGTGGTTTGTTAGAATTCGTTTTAAGCTTTGTTTATTCTGAACAGAACAATGGATCGGTTAAGGGCCTTTATGAAATCGACTTGTTGTAGTTGAAACGTTTGCAGATAGTTCAGCACACTGGATAATATAAAAGCGCATATGCATATTGTAATCATGGGTTTGAGAAACAATGTAAACGCATGGATTCTTGTAATGATTCCTGATTGGATATATGTACTGGCAAAGGAAATGGTATGTCGATTAGCTAACGTTATGATTTAACTCGGTTATGTTGGAAACATTGGATACATTTGCTATGAGTCAAATAGAATATTAATAAACAACAATGAAGACCGATAAGGTAATTTGTTTTTGAGTACAGAAAATTACGAATGAAGCTTTGGATAACGCCCTCGAAGTGAGAAGAAACTGCAGATGCAACTGTAAAGAAAGGCGCACGAAAAAAAAATGAACCCACGTTGATCCTTGGCATTTGGGCTATTGGTGATATTTGAAATTGGACGAGAAGTGGTAATTCTGGAACGCTGGTATTCGGGCATTATTTCAAGCAAATTTCTATTGGTATCTGGTGCCTTAAAATGAGTGATGAGTGAGTACGTTGAGTAATGGCGTATTCTTTTAAGCCGGTCATATAGAAAAACGAAAGTTGTTGGTTGTGTTTATGGAACCATTCAAATGTTTGGTTGGATTGGAAGTGTTAAATTAAGAATTTGCCAATGATGTAGAGAAGAAAACTTCCCACATAAAATAGTTGATTTGGGTTCATAACCATAAAATCACAAGGTTGAGTTATTGACAAGTGTTGGGATTTTAAACCTAGAGTTATAAAATTAGTGGTGGATAGTCAAGAGTCTTTTATAAAATTTCTAATGCAGTTTGGGTTTAAATGCATGAAAGAAGAATGGTTGAGTTATGGGAATGAACCTATATTGGAAGAGCTTCCGCATGTATAGATAAATGAAATGGGGAAACACTAGAGCAGGATTGTTGAGATGCATTCTTATATGCATAGTCAATTTAAATATTCTGGGTATGCAGGCTAAGCTTGCATCACTAGTCGACACTGTTGGAATGACTGCTATATTAATTTCTACTATATTTATTGTAACTAATCTATATATTGGTTTCATTTTATAACTATATTAGTCTAACAAAATTATAACATATATTAGTTGTAAATTCACAACAGTTTGTGATTATGATGAAAATTTAAGTACACACGAGTGTAATGTCCATGATGGGATGTATGAATTGTCCTCCGCAGATTTACCATCAATGATTATAACCTTGAATGAGATATCACTGGTCTCCCATCACCATATCAAAATGACCTGGAAGATGAAAATTTACCATGTCTGTAATCATCACTTCACATAGTCTCATAGATGACCCCTATTGGCCACCTATAAAATTTGTTCTATCAAAAGGTGACCAAAACATTTGTTGGAGCCTTCAAGAAATAGTTTCATTGCCAAATGTTATCTCTTGAAGCCTCTGGAAAGATCTCATGCCCTTGTCTTAAAATCTTCATTGTTGTTTCACTTCAGAACTCAGAAATTCTGCTGAAAATTCCATGAGAAAGACTGCTGCAAAATCCCTTTTCTCCCCTTCCTTCACTCAGAAGCTAACCTTCATTTTTTTTCCTTTTCCTCCATAAAATTCCTTTTTTCATAGTTTAAAACTCCTTTTTAAACTATATCGAAACCCTCGAATTCCTTTGAAAAACCAGAGAAAATCATAAAAAACACATATTTTTGTGTAAGGGTTTAAGCCCCATTGGGCCAAGTCTCAACCACTTCCCCACCGTATGCCCATGGTGCTAAGACCAAGCGCTAAAACCTTTCGGCGCTAATCGCATCGCAAAAATCCAAAGCACGCAAGTCTTTTGCCATGTTTTAAAAAGTTCCGATACGATTAGCCCTCTGGTCATAACCTCCGATCATATTGTTTCTCCATACAAACTGTGGGCCCGTAATCGGGCGCTGAGACCATTGATTAAACCATCTCCCATCAATATTTTTCTTTGTAAAGTCAAAAAACCCCTTTTTTCAAAGTTTTGGCCTAACCGCGCCCATAATGTGTTTTTATAATATAAAAATGGTTAGATTAAAAAGACCCGATGCGCAATCGCATCGGAGAAATCCAAATGGGTTGATTGAAAGACCGAGCCTGAAGTTTCGATTGCGATTTGCCATTCATTATATAAACCCCGCCCCCTTCGCTTTCATTCCATACGACCTACACCTCGGGACCAAGAGTTGAAGTCCCGAAGTGCTTAATCGCATCGCAAGTTCTCGAAGTTCCGATGCGATTGGCCCTTGTTATATAAAGCCCCGGGCCCATTGTATTCCATACATCCAACGGCCCCGGAATCGGGCGCCAGCCACTTCATATATAAATATGCCGCTCCGATCCATCAAAACCTTTGTTTTATTAAAAATTTGGGTTTTTCATAAAGTATAAGGGTTTCCGCAGGTGCAAAGTTGAAATGATATTGACCGTTGATCTTAAACTGATCGAACGGCTCGCACAAAATTGCATTGAAGTTTTCCATTGCATGCATTGATTTATCCCCCCGATCGGCCACCCCTCCGATTCACTCCCCACTGTTGATCTGATCCTCAGATCAGCGGTCATCACTTAATCGCATCGGCCCTCCTGATCGCGCAATCGCATCGGAGATTTTCATCGCACCCTTATTCTCCTCCCGCCGATTGCGATCCTCCGATTGGATCTGGACCGTCCACGTGTCCAAATCGAATGGCCCGGATCTAATCTCACTTCATACAATCACCCTCTGCCTTTCACCAAAGGGTTTTGAGAACCGATCTCCACTGTCGATCATCGCGCGATCAACGGTTCTGTTTTATTCTTCCTTTTGCTCTTTTTAAACCTCCTCTCAGCTAATCTCCACCGTTGGATGATGCCATCCAATGGCTCTTCTCTCATCCCATGCCTCTGAAGTAGTAAACCCAAAAACGCAGGATTTTATAACATAGTTCTGTATTTTGGAGATTTGAATGGTTTGTCCATTATAATGAAGGAAAGACGAAGGCTGGGAATGATGATTCCCACGCCTTTGATTCATCAAAGGAAACCATTTGACGGGTTCAAAATCCACGGCTCGACAATTTTTCATGAGGCATTGACGCCATTTGAGCCCTGTGCGGCCTACACATCAACAAGACACAACAATGTATAAAAGAATCAAAGAGTATCAGTGTCGAAGACAAAAAATACCAAAGCAGAAGACCGAAGACACAGACCGAGAGTGATCTATCCTAAAACACTGAACTAAAGTGAATTAAAAGTGTTTTAGGAAGAGACGAAGACATCTGTCGATCCGAGAAAGCCTCCACCGCTTGAAGCAGAGGCCAATCGAACGCTCTCTAGCTCCTAAACGCACCTGCAGCCTCACCAAAACCAAAGAAAGATTAGTAATTACCTGAATGAGAGGTGTTTGCCTAAAGACAGCCGAGCAATTAATACTAATCAAAGATCTTATCTCTAATTGTTGGCAAAACTATTTTAAAGATTAACAACAGCCCAGAAGCAAATATTTTCGATCATTAGACCTCGGGGAGCAGCAACAGAGTTACTTCAACATGACACAGAGCCTCAAAAGGTCAACAAAAGCTCCCACCAAACTTAATTCATAAATGTAAATCAATTAATGCAGATAAACACCTGTGAAGTTCTTCATCAAGGCCCTCAAAGGCCGAGAAGTCATCAATCTGTATTAATTGACCCAGGAGATCTTTATTCAAATCCCACCTCCTCATTCTTCTATAAATACTTCTGTAGAAGGTGAGCAAGGGTTGGTATCTAGACATCTGAATGTATGTAATAGTTATTCTGAAGCTACTGATGCCCTGTGTGCAACTTGAAGATACATAAGTTGATATGGGAAGTTTGAAGTTGTAGAGACCCACCGGGCTTGATGATTGTAACTAGTTTGAACATCAAATACAAGCTGCTAATTTATGGGATCTTGATTTGTGTCAATGGTGATGTGTTCCTCACTGTCAATTTTTATTTTCTTTAATGCTTTCACTCTGTCCACTTTCTCTGATAAAGAGCAGCAAACATAGAGCTAGGATTTACTATCAAAAATTCCCTACTCTTACTGAAAGCTTTACTTCTATGTTTTCTTCACTAGAATGTTCTCTTTGAAGAGTATATTAAAGCAGGCCAGTTTAAAAGCACTTGCCTGATCTAGATTGCTCTTTATGATGAGTATTTTCTGTGTTTTCCTTTAGAGTATATTGAAGCAGGTTGGTTTCAAAGCACTTGCCTGATCTAAATCTCTGTTTGTGACTGTTATCTGTGGTTTTCTTATTGAATATGCTGAAAGCAGGGTAGTTTGAAAGCACTCACCTAATCTTGAGCTATTCTAACCATTTTCAAATTGTTTTCTAATTGAAAGTACTTCAATGCAGGCTAGTTTAAAAGCACTTACCTGATCTCAGAATAATTTTATGTTTTTCCCTGAGTACATGCTGAAGCAATATAGTTTAAAAGCACTTACTTGATCCTAGGCTGTTCACTATTTCTTCATTTTGTTTTTCTCTCCATTTCGTATTTGTTTCATTCCATAAAATTACCTTAAGAGATCCTTTGACATAAGTGAATTGCCCCATGGATCCTTCTTGAACCTTGCTGTCCAATTAAAATCCTCCTATGACTCCATAGCCCAATGGGTTGAAACCATATTTACCTTTCATGTCAGCCGAATCATTCCTTCACTTGCAGATATCTTCACCCTTTATTTTGAACTGCCTTCACCTTCATCATGTCCTTGCCCAACCAAAAACAAACAAACAAAACCCATGCTCTTCATAACTAGCCTAATATCACATTTCAGGCTTTAAAGATCACATCTTTAAAACTCATTCATAGAGAGATCCCTCTCTGGATTTAGGAGGGCTATATCCTTGAATCCCAAAGCAGTTTGATGTTGTCTTATCTTTTGGTTTTGCCAATCTGGCCAAAACATAGGAACCCCAACATAATGGCGACTCCACTGGGGAGAAATCTGAGAGTCTATAATTGCTAAATACTTGGTCTTGTGTCCCATTGTCATCGCCAACATAATGGCGAATCCACTGGGGACTCTTCCCCTTAAACTTCAAAAACCTTTGTGAGTAAAAAGCATCCTTTTCAAGCACTACCAAGTAATGGTAATCATGGTAAAACTTGTGTTGAATCAGTGACAAACTAGGCAGGTCCTAGGATTCTCATTAGTCTTATCTAACCTTGAAAAATAAGCTGGCTTAGCCATAAGAGCAGACTGTCTTTGTCTCATAACCGTAGATAAGTTGTGAAACAGAGTTAGGATATCCTTATAAACCACACAACTGAAAAATAACTCAGAAAAACCCAACAATATTTCAGATTGGTATCTAATAAACATGGTAGTGGACCATAAAAACTTTTACCTCTGAATAAAAGCTAAAAACTTCCACTTGGCGACTCCACAATCATCAAAAGACCTTAAGACTCCACTGGGAAGAACCCTTATCATTGTAATGTCTTTCAAACTCAGTTATAGGACTGTAAGATTAAAATTTGTGTAAACAGATTAGTTTACCTTTTAAAGATTTTCATACCTGGTTGAAATATTTCTTGTTTATTTGGGTCTGAAAGACACAACATAGTGGCTCCTAGAAAGATTCACACTAGAGCCTATCCTGACCTTGATCCACCTGAGATAGTTGATAACCCAGAAAGTATTCTTAGGAAGTATCCTAGGATTAAAATATCAACTATTTTCAGATCACCTTTGAGAGCTAATTCAGTCCCTGAAAATCTTTCAGCTCTAAAAAAATCACAAGCTGACCTAGTAAATCCCTTTAGAACTAGGTATCTTGGTGATTTAGATCAGTTATATTCTAAGTCTTCACTTTCATCTCCTGAAACAAGTGAACGTCCTAGTAGCAGAGAAACAACACCTCCTGATTTACATTTCCTTCACAACTTAGGTGTCTCTCACCCAAGATCAGCTCAGCAATCTACTCCTGGTCCATCCACTTCTGCTCACCCTACATCCACTGTTCAAACCACTCCACTTCAGCCCACTTTCATTCCTGTGAATCCACCCCCACCACATATCATGGCAGCATGGTATTCTCCCTTAGTCCTTCCTGTATCATTAGTCAATCTTCCACAGGACTATCAGTCTAAAATTCCATTGTATGATGCCAACAATTTTACAACTGCATCGCAACATGTGGATAAGATGAATGACTACTTTGACAAAAATGAAATGGATAATGATTCTGTCAAGCTTAGATTATTTTCTCAGAGCTTAGGGGGAGAGGCAAGAAAATGGTTCAAAGGTTTAAGCCCCCATAGTATTAATGATCTCCAAGCCTTCCATCAAACATTCGTAAACAAATGGGAAGTAAAGAAAAACCCTCTCCAAGTCCTTTCTGACTACAGGAACCTCCATAGAGACACTGGGGAAAGTGTGCAAGCTTATTGCACTAGATTCAATAGTGTGTATAATGCACTTTCCCCGGAACTAAAACCTCCACAGGGCTATGCTTTAAACACGTTTCCTGAAGGGTTTGACCCTGAGATGGCCTATCAGCTAAGAGAGAGAGATTTTTCAACTCTTGAAGACATGCAAAAGGGTGCTCTTTCTATGGAAGTCAACTTGATGGAGAAGAGAGCAAGAATGAAAATTGAAAAGAGAGTGTCCTTTAGAGAGGAAAATGCACCTTCTACTTCCAACTCAAAGATGGAAAGAATGATGGAGGAGATGATGAAGAAAATGAGCATCCTTGAGAGAGCACAAGCAAGTCAAAACCAAAATGCTCCTCAAAACAGAAACCAGAACCAGAATCAGAATTTTAGAAGGAACCAACCTCCAAACAGATCTAGGGAAGATGATCAACAGATCACTCCTCCCTTTCATCAAAAATATATAAGTGAGGTTGAGGAAATAGATGAGATAATAGAGGAAGATGATATCAACATGCTGGGAGTAGATAATGATGACTTTGAAATTCATTATGATAGAAAACAAGGTCTTTATACCCCTTATGATGACAACAGAGATGATGATTAAAGTTATTTTCCAGACATGGAAAATATCCTCATAGAATCCCAAAAAGAATATGACCTTAGAAGCAAAACTAGTCAACAAACTCCCAACACCAAAACCTCTAACAAATCTTCACAAAACAGCACTACAACCAAGCCTAAAATTGTCAAACAAAAGGATAAAACAATGGCTGTAAATTCTGATAAAGGTAGAGAGAAAGGCACTCAAAATAATTTAAAACAGAGTGGAGACATTAGTAGTACTACCGCTTCAGTTAGTACTCCTGTTAAGACCATATTTTCAAATACAAATAGAAAAAATAAGCAAGCTGATGTTGTTGATAGATTGGCATCTAGTAAGGCCGAGACAAGTTCCTTGAAGGGCCAAATTCCTTTCAGCCTTGAGCAAGAAATTTCAAAGATTAAAATCTCTGTTCCCCTCACTAATTTAGTTGCCTAGAAGGTATATAGAGCCCAAATTTTGAAGGCTTTAAACATAGAGGACCATAATGACACAGTCAATTTTAATGATGACCAGCTGGAGCTCATTTTTTGTCCTAAAGTTGAAGGGAAATTTCAAGAAGGGATAGTACCTTCGTTCTATGTCAGCCTTAATATTCATGACAAAATCCTGCATAATGCTATGCATGACTCTGGAGCCTCACAGAATCTTATGCCAAAGGTAATAATGGAAAGGCTAGGACTAGAAATAACCAGACCTTACAAGGATTTATATTCTTTTGATTCTAGCAGAGTGAAGTGTCTTAGCCTAATCAAAGACCTTTGTGTGAGTTTGACCCAAATCCCAGCCAAGTGCATGGTGATGGATGTTGTGGTGGCTGATGTGCCTCCTAAGTATGGCATGTTGTTTTCAAGATCATGGGGTGCCAAGCTGCAAGGTACCATACAGATGGATGGGACATATGCCACTATCCATGTCTTTAGCCAGCTTAGAAGACTATATAGAGAGTCACACATGAAATTCATGGTCAGTAGCCCAGAAAAGACTGAAAATTCTCCCATTTACTCTGTCCATACTGAACTGGATTCTTTTATCTTTGACAATAATGAATCAACAAAGCAGTCAGAGCCAGAACACAGTGACTCAGATAACCAGTTAGAGGCCCCTAATCTAGAAATGATGGCAGTTCTAGATATGGAAGAAAACGAGAGAGAAACTTCTAAAAAGTGTGTTAAAACAATGAACCAGAGTGAACAAAGCCAATATGGAAAACAACAGACTACCCCTTACACTCAACTCCATGAAAATCCTAAAGAACGAGACCCAGCGCAACATGTTGTAGGTCCCAGAATCGAACAAAATGATGAAGAAGGTAATAGGGATGAAAACGATCTTAACAATCCCTTATGCTGCATGAAATTCGACGGGTCTTGCACTAAAAAGAGTGCGTGAGTTGGGGTATGGTTAGTCGACACTAAAAACGCTTACTCTGAGAGCCATGCTTTTAGGCTATATTTCAAATGCACTAACAACATTGCTGAGTATGAGGCTCTCATCCTAGGATTGCGTCTATTGAAATAACTAGGAGCCAAGAAAATAATTGTTCAGGGAGACTCAGAGTTAGTCATCAAATAGCTAAATGGAGAGTATCTGTTAAGCATCCTACACTAAGGGTATATCGAAATAACGCCATATATTTCCTGAAAACGTTTTCAAAATATGAACTTGTGTTTGTCCCGAGGAGTCAAAAAATAATTGCAGACGGATTGGCCTGTGCTGCTAGTTCATGCCATGAATCACCTAGTGACAAACAGATCATTATTCGAAAAAAATACGGACCTGCAGTGCCAGATAATGAGAAATATTGGCAGTTCTTTGAGGGCGATAGACAGATAGAGGATTTCCTGCTTGGTAGAAACGAGTTTGAATTATCTGACTCCGATTATAAATCCGATGAAAATTGCCTAAAAAAAACGCCCCCTGAAGAAGAAAAACCATTTGGGCCCGTAAAAATCAACATGTTAACTAAAAAACTTGAAACTCACACTAAAGAGTACGATGACACAGAAAATGGAGACATTGAGGTATTGTCGTCAAAGGACAAGAACATACCTAGGGGGCTAGCGCCACTAGAGGACCTCTTTGATTTTAACAACGTAGCAAAGAAACCCACTGTAGAATATACAGAGTCTGAGGTCGAGGAATGTAACATAGGCACCAAAAATCAGCCAAAAATGATTAAAATAGCTAGGTCCTTGCCAAAAAACATGAAAAATAAATACATTGACCTGTTTGAGTAGTTTGTTTATATGTTTGCCTGGAGCTATGAAGATTTAAAGGCCTACGACACAGAAATAATCCAGCACAAGATCCCATTGAAGGAAAACAAAAAACCCTTTAAGAAAAAACTGCGTCGAATTAATCCAATACAACTGCCTCTAGTGGAAAAGGAAATCAAGAAAATGTATGAGGCAAGAATCATTGTGCCTGTGAGGTTTTCAGATTGGGTTTCTAACCTCGTAGCTGTGAGGAAAAAGACAGGATAAATCAGACTGTGCATTGATTTTAGGAACCTTAATAGAGCCTCCCTAAAGGACAATTACCCGTTACCTAAAATGGAACACATCCTACAGAGGGTAGTTGGGTCAAAGCGGATTTCTCTGTTAGATGGTTTTTCAAGATATAACCAAGTTTTAGTACTCCCAGAAGACCAACTCAAGACATCTTTCACCACTCTTGGGGCACTTTAATGTATGTGAAAATGCCTTTTGGATTAATGAATGCTAGGGCCACTTTTCAAAGGGCCATGGACATTGCATTTTCAGAGGAAATTGGGCACTTCATTGTAATTTACCTTGATGAAATAACAATTTATTCCAAAACTGATGAAGAGGACCCTAAACATCTAAGGAAGGTCCTTGAAAAATGCAGAATATTTGGGCTATATTTAAATCCCAAAAAGACAGTATTTGGCCTACAAGAGGGTAAACTCCTTGGCCATATTATATCAGAAAAGGGGATTAAAATAGATCCAAAAAGAGTTGAGGGAATACTACAGATTAGCCAACCAAGGAACATAAAGGAATTGCAGTCCTTTATTGGAAAAATTAACTTCTTAAGGAGGTTTATTCCCAACTTAGCAGAGCTCATTAGAAACATGACTAATATGCTCAAAAAGAAAGTAGGAGTGAAGTGGACTATAGAAGCCAAAAAATCCTTCGAATTGGTAAAATATGCACTCACTCAGGCACTAGTCTTGATCAGCCTAGACTTTTCAAAATATTTCCTTATTTTTTCCTTTTCCTCAGAACATACAGTGGCTGCAGTCCTGTTGCAGAAAAACCTAGAGGGACAGGAACAACCTATTGCTTTTTTCAGCAAGGCTTTAAGGGATGCACCCTTGAAATATAACATAATGAAAAAAAAAGCCTACGCTTTGGTAAAGGCCTTAAAGGACTTCAGGGTGTATATTCTGCATTCCCACATTATTGCTTATGTGCCTAACATAGTTGTAAAAGACATCTTGTCACAAGACCCGGATGGAAAGAGGGGAAAATGGATTGCTGTAATATTAGAATATGAATTGGAAATCAAAGCTACCAAACTCATTAAAGGCCAGGGCTTGGCTCAATTAATGGCCGAATCTAATTTACAAGCCCTTGACATTAATATGGTAGATGCCTTGGATGAACAGGAAGAATTACCTACTCCCATTGTGGAAGAGAAGTTCCAAACCTCACCTTGGTATGCTGACATCTTGTATGTACTTCCAAATCTTAATGCCCCTCCTGATTTCTCAAAAACAAAGGCAAGGTTTTTAAAGTTGAAAGCTAAGAACTATTGCATTTTAAATGAATGCTTATATTGGAAAAATGCTAATGGTTTATTGCTTAAATGTTTTCCTGAAGTTAATGCAGAGAGGATCAGCCATGAATTCCATGAAGGAGAGTGTGGAGGTCATCTCTATTGGAAAACCAAAGCTAATAAAATCCTTATATCTGGCTATTACTGGCCCACCCTCTTCCAAGATGTCCATAAAATGATAGTAGCCTGCTACAAGTGCCAAGTTTTTGAGGGAAAAATAAAACTCTTTCCTTTACCATTACAACCTATCATTGTTGAAGCTCCTTTTCAACAGTGGGGCCTAGATTTCATAGGATAAATCCATCCTGCTTCATCTGCCCAACATAAATGGATTCTCACAACCACTGACTACTTCACAAAGTGGATAGAGGCCATACCTTCTAGGAATGCCACTGTTGGCCACCTATAAAATTTTTTCTATCAAAAGGTGACCAAATTTTTTTTTGGAGCCTTCAAGAAACAGTTTCATTGCCAAATGTTATCTCTTGAAGCCTCTAGAAAGATCTCATGCCCTTGTCTTAAAATATTCACTGCTATTTCCCTCCAGAACTCAGAAATTCTGCTGAAAATTCCATGAGAAAGACTGCTGCAAAATCCCTTTTCTCCCCTTCCTTCACTCAGAAGCTAACCTTCATTTGTTTTCCTTTTCCTCCATAAAATTCCTTTTTTGATAGTTTAAAACTCCTTTTTAAACTATATCGAAACCCTCGAATTCCTTTGAAAAACCAGAGAAAATCATAAAAAACACATATTTTTGTGTAAGGGTTTAAGCCCCATTGGGCCAAGTCTCAACCACTTCCCCACTGTATGCCCATGGTGCTAAGACCAAGCACTAAAACCTTTAGGCGCTAATCGCATCGCAAAAATCCAAAGCACGCAAGTCTTTTTCCATGTTTTAAAAAGTTCCGATGCGATTAGCCCCTGGTCATAACCTCCGATCATATTGTTTCTCCACACAAACCGTGGGCCCACAATCGGGTGTTGAGACCATTGAATAAACCATCTCCGATCAATATTTTTCTTTGTAAAGTCAAAAAACCCCTTTTTTCAAAGTTTTGGTCTAACCGTGCCCATAATGTGTTTTTATAATATAAAAATGGTTAGATTAAAAAGACCCGATGCGCAATCGCATCGGAGAAATCCAAATGGGTTGATTGAAAGACCGGGCCCGAAGTTCCGATTGCGATTGGCCCTTCATTATATAAACCCCGCCCCCTTCGCTTTCATTCCATATGACCTACACCTCGGGACCAAGTGTTGAAGTCCTGAAGCGCTTAATCGCATCGCAAGTTTCGAATGGGTTGATTGAAAAGCCCAGGCCCGAAGTTCCGATGCGATTGGCCCTTGTTATATAAAGCCCCGGGCCCATTATATTCCATATATCCAACAGCCCTAAACTCAGGCGCCAGCCACTTCATATATAAATATGCCGATCTGATCCATCAAAGCCTTTGTTTTATTAAAAATTTGGGTTTTTCATAAAGTATAAGGGTTTCCGCCAGTGCAAAGTTGAAATGATATTGACCGTTGATCTTAAACCGATCGAACGGCCTGCGCAAAATTGCATCGGAGTTTTCCATCGCATGCATTGATTTATCCCCTCGATTGACCACCCCTCTGATTCACTCCCCACCGTTGATCTGATCCTCAGATCAACGGTCATCGCTTAATCGCATCGGCCCTCCCGATCGCACAATCGCACTGAAGATTTTCATCGCACCCTTATTCTCCTCCTACCGATTGCGATCCTCCGATTGGATCTGGACTGTCCAGGTGTCCAGATCGAACGGCCCAGATCTAATCTCACTTCATACCATCGCCCTCCGCCTTTCACCAAAGGGTTTTCAAAACCAATCTCCACTGTTGATCATCGCGCGATCACCAGTTCTGTTTTATTCTTCCTTTTTCTCTTTTTAAACCTCCTCTCAGCTAATTTCCACCGTTGGATGATGCCATCCAATGACTCTACTCTCATCCCACGCCTCTGAAGCAGTAAACCAAAAAACGCAGGATTTTATAACATAGTTCAGTATTTTGTAGGTTTGAATGGTTTTTCCATTATAATGAAGGAAAGCCGAAGGCTAGGAATGACGACTCTGGCGCCTTTGATTCATCAAAGGAAACCATTTTCCGGGCTCAAACTCCACGGCTCAACAATTTTTCATGAGGCATTGACGCCATATGAGCCCTGCATGACCTACACATGACAAGACACAGCAATGCATAAAAGCAACAAAGAGTATCAGTGTCGAAGACAAAAAATACCAGAGCAGAAGACCGAAGACACAGACCGAGCATGATCTGTCCTAAAACACTGAACTAAAGTGAATTAAAAGCGTTTTAGGAAGAGACGAAGACATCTGTCGATCCAAGAAATCCTCCACCGCCTAAAGTAGAGGCCAATCAAACCCTCTCTAACTCCTAAAGGCACCTGCAGCCTCACCAAAACCAAAGAAAGCTTAGTCATTACTTGAATGAGAGGTGTTTGCCTAAAGACAGCTGAGCAATTAATACTAATCAAAGATCTTATCTCTAATTTTCGGCAAAACTATTTTAAAGATTAAGAACAGCCCAGAAGCAAATCTTTTCGATCATTAGACCTCGGGGAGCAGCAACAGAGTTAATTAACATGACACAGAGCCTCAAAAGGTCAAAGAAAGCTCCGACCGAAATTAATTCATAAATGTAAATAAATTAATGCAGATAAACACCTGTGAATTTCTTCATCGAGGCCCTCAAAGGCCCAGAAGTCATCAATCTGTATTAATTGACGCAGGAGATCTTAATTCAAATCCCACCTCCTCATTCTTCTATAAATAATTTTGTAGAAGGTGAGCAAGGGTTGGTCTCTGGACATCTGAATGTATGTAATAGTTATTTTGAAGCTACTGATGCCCTGTGTGCAACTTGAAGATACATAAGCCGATATGGGAAGTTTGAAGTTGTAGATACCCACCGAGCTTGCTGATTGTAACTGGTTCGAACATAAAATACAAGATTCTGATTTATGGGATCCTGATATGTGTCAACGGTGATGTGTTCCTCACTGTCAATTGTTATTTTCTTTAATGCTTTCACTCTGTCCAATTTCTCTGATAAAGAGCAGAAAACATAGAGCTAGGATTTACTATCAACAGTACCCTACTCTTACTGAAAGCTTTACTTCTATGTTTTCTTCACTCGAATGTTCTCTTTGAAGAGTATATTAAAGCAGGCCAGTTTAAAAGCACTTTCCTGATCTAGATTTATCTTTATGATGAGTATTTTATGTGTTTTCCTTTGGAGTATATTGAAGCAGGTTGGTTTCAAAGCACTTGCTTGATCTAAATCTCTCTTTGTGACTGTTATATGTGGTTTTCTTATTGAATATGCTAAAAGAAGGGTAGTTTGAAAGCACTCACCCGATCTTGAGCTATTCTAACCGTTTTCAAATTGTGTTATAACTCAAAGTACTTCAATGCAGGCTAGTTTAAAAGCACTTACCTGATCTCATAATACTTTTATGTTTTTCCCTGAGTACATGCTGAAGCAAGATAGTTTAAAAGCACTTACTTGATCTTAGGCTATTCATTGTTTCTTCATTTTGTTTTTCTCTCCATTTCCTATCTGTTTCATTCCATAAAATTACCTTAAGAGATCCTTTGACATAAGTGACTTGCCCCATGGATCCTTCTTGAACCTTGTTGTCCAATTAAAATCCTCCTATGACTCCATAGCCCAATGGGTTGAAACCATCTTTACCTTTCATGTCAGCCGAATCATGCCTTCACTTACAGACATCTTCACCCTTTATTTTGAACTGCCTTCACCTTCATCATGTCTTCGCCCAACCAAAAACAAACAAACAAAACCCATGCTCTTCATAACTAGCCTAATATCACATTTCAGGCTTTAAAGATAACATCTTTAAAACTAATTCATAGAGAGATCCCTCTCTGGATTTAGGAGGGCTAGATCCTTGAATCCCAAAGAGGTTTGATGTTGTCTTATCTTTTGGTTTTGCCAATCTGGCCAAAACATAGGAACCCCAACATAATGGCGACTCCACTGGGGAGAAATGTGAGAGTCTATAATTTCTAAATACTTGGTCTTGTGTCCCATTGTCATTGCCAACATAATGGCGACTCCACTGGGGACTCTTCCCCTTAAACTTCAAAAACATTTGTGAGTAAAAAGCATCCTTTTCAAGCACTACCAAGCAATGGTAATCATGGTAAAACTTGTGTTGAATCAGTGAAAAACTAGGCAGGCCCTAGGATTCTCATAAGCCTTATCTAACCTTGGAAAATAAGCTGGCTTAGCCGTAAGAGCAAACTATCTTTGTCTCATAACCATAGCTAAGTTGTGAAACAGAGTTAGGATATCCTTAGAAACCACACAACTGAAAAATAACTTAGAAAAACCCAATAATATTTCAGATTGGTATCTAATAAACATGGTAGTGGACCATAAAACCTTTTACCTCTGAATAGGAGCTAAAAAATTCCACTTGGCGACTCCACAATCATCAACAGACCTTAAGACTCCACTGGGAAGAACCCTTATCATTGTAATATCTTTCAAACTCAGTTAGAGGACTGTAAGATTAAAATTTGTGTAAATAGATTAGTTTACCTTTTAAAGATTGTCATACCTGGTTGAAATATTTCTTGTTTATTTGGGTCTAAAAAGCACAGCATAGTGGCTCCTAGAAAGATTCACACTAGATCCTATGCTGACCCTGATCCACCTGAGATAGTTGATAACCCAGAAAGTATTATTAGGAAGTCTCCTAGGATTAAAATATCAACTATTTTTAGATCACCTTTGAGAGCTAATTCAGACCCTGAAAATCTTTAAGCTCTACAGCAATCACAAGCTGACCTAGTAAATCCCTTTAGAACTAGGTCTCTTGGTGATTTAGATCAGTTAGATTCTAAGTCTTCACTTTCATCTCCTGAAACAAGTGAACGTACTGGTAGCAGAGAAACAACACCTCCTGATTTACATTTCCTTCACAACTTAGGTGTCTCTCACCCAAGATCAGCTCAGCAATCTACTCCTGGTCCATCCATTTCTTCTCACCCTACATCCACTGTTCAAAGAACTCCACTTCAGCCCACTTTCCTTCCTGTGAATCCACCCCCACCACATATCATGGCAGCATGGTATACTCCCTTATTCCTTCCTGTACCATTAGTCAATCTTCCACAGGACTATCAGTCTAAAATTCCATTGTATGATGCCAACAATGCTACAACTGTATCACAACATGTGGATAAGACGAATGACTACTTTGACAGAAATTAAATTGATAATGATTCTGTCAAGCTTAGATTATTTTCTCAGAGCTTAGGGGGAGAGGCAAGAAAATGGTTAAAAGGTTTAACCCCCCATAGTATTAATGATCTCCAAGCCTTCCATCAAACATTCTTAAACAAATGGGAAGTAAATAAAAACCCTCTCCAAGTCCTTTCTGACTACAAGAACCTCCATAGAGACACTGGGGAAAGTGTGCAAGCTTATTGCACTAGATTCAATAGTGTGTATAATGCACTTTCCCCAGAACTAAAACCTCCACAGGGCTCAGCTTAAACAAGTTTCCTGAAGGGTTTGACCCTGAGATGGCCTATCAGCTGAGAGAGAGAGATTTTGCAACTCTTGAAGACATGCAAAAGGGTGCTCTTTTTGTGGAAGTCAACTTGATGGATAAGAGAGAAAGAATGAAAATTGAAAAGAGAGTGTCCTTTAGAGAGGAAAATGCACCTTCTACTTCCAACTCAAAGATGGAAAGAATGATGGAGGAGATGATGAAGAAAATGAGCATCCTTGAGAGAGCACAAGCAAGTCAAAACCAAACTGCTCCTCTAACAAAAACCAGAACCAGAATCATAATTTTAGAAGGAACCAACCTCCAAACAGATCTAGGGAAGATGATCAACAGATCACTCCTCCCTTTCATCAAAACTATATAAGTGAGGTTGAGGAAACAGATGAGATAATAGAGGAAGATGATATGAACATGCTGGGAGTAGATAATGATGAATTTGAGATTCATTATGATAGAAAACAAGGTCTTTATACCCCTTATGATGAAAAAAGAGATGATGATGAAAGTTATTTTCCAGACATGGAAAATGCCCTCATAGAATCCCAAAAACAATATGACCTTAGATGCAAAACCAGTCAACAAACTCCCAACACCAAAACCTCTAATAAATCTTCACAAAACAACACTACAACCAAGCCTAAAATTGTCAAACAAAAGGATAAAACAGTGGCTGTAAATTCTGATAAAGGTAGAGAGAAAGGCACTCAAAATAATGAAAAACAGAGTGCAGAAATTAGTAGTACTACCACTTCAGTTAGTACTCCCGTTAAGACCATTTTGTCAAATACAAATAGAATAAATCAGCAAGCTGATGTTGCTGATAGACTGGCAGCTAGTAAGGCCGAGACAAGTTCCTTGAATGGCCAAATTCCTTTCAGCCTTGAGCAGGAAATTTCAAAGATTAAAATCTCTGTTCCTTTGACTGAGTTAGTTGTCAAGAAGGTATATATAGCCCAAATTTTGAAGGCTTTAAACATAGAGGACCATAATGACACAGTCAATTTTAACGATGACTAGCCGAAGCTCATTTTTGGTCCTAAAGTTGAAAGGAAATTTCAAGAAGGGATAGTACCTCTGTTCTACGTCAGCCTTAATATTCATGACAAAATCCTGCATAATGCTATGCATGACTCTAGAGCCTCACGCAATCTTATGCCAAAGGTAATAATGGAAAGGCTAGGACTAGAAATAACCAGAACTTACAAGGATTTATATTCTTTTGATTCTAGCAGAGTGAAGTGTCTTGGCCTAATCAAAGACCTTTGTGTGAGTTTGACCCAAATCCCAGCCAAGTGCATGGTGATGGATGTTGTGGTGGTTGATGTGCCTCCTAATTATGGCATGTTGTTGTCAAGATCATGGGGTGCCAAGCTGCAAGGGACCATATAGATGGATGGGACATATGCCACTATCCTTGTCTTTAGCCAGCTTAGAAGACTATACAGAGAGTCACACATGAAATTCATGGTCAGTAGCCCAGAAAAGCCTGAAAATTATCCCATTTACTCTGTCCATACTGAACTGGATTCGTTTATCTTTTACAATAATGAATCCACAAAGCATTCAGAGCCAGAACACAGTGACTCAGATAACCAGTTAGAGGCCCCTAATCTAGAAATGATGGCAGTTCTAGATATGGAAGAAAACGAGAGAGAAACTTCTGAAAAGTGTGTTGAAACAATGAACCAGAGTGAACAAAGCCAAGATGGCAAACAACAGACTACCCCTTACACTCAACTCCATGAAAATCCTGAAGAACGAGACCTAGCGCAACATGTTGCAGGTTCCAGAATCGAAAAAAATGATGATCAAGGTAATAGGGTTCAAAACGATCTTAACAATCCCTTATGGTGCATGGACTTAGACGGGTCTTGCACTAAAAAGAGTGCGGGATATGGGATATGGTTAGTCGACACTAAAAACGCTTACTCTGAGAGCGATGCTTTTAGGCTAGATTTCAAATGCACTATCAACATCGCTGAGTATGAGGCTCTCATCCTAGGATTGCATCTATTGAAAGAACTAGGAGCCAAGAAAATAATTGTTCAGGGAGACTCAGAGTTAGTCATCAAATAGCTAAATGGAGAGTATTCCGTTAAGCATCTTAGACTAAGGGTATATCGAAATAACGCCATAGATTTCCTGAAAACGTTTGCAAAATATGAACTCGTGTTTGTCCCGAGGAGTCAAAACATAATTGCAAACAGATTGGCCTGTGCTGCTAGTTCATGCCAGGAATCACCTAGTGACAAACAGATCATTATTCAAAAAAAATACAAACCTGCAATGCCAGATAATGAGAAATATTGGCAGGTCTTTGAGGGCGACAAACAGAAAGAGGATTTCTTGCTTGGCAGAAACGAGTTTGAATTATCTGACTCCAATTCTATATCCGATGAAAATTGCCTAAAAAAAACGCCCCCTGAAGAAGAAAAACCATCTGGTCCTGTAAAAATGAACATGTTAACTAAAAAACTTGAAATTCATACTAAAGAGTACGATGACATAGAAAATAGAGACATTGAGGTATTGTCGTCAAAGGACAAGAACATACCTAGGGGGCTAGCGCCACTAGAGGACCTCTTTGATTTTAACGACGTAGCAAAGAAACCCACTGTAGAATATACAGAGTCTGAGGTCGAGGAATGTAACATAGGCACCAAAGATCAGCCTAAAATGATTAAAATAGCTAGGTCCTTGCCAGCAAACATGAAAAAGAAATGCATTGACATGTTTGAGCAGTTTGTTGATATGTTTGCCTGGAGCTATGAATATTTAAAGGCCTACAACACAGAAATCATCCAACACAAGATCCCATTGAAAGAAAACCAAAAACCCTTTAAGAAAAAACTGCGTCGAATTAATCCAATACAACTGCCTCTAGTGGAAAAGGAAATCAAGAAAATGTATCAGGCAAGAATCATTGTGCCTGTGAGGTTTTCAAATTTGGTTTCTAACCTCGTAGCTGTGAGGAAAAAGATAGGATAAATCAGACTGTGCATCGATTTTAGGAACCTTATCAGAGCCTCCCTAAAGGACAATTACCTATTACCCAAAATGGAACACATCCTACAGAGGGTAGTTGGGTCAAAGAGGATTTCTCTGTTAGATGGTTTTTCAGGATATAACCAAGTTTTAGTACTCCCGGAAGACCAACTCAAGACAACTTTCACCACTCCTTGGGGCACTTTCATGTATTTGAAAATTCCTTTTGGATTAATGAATGCTAGGGCCACTTTTCAAAGGGCCATGGACATTGCATTTTCAGAGGAAATTGGGCATTTCATTGTAATTTACCTTGATGACATAATAGTTTATTCCAAAACTGATGAAGAGCACCTTAAACATCTAAGGAAGGTCCTTGAAAAATGCAGAAGATTTGGGCTATCTTTAAATCCCAAAAAGACAGTATTTGGCCTACAAGAGGGTAAAATCCTTGGCCATATTATATCAGAAAAGGGGATTAAAATAGATCCAAAAAGAGTTGAGGGAATACTGCAGATTATCCAACCAAGGAACATAAAGGAATTGCAGTCCTTTATTGGAAAAATTAACTTCTTAAGGAGGTTTATTCCCAACTTAGCAGAGCTCATTAGAAACATGACTAATATTCTCAAAAAGGAAGTAGGAGTGAAGTGGACTGTAGAAGCCAAAAAATCCTTCAAATTGGTAAAACATGCACTCACCCAGGCACCAGTCTTGATCAGGCTAGAATTTTCAAAATATTTCCTTATTTTTTCCTTTGCCTCAGAACATACAGTGGCTGCAGTCCTGTTGCAGAAAAACCCAGAGGGACAGGAACAACCTATTGCTTTTTTCACCAAGGCTTTAAGGGATGCACCCTTGAAATATAACATAATGAAAAAACAAGCCTACACTTTGGTAAAGGCCATAAAGGACTTCAGGGTGTATATTTTGCATTCCCACATTATTTCTTATGTGCCTAACATATTGGTAAAAGACATCTTGTCACAAGACCCGGATGGAAAGAGGGGCAAATGGATTGCTGTAATATTAGAATATGATTTGGAAATCAAACCTACGAAACTCATTAAAGGTCATGGCTTGGCTCAATTAATGGTTGAATCTAATTTACAATCCCTTGACATTAATATGGTAGATGCCTTGGATGAACAGGAAGAATTACCTGCTCCCATTGTGGAAGAGCAGTTCCAAAACTCACCTTGGTATGCTGACATCTTGTATGTACTTACAAATCTTAATGTCCCTCCTGATTTCTCAAAAAAAAAGGCAAGGTTTTTAAATTTGAAAGCTAGTAACTATTGCATTTTAAATGAATTCTTATATTTTAAAAATGCTAATGGTTTATTGCTTAAATGCTTGCCTGAAGTTGATGCAGAGAGGATCAGCCATGAATTCCATGAAGGAGAGTGTGGAGGTCATCTCTATTGGAAAACCACAGCTAATAAAATCCTTAGAGTTGGCTATTACTGGCCCACCCTCTTCCAAGATGTCCATAAAATTATAGTAGCTTGCCACAAGTGCCAAGTTTTTGAGGGAAAAAGAAAACTCCTTCCTTTACCATTACAACCTATCATTGTTGAAGCTCCTTTTCAACAGTGGGGCCTAGATTTCATAGGAGAAATCCATCCTGCTTCATGTGCCCAACATAAATGGATTCTCATAGCCACCGACTACTTCACAAAGTGGATAGAGGCCATACCTTCTAGGAATGCCACTGTTGGCCACCTATAAAATTTGTTCTATCAAAAGGTGACCAAAACATTTGTTGGAGCCTTCAAGAAACAATTTCATTGCCAAATGTTTTCTCTTGAAGCCTCTGGAAAGATCTCATGCCCTTGTCTTAAAATCTTCACTATTGTTTCACTTCAGAACTCAGAAATTCTGTTGAAAATTCCATGAGAAAGACTGCTGCAAAATCCCTTTTCTCCCCTTCCTTCACTCAGAAGCTAACCTTCATTTTTTTTTCCTTTTCCTCCATAAAATTCCTTTTTTGATAGTTTAAAACTCCTTTTTAAACTATATCGAAACCCTCAAATTCCTTTGAAAAACCACAGAAAATCATAAAAAAACACATTTTTGTGTAAGGGTTTAAGCCCCATTGGGCCAAGTCTCAACCACTTCCCCACTGTATGCCCATGGTGCTAAGACCAAGCGCTAAAACCTTTCGGTGCTAATCTCATCGCAAAAATCCAAATCACGCAAGTCTTTTGCCATGTTTTAAAAAATTCCGATGCGATTAGCCCTCTGGTCATAACCTCCGATCATATTGTTTCTCCATACAAACCGTGGGCCCGCAATCGAGCACTGAGACCATTGAATAAACCATCTCCGATCAATATTTTTCTTTGTAAAGTCAAAAAACCCCTTTTTTCAAAGTTTTGGTCTAACCACGCCCCTAATGTGTTTTTATAATATAAAAATGTTTAGATTAAAAAGTCCTGACGCGCAATTGCATCGGAGAAATCCAAATGGGTTTATTGAAAGATCGGGCCCGAAGTTTCGATTGCGATTGTACCTTCATTATATAAACCCCGCCCCCTTCACTTTCATTCCATACGACCTACACCCCGGGACCAAGTGTTGAAGTCCCGAAGCGCTTAATCGCATCGCAAGTTTCGAATGGGCTGATTGAAAATCCCGGGCCCGAAATTCTGATGCGATTGGCCCTTGTTATATAAAGCCCCGGGCCCATTGTATTCCATACATCCAATGGCCCCACAATCGGGCGCCAACCACTTCATATATAAATATGCCGCTCCAATCCATCAAAACCTTTTTTTTATTAAAAAATTGTGTTTTTCATAAAGTAAAAGGGTTTCCACCGGTGCAAAGTTGAAATGATATTGACCGTTGATCTTAAACCGATTGAACGACCTGCGCAAAATTGCATCATAGTTTTCCATCGCATGCATTGATTTATCCCCCCAATCGGCCACCCCTCCGATTCGCTCCCCACCGTTGATCTGATCCTCAGATCAGTGGTCATCGCTTAATCGCATCGGCCCTCCCGATCGCACAATCGCATCGGAGATTTTCATCGCACCCTTATTCTCTTCTCGCCGATTGCGATCCTCTGATTGGATCTGGACCGTCCACGTGTCCAGATCGAACAGCCCTGATCTAATCTCACTTCATACCATCGCCCTCTGACTTTCACCAAAGGGTTTTCAAAACCGATCTCCACCGTTGATCATCGCGCGCTCAACAGTTCTGTTTTATTCTTCCTTTTGCTCTTTTTAAACCTCCTCTCAGCTAATCTCCACCATTGGATGATGCCATCCAACGGCTCTGCTCTCATCCCACGCCTCTGAAGCAGTAAACCCAAAAACATAGGATTTTATAAGATAGTTCTGTATTTTGCAGGTTTGAATGGTTTTTCCATTATAATGAAGGAAAGCCGAAGGCTGGGAATGACGATTCTGGCGCCTTTGATTCATCAAAGGAAACCATTTTCCAGGCTCAAACTCCACGACTCAACAATTTTTCATGAGGCATTGACGCCATATGAGCCCTGCGCGGCCTACACATCAACAAGACACAACAATTCATAAAAGCGACAAAGAGTATCAATGTCGAAGACAAAAAATACCAGAGCAGAAGACCGAAGACACAGACCGAGTGTGATCTGTCCTAAAACACTGAACTAAAGTGAATTAAAAGTGTTTTAGGAAAAGATGAAGACATCTGTCGATCCGAGAAAGCCTCCACTGCCTGAAGCAGAGGCCAATCGAACCCTCTCCAGCTCCTAAAGGCACCTGCAGCCTCACCAAAACCAAAGAAAGCTTAGTCATTACCTGAATGAGAGGTCTTTGCCTAAAGACATCTGAGAAATTAATACTAATCAAAGATATTATCTCTAATTGTCGGAAAAACTATTTTAAAGATTAAGAACAACCCATAAGCAAATCTTTTCGATCATTAGACCTCGGGGAGCAGCAACAGAGTTACTTCAACATGACACAAAGCCTCAAAAGGTCAACAAAAGCTCCCACCGAACTTAATTCATAAATGTAAATCAATTACTGCAGATAAACTCCTGTGAAGTTCTTCATCGATTCCCTCAAAGGCCGAGAAGTCATCAATCTGTATTAATTGACCCAGGAGATCTTTATTCAAATCCCACCTCCTCATTCTTCTATAAATACTTCTATAGAAGGTGAGCAAGGGTTGGTCTCTAGACATCTGAATGTATGTAGTAGTTATTTTGAAGCTACTGATGCCCTGTGTGCAACTTGAAGATATATAAGCTGATATGGAAAGTTTGAAGTTGTAGAGACCCACCGGGCTTGCTGATTGTAACTGGTTCGAACATCAAATACAAGATGCTGATTTATGGGATCCTGATATGTGTCAACGGTGATGTGTTCCTCACTGTCAATTGTTATTTTCTTTAATGCTTTCACTCTTTCCACTTTCTCTGATAAAGAGCAGAAAACATAGAGCTAGGATTTACTATCAACAATACCCTACTCTTACTGAAAGCTTTACTTCTATGTTTTCTTCACTCGAATGTTCTCTTTGAAGAGTATATTAAAGCAGGCCAATTTAAAAGCACTTGCCTGATCTAGATTGCTCTTTATGATGAGTATTTTCTGTGTTTTCCTTTAGAGTATATTGAAGCAAGTTGGTTTCAAAGCACTTGCCTGATCTAAATCTCTCTTTGTGACTGTTATCTGTGGTTTTCTTATTGAATATGCTGAAATAAGGGTAGTTTTAAAGCACTCACCTGATCTTGAGCTATTCTAACCGTTTTCAATTTTTTTTCTAACTGAATGTACTTCAATGCAGGCTAGTTTAAAAGCACTTACCTGATCTCAGAATACTTTTATGTTTTTCCCTGAGTACATGCTGAAGTAAGATAGTTTAAAAGCACTTACTTGATCTTAGGCTGTTCACTATTTCTTCATTTTTTTTTCTCTACATTTCCTATCTGTTTCATTCCATAAAATTATCTTAAGAGATCCTTTGACATAAGTGACTTTCCCCATGGATCCTTCTTGAACCTTGCTGTCCAATTAAAATCCTCCTATGACTCCATAGCCCAATGGTTTGAAACCATCTTTACCTTTCCTGTCAGTTGAATCATTCCTTCACTTGCAGACATATTCACCCTTTATTTTGAACTGCCTTCACCTTCATCATGTCTTCGCCCAACCAAAAACAAACAAACAAAACCCATGCTCTTCATAACTAGCCTAATATCACATTTCAGGCTTTAAAGATCACATCTTTAAAACTCATTCATAGAGAGATCCCTCTCTGGATTCAGGAGGGCTAGATCCTTGAATCCCAAAGCGGTTTGAGGTTGTCTTATCTTTTGGTTTTGCCAATCTGGCCAAAACATAGGAACCCCAACAACCCCTTCTACTGATTATATGCATGAATTTATAGAAAACCATCCCCTCTATCTAGCCTATGAATGATTGTGAGAACAAGTGAACAAAGTATAATTTATAAGTAGGGGATATTTCCAACAAAGATCTGCCAATTGTGCTTTATTGACTTGTTGTCATAATCAATAATAGGATAGGTAAAGGGGATGGCCTTCCATAAATTCTTGAATATAATCTTTAGAAAGGGTCATCCATGAGATAGTATGTAGTGATGATGACATACATGATAAATTTTCATCTTCCATGTCATTTTGAGATGATGATGATAGACTAGTGCCAGCCTATTCAAGGTTATTATAATATTTGATGGGAAATTTGGGGATGAAAATTCGTACGTCCCACCATGGAAATTACACACATATGTACTTAAATTTTCATCATAATCACAAATTGTTGTGATTAGGAATTTAAGTAGGAGCATATAGCACCTCAATTAGGAGTGTGGTAGTGTATTGTGGTGTAATATCCCAAATGGGATATTTTATGAATTTTGCAGGAAATTGATTCAACCATAAAATCACCAGAAGATTGCCATGTAAAAATATCTTCAAAAGTTTATGCTGTCAATATTATAAACAATCAACCACAATAATTACGGCAGATGGAAAATAGAACATGTAACTGTATAATAGACATTATAATCATGCAGAAGATCTCAGCCTTATTTTATTAATATAAACTGCTAGTACAAAAACTAGATATGGTTGAAGCAATGTCCGCAAATAGATCTACAACAATTCCACAACTGGCCCCCAAAATAAACTGGAAATAACTGCAACCTGTGGATCCTGAATGGATCCACCAAGGGAAGATATGGGTGCTCGTCCACTCTCACTAAATCACCAGAGGGTTTTCGTCCTCAGGCTACTACTGAAGTAGAGAATCCAAATTCTCAAGCCTCTCACACAAACAATGATCCAATCCAAGATATCTCTAAATGACCTTCGCTTCTCCTTTTATAGATCTAATGGATAGATCTCCAATCCTCTAGAAGCATCTTATTTTATTATTTTTCTAGAATATCCTCCATTGACTCTATCAAAGTCAATTTAATTTAATTATATTTCACTTAAGTCACTTTTGGCCCCTTTTCCTCTAAATATTAATTTTCCTTTAATTAAATGACTAATTAAAGTCATTTTTAATTAAGGAAAATAGTATATCACCCATGGTACTACCTATGACCACTATAAGTCACTTCTCAACATCCCATCCTGAAGATCTCCTCATTCCGGTTCCAAGGAGCTATTAAACTAAGGTGTTCTATCATGTATTCCTCCCGGAATGTCACCTTGAGCGTAATTAATTGAGTTAAGCCCAAAAATAACTCAGTTTTCTGAAAGTTGTCGGAATGTGCCAGAATGAAAGGAAAATTGTGTGAATGATGGAATATATCAATCGAATGCCATTATTCCTCATAGAAACTCCTCAAAACTCCTCCAAAAATCCCCTAGGCCCGGTGATGACACCAACCTGTATCTGTGACCAGTCTGCTCTCAACTCTGGAAGTCCATCCTAACCCTGTCATAGGTGATACTAAAAGAAGGAATATTACAGGTGGAGTGGGATAGGTATACGTACTTGTAGATGGTTGACTTATCATGGGAACATAATGTGTAAAGTCTTAGTTTAACACGAGAATCTAATTATAGGCTCTTGGTGTTTATAAAAGAGTTAATTTACTGATACCATGAATTTGTCAAATATATGATATTCTACACCCTCCTTGTATCACAAAAAATATATTTACACAATATGAAACAAAACCATTCTAATTTTTTGCAATGGAAAAATGACAACTTTTTATTAAGAAAGTCTACAGTTACATGCGCACATTGCAAGAGGCATTCAAAATCTCAGTAAAAAATGTGGTACTAAAAAAAAAGGCTCTAAATAAAAAAGTTCTGTCATTTTTTATTAGCTTTATTTCTCCTTTTTAACATGTAATTAGGCAGAATGTCTTGATCTTGCCCCACTTTAGCTGTTTTGGTCTCTACTGTAATATGTATTGTTGCTGACCTAGTCGTATGACTATGCTGCTGCAAGTGGGGTTGAGCATCAATTACAGGAAGAAAGAAATGTTAAATTCATATTTATAGCTATTATTATTACAAATGTTTTATTAATAAAAAAAGTAGTTTAGTGTTCTTTACCTACTTCAGTAGTGGAGGGAAGCGAAATACTTTCAAATGTGGCCATATATTCCTCCTCTTCTCTAGCCCCATCATGTACATGCTTTGCTATAGAAACAAGAAAGGTTATAATTAATACACCATTTGTATTTAAATATTTTTAATTGTATTCCATACTACACATTTTTTATAACACATGAAATACCTCGAGTAACTTGGAACTTTGGGATTTCCAGTTTGTGCAAATGGTATTCCCATATATTTCCAAGGTTATGTCATACAAATGCCTATAAAATACACCATTTCCTACAAAATAATATTATCATTAGTTTAAAATAATCACAATTTACACATTAATTTCATTTAGGTTGTACTTAATATTTAAACACTTCTTGAATACCTATACATTTCTATATTTTCATAGGGACATTGTCATCATCTACTGAAATCGTGACCAATAATGATCTTGTGATAGTAACACAGGAAGATCCAAGAAATATCATTTCAAATTGTGCAATTGTATCATGCTCTACATCCACAACATCATGTGTATATTCTGACGTATGTTGTTCAGGGGGAGAAAATCCTGCTGTGGGTGGTTGGGTGGTTGTATTGGTCTCAACAACCGGTGATTCACTCAGAGATGGAGCATCGACACTGCTACCAATGCCAACCTGAACCATAGTCGTAGCACAAGGATTGAACTCCACCAAAAAATCCTATAAAATAAACATTTTTTTTATAAAGGATGAGATAACTGAATCATAAAAAAATAGTTGGGATAATTAAATTAGTTTCTCACCCCATACCATTGAATTTTTTGCAAAAAGGTTTTGATTTCTCCTTTTATCTCATCTATATGAGGCTCAATCAGAGCTAAAGACTTAATTTTCTTGGCTGCTTTAAATGAAGATTATTTATTTCTTGCATTGGATCGATAGACATAAAAATTGCATCATTAGAAACCTCTTCCTCATCATGAGCATCTATGGAATGCTCTAAGGTTGGTTCCTTTCCCTTATCATATTGTTTATCAAATAAGTGTAATTTGTAATTCATCCACAATTAATCATCAGTATATTAGTAAGAAAACCACTATTGACATATGTATAATTTTATATAGAAACTTCATGTAGTAAATGAAAATCATAACATACAATAGACATTGATTACAAGTTGGGTAAAAATGAATACATACCACCCCCATAATAGAAATAATTGTATTTATTCTCTTCAAATTTTAATCAATGAGCAACTCTCCCCTTGCAACTATTGATTTAATGGCACATATGAATAGATGGTTTCGTTCATGTCCCTCTAGTATGAAATTGGGTTTCTTATTTATGGTGACGGGTAATGTACTATTTATAAACCCTGCAATATTCCCTATTTCTTTTGGCCTTCCATCAATATACATAATTGTGACTTTATTTTCATCATTTTATTTTAGTTGTATATAGTTTTTGGCTACTCCATATCTTCGCATACTTTTGGCATATTGGACTAGCATACCGAATCATTGTATTTGTAACATGGTCTAACATATTCCATCAATTTAGTTAATCCTCCGTAACATACCTTTATGCCATCCATGAAAAATAGCCCAAAACCATGTAATGACAATGGGGAAATGGGGTATATCCTTTCATTCACAGAAAAATTAATGTTTATTTCAGGAAGATTTTTTGGTGCTCATTTTTTCACTAGATGTTTGTACCTCAAGGCCACCTCGATGTCATATATTCTCTCATTATCATAAGAACACGACCCCCCTTTATCGAGAATAATTTCCGTGCATCTATGGAATTCTCTTCTAATATTTTCACCTCTAGTTTATCTTCACCTACTAGAAGACGTAGCAAATGTTTAGTCAATTTCTTATATTCTACTTGAACTTCCATCACTTGATTAAGATAGATTTGACAAATACCTGTTTGGTTGAAAATCCTATAACTCTCCATAAAATTGGAGAAACTACTAGCGAGTGTCATAATGGATGTTGAGAAACGTTTTTACGAAACCACAATAACATTATATCAGTACAAGTGAGTTATGAGGAATTTCTTTCCATTTAAAATATTCAAGTAATATTTAAAAATTTGAGAACTTTAAAACCTATTCATCCTAACCAATGAACTCACTCAATACCTTGAGAACTCAATATAATCTGATAGAATTTAATATTCCATTACAAAAAATTACCCACATACTTCAATATGTTGAACAATGTAACTATTTTTGGTGGAATAAAAGGAAATTTGTTTGGATGTCGAGGTTATTGAGATTTCTAGCTTGGGAGGTACTCCAAACCCTAGCTTTTAGGGTTTTCAAGGAATTGGCACACAAAAGTGACTTGTGGTATAAGAACCCAAGCCCTTGGGATTTCAACCTAAGTAGGTGGGTGTGGAACCACGAGGAATTTCGATGACTTGACACATGGATTTGTTAGAGGATTTTTAGAGGAGCCAAAGGCAACGAAAATCATCAAAATCCGAGTTATCTATGATGACATTTTTATTTTTATATATGGTTGTTGGGTTTGCACATGATTTGTTCAATTCAAATTCTATAATTTTATGGGTTTTCAATCCCACAACAACAGATTAAATCAATACCTTGATAAGTATATAAATTAGAGTGAGGAGAAGCCTCATTCTCAGCAACCCAAGTGCAATTCATCATAAGTGGAGATTACCTAAAGTAGTTGAAACCTAAAGGAGTCTTGTCAAGTGTAGGAGGAATTTTTGGGTTTCTTTTGTCCCTATTCCAAATTTATGGTCCCAATCCCTATATCTCTCTTTGGAAAGAGCTTCTATAGGAGAAATATAGACACATCGAAATACACTTTCTGGGAATTTTTGATGTAACCCTAGTAAAGGAAACTCAACACAAATAGTCTTACCACTATTAGTAGGTGCTAAAACCAAAATATTATCACCTAAGTGTTATGAAACCAACTCAAAAAATAGAAGAAAAGAGAGATCAACAACTTAAAAATCAACCAATTCGAGGGGAGAACCTCCTTTACATTACATAAATGAACAATTTTTAGATGACACAAATGAAAAAACCTAATTTCTATATATAGGAGTCCATGGGGTCACAATGTAATCCTGGATGACCTAAAAATAATAATTTAAGGGCACAAAAATAACAATAGTGGGCTATTATGGGGCACAATAATAAAAATATGGCGACTACATGGGTACAACAATAACAATAAGGGGGCTACACTAACAACAATAAGGGAACACACTAGAAATATAGGGCCCTAACATGCCCCTCTCCTTAAAAAATGTGTTTTCCTCAATGCTTGAGTAGTCTTGAATGCTTCTGTATAAAATTATCATCCTCCCATGTGGAATATTTAGTGGGTAAGTTCTTCCACTTCATGAGATACTCTGAAATTGATCCATTTCATAGCTGTCAAGTTCTTATTTCTGTGACTGCTTCAGGTTCCAATATCATTTTTCATTCCTCATCAAGTTTTGGAAATATTGTTTGAACCATAAGTTTGTCACCTATAACCTTATTTAAGCATGAAACATGGAAAACTAGGTGCACTCGGGAAGATGTAGGAAGATCCAATTGGTATGCCATAGTACCAATCTTTTGCAAAACCTTGTAAGAACCATAATAATTTGGAGATAATTTATTATCCTTCTTAACTTGCTTGAATGAAATTTTTTTGTATGGTTGTAGCCTTAAAAATACCCAGTCACCTGCATCAAAATTTCTCTTGTTGCGATGTTGATATGCCTGTTGTTTCATTCGATTTTGTGCCAAATTTAGGTTATCCTTTAAGAGTTGGAGAACTTGTTATTGATGCTCGATGTGATATTACATTTCTTGAACCTTAGAATTTTATCTCAAAGATGATGTGATGGAAAACGAATGATATCCATAAAGTTCCATAAATGGGGTCATTTGTGCTGCAGTGTGGAAGGAACTGTTATACCACCATTCAACCAGAGGTAACCAATTGACCCATTATGTTTGTTTATCAGATACAAAGCAACGAAGATATCCTTCCAAACAATTGTTCACTATCTCAGTTTTCCCATTGGATTGAGGATGATATGATGAGCTATGAGGTAGTTGAGTACCCAAACAAGAAAATAATTCTATCCAAAAATTTCCAGTGAAAATGGGATCTCTATCGCTTACAATAATATTTGGGTTTCCATGTAGATTTTTAATTGTTTCCATAAATGTAGTAGCAATTGTACTCATTTTAAGTGGATGAGATAATGCACAAAAGTGTGGATACTTGGTAAGTCTATCAACTACCACCATGATGACACTCTTTCCTTCAGACTTATGTAAACCTGTGATAAAATCCATTGAAACCTCCTCCCAATGTTGATTTAGAATGGATAAAGGTTGTAGCAGACCCGGGGTCTTAATTGTCTCAATTTTATTTTGCTGGAAAACCAAACATTCCAAAAAATTTTGAATATCAGATTTAAAGCCATCCCCAAAAAAATATTTCTTCACCCTGTGGTAAGTTTTTAAAAATATCGAGTGTCCTCCTAAGGGAGAGGTTTGCAATTCCAAAGAATATTTTGTTTTAGTTGGGAATTCTTACAATGATATAAGCGATCTTTGTACCATAAAGAATAATTTTTCCAACTAAACGTATCACATGTACTGGGATCTTGCTGCAACTTGTGAATGAATGTCCATACTTCTTTTTCATTCTTCCATTGCTCCCTTGCTTCAGTTATCCAATCGGATTGGATAATAGAAATGGCACAAATCAATGCTTCCACATCCTCATCCTTTCTTGAGAGTGCATATGCAACAACATTTAGCTTCCCTTTTTTGTATATGATTTCAAAGTCATAACTCAACATCTTTTTGACCCATTTTTGTTGCTCTTCTGAAGATAGTATTTGTTCCAAAAATTATTTAAGACTATCATGATCGCTTTTTACCTTGAAGTGTCTTCCCATTAGGTAAGGTCACCATTTCTTTATTGCATGTAGTATTTCCAACATTTCCTTCTCATAAATAGATTTTGTAAGTACTTTCCTTTGATTGGACGACCTTAAAAAGCAATGGGTCTTCCTTCTTGCATTAAAAAAACACTAATTCCATTTCCTAAGGCATCACATTGCACAATAAAGGTTTTTGTGAAATCTGGCATAGCTAAGACCGGTGCTTGGCACATTGCCTATTTAAGGTTTTCAAAGGCATTAGTTGCTTTAGGAGTCAATGAAAATTCATCTTTCTTCAATAGTGTTGTTAGAGGTGCTGCTATTCTCCCATAATTCTTAAAAAACTTGCGATAATACCCTTTTAACCTGAGAAAACCTCGCAACTGATTTATGGTTGTGGGGACTTTCCATTCCTTAATGGCTTTAATTTTTTTAGGGTCTACCTTAACACCCTCCTGAGATACAATATGACCCATATATTCCACCTCTTATAGTCCAAAGAAGCATTTGGATGTTTTTTCATATAATTGTTTCTCCTCAAATATTTTGAGCACCCTGTCAAAATGTTGA
The DNA here is from genome assembly GCA_034641835.2 of Pinus albicaulis. Lineage (NCBI taxonomy): Eukaryota > Viridiplantae > Streptophyta > Pinopsida > Pinales > Pinaceae > Pinus > Pinus albicaulis. Next base: position 578,152,840 of record CM076581.1, read on the forward strand.
ACACGATCCTTCCAAGACATGCTGTAGATTAGTATATCATTAAAAAATAATAACACAAATTTTCTAAGGAAGGGTTTGAAAATGGAATTCATCAACACTTGAAATGTAGAAGGCGCATTGTTAAGGCAAAAATGCATGACCAAAAATTCATAATGACCCTCATGGGTTCAAAATTCTATTTTCAAAATGTATTCAATCTTCATTCTAATTTGATGATATCCTGAATGGAGATACAACTTGGTGAAATAAATTGTTTCATGTAATTCATCCAATAATTCATCAATCATACGAATGGGAAATTTATATTTAATAGTGATCTCCCTATAATATAGACACATGCGCCATGATCCATCCTTCTTGTGCACCAATATTACTGGAGTAGAAAAAGAACTTTGACTAGGTTGAATTATACCAACCTCTAGGATTTTTTCAATTATATGTTCAATTTTGCTATTTTAGACATAAAGATATCTATAAGGCTTTATTTTTGGAGGAACACTTCCTGGAATAAAATGAGTAGCATGATCATTATCACGAATAGGTGGGATTCATTTGGGAGTTTCAATCACCTTGGAATGATTTTCCAAGAATTTTTGGAGATCTGGAGAAATATACGATTTTGATGTTGGAACTTCTCGCGATCATAATTGTGCAATGAAGGCTCATTGTTCTTTCTTTGGAAGATTTTTCATGACATTAGAGCTTATTCTCTTTCTCAACTTCCTTGCGATACCCCGTAATTCAAATTCCTTTCCTTCCGAAAAAATTTCAAGAAAATTTCTTGAAAATTAAAAGCTATCGTCCCCAAAGATTGTAACCATTGTAATCCTAGTACAACATCAGCACCACCCATTGGAATGGAAAGAATTGCAATATTTAATACATATTACCCCATGGTTAGCTTGATATTATGGCACTTTCCAGAGCAATTTATAGTTCCTCCTTTTACCACCATCACTTGACACTCTGTCGTTGGGCATAGCAAGAAATTCAATTCCTTGGATACCTTACAATGAATAAAATTATGGGTACTACCCGGATCAATCAACACTATTACATTTTTCTTCTTGATATGTCCTTCTATATTGAGAGTTTGAGGAGTGGTAATTCTTGCAAATGCATTACAGGATATGGTCGGATTGATTTCTTCTTCCTCTAGGGTTGGTTCCTTGTGTATATCCTCTTCTTTTGAAGTTTCTTGTTCCTTTTCTTCCTCCTCTTCACAATCTATGTAAAATAATTTCTTCTCAGCACACTTATGACCTTTAGCGTATTTTCTATCAAAACTATAGCAAAGCACTTCTGCTATTTTTTCGTCCAAATTTTTTGGTATCAACCTTGTCAGTTGTGTAAGTCTAGGAGTAGCAACACTTCCATATTTATAGTTGTGAGTGGTAGGCTTCCTTGTCACCATAATTTTGCTTTCAATTTTTCTTGACAACCTGAATGCCTTCTCCAATGTACCATGTTCCCAAAGGCGAACCTCATGTTGGATGTTACTCTTTAGATTCCCAATGAAGACATAAATCCTATGTTCCTCTGGAATATTATTTACCATTATATTCAAATTTTGAAAGTCTTCAATGTGCTCCATCATTGAACCGTTTTGTTTGAGATTTATCAATTGGATAAAGAAGGTGTTTCTCTTTGTATCCTCATAATGTTATATCATTTCCTCCATAAACATTAACCAAGTGACCAATAGTTTATGATAAAAAAGCCATCGATACCATACAAACTGATTTTATTCTAAATATAAAGTTGCAATGCGTACCTTTTGCATGTTTTGCGTATTATGGAGATCAAAGTATTGCTCCATTTGTAGTATCCAAGTTATCAGATCCTTTCCATCAAACTTCCTTATATATATATTTGGAATATGGCGGGTCTTAAATCCAACATTAGAGTCTATGAAAACATGATTAACATTTCTTTTGTTCTCATCATGAGTTTCCTCAACTACTTTTTCGCTATTAGGAATCTTTTCTTGCAGCAACTTTTCCAAACCTTCCTTCAAACCTTCCATGTATTTCTTCAAAATTTCCATGTTGAATTATATACCATCCATGTTAGCTTCCATTCCATTCTTCAAACCATCCATATCAACTTCCATACCTTTCTTCAAACCATCCATCTTAGCTTCCACGCCTTTCTTCAAACCATCCATCTTAGCTTCCATGTTTCCTTCTATACCATCCATCTTAGCTTCCACACCATCCTTAATAGCTTCCATGCCATCCATATTAGATTCCATGCCATTATTCAAACCATCCATCTTATCTTCCATGCATTTTTTCAAACTATCCATCTTAGCTTCCACGGATTTCTTCGAAGCATCCATCTTAGCTTCCATTTCATTTTTTTTACTCTTTGTGAGAGATAAATTTGTTGCACTTTTTCTTTTAATTTTGATATATCATGTTGCTACTTTTTAAAAAATTCCAATACGATGCTCAAAGAGAGAGTTATGACGAATTTACCAAGCTCACCTCTTTGAGATGAAGTTAGGAAGCCTGCAAAAACCATAACTTCCATATATCATATCTCTAAAACTATTGCGAACCAAGATCAGATATTTTTACTCAAATTACCTCAGGATTTCTTCACAAATGGTTTTTTTTTGTAGCATTTAAACCTTCGTAGAAAAACAATTATAGCGAAATTTCCACGATGACCTGTTTGAAGCAACAAAACCCTAGAATCCAAAGCTCTGATACCAAATTTTATGAAACCAACTAAAAAAATAGAAGAAAAGAGAGATCAACGACCTAAAAATCAGCCACTTTGAAGGGGAAAACTCCTTTACATTACATAAATGAACAATTATTGGATGACACAAATGACAAAAAATCCTTTCTATATAGAGGATTCCATGGGGTCACAATATATTCCTAGCTGACCTAACAATAATAATGTAAGGGCACAACAATAACAATAGTGGGATATCATGGGGCACAATAATAAAATAATGGGGACTACATGGGTGCAAAAATAACAATAAGGGGACTACACTAACAACAATAAGGGACTACACTAGTAAAATAGGGCTCTAAAACTAAGTTATAAAGCACTACAAATACCTAATTTTGAATAGGAATTAAGTCTCTAAATTGTTGATATAGTGCTTCGTATGATGGATTTCTTAATGCAGACACAAGAAGTACATGTAACTCTAGAAACTTAGTTGGAGGTGGGTATTTATCTGGCTAAATAATATATCTAAATGAAACTCGGAGTATTGTATATTAACCCAAGAACTTATCAGATATAACATGAATAAAGTACTAGGGAGGAAGAGGTTCATGGTGTTGAAGAATGTAACTAGTGTCGGTCTTCATAATTGTATTTTTGAAAAGAAAGAAAATTAATTTTTTTATTGTAAAAGAAAGTAGAATTATTAACGCATGGGTTTCATGCTTGAGTCATTGTTCAACATGTAAAAGCCTATATTGTAGGCTTATAGGATTATATATTGAGTCATTATCATTATTATTATATGATAGACCCTTCTTGGGATCTTTGTGTCAAGAAATAAAATTATTTTCTCCTCCCCCACCAAGTCAACTTCCTAATCCTTTAATTCAGCCTTAAACAATTTAATAATTTGGCCTCAAATAACTTGAAAATACAACCTTATGTTTAAGATTCGAACCAATATAAATAAACAATTGAATTTGGACTATTGAAGGAAAACAATACATTTGATCTATAATGCATAAGAAAAAAGAAAAATAGAAGAAAATCATATCCTGCGCTTAGAAGAGAAGCTATCCAGGTGAAAGAATGAATACATGGACCAATACCTATTTGGTTGAAAAATAAATGGACCAATAGATGCATCAGTCCTAGACACATTAATCTAGATCAATTATTGTTACATACTTCCTTCACAGAAAGTAACATCTCTTGTATTCTCAAATTATATCTTATGTTGGATTAGATCACTAAAACATCACCTTTTCTATGACTAAAAAATATGGTTATGGTCATATTTTTTTGTTTTTTCTTTCAATAATTTTTTGCTCTAAGACCCTATTGACGGTGCTGGAAATCAATCAACCAAGGGGAGTCTCCCTAATGTGAAGTCCCTATTATCAATAGAAAATTGGACAAGTAAAAATGACATTATTAAATGTCAAGCAAAAGGATTTACAGGGATGAGGAACATTAGAGGATCTGAAAATTATAAAAAATCTCTAAGGTCAAGAGGCCAAAATAAAATTGAGAACTATAGACACATGAAAAATGTGCATTGCACACATTTTCCTTTGATAGGTGTGCTGGTCTACGCGAATTTCCCTTAAAAAGACGCGCGGTCGTGGGAGTGGCAGAAGTCACCATCTGGGACCACTTGACACACTTTAGGAAATGATCCTCCACTTAAGGCTGCCCAATGACAACCACCCAAGCCACCTTGGGACCTCAAGTGAGGACACAAAGGAATCAAGTGGGCACACAAAGGAATCAACCCTCTCTCTTGGGTCGCCATACACAAGTGTACCAAGAGAGGGAAGAAGGATTTGAATTTTCCTATAAATTTTTACCATGAGAAGAAAAAAATGAGAACACATTGTTATGCTGGCTAAATTTCCCATGAGCAAGCTAGGAGTGTGTAATATAGAGCAACAACAGAGTTAGAGGAGTCAGTTTTTGGCCACCCAACAACTTCAATCCCTTTGGAGAAGAGAGAGGACTTTGCGACATCAGATTAATGATAAAAACTTCCATGCAGTGGGTCTTAGAACTACATACTTCTAAGGATCCTTTGGCAAGAGTGTAACATTTTATCTTTCTTACTAATTGCAGTCAATAAGAGGGTATTTCAATTCCACTGTTTGCATTATTGTCTCGTTTGAATCATTGTGAGTTTTTTTTTAGCTGTGTTTCTTCTCTTTATATGCTGTTGAAAATGCAACAAGATGATGGAGCTTAGTGAAATGAAGTCGTCTTCACTAAGTGGGCCCGCAGGCTATTTTTGGCGCAAAGTCTATTTTTAGACATATGGATCATGGTATATGAGTTGCAGGATGCTATTTATGGATGATTGGTCGAGTTGGTAAAAATAGATGGACCTCTATTTTTAGACATTGGGCGGTTTCTATTTTTAGACTGCCGGGCTAAAAATAGAACAGTCAAATATTATTAACCCATAATAATATTTAGACTATAAACATTATCTTATCCTCTTGGAGCACTTCAGTTTGATGCTTGGATGTGGCACATGCAGCTGACAGAAGGAAATACGCTTTTCCTAAGGGTTAGTTGAGCTATTGCATGGTTGACTTCATTTAGAACTCATGTGGCAGAGTTTGGTGGAGTTGATGAGACAGTTGGTGGAGTTGTGTTCGGTTTAACTTACTTGAACTAGTTGTATTTAGTCTAACTGAAAAAAATACTAGTGATGAGTGGTGTGAATTAATTATTAATTAATTCACTAATTATTAACTCATAAATCAACTAAAGAACACATCAGTTAACTGCAATGCATGGACAGTTCAGTGGAGACCAGTGTTAGAGGTGGGTGAAAGGGTGAGTCTACTATCAGTTGTGACTATGGATGTGCATGAGATTTGCACACACATTGATTGAGATTGCCAATGAGGATTGCGCAGTACAAGCCAGTGGGATTCGAACTTGGATCTCATCATTATTCATCTTGGATTGCGTAGTAGAGGCAGGCAGACAGGTGGAAGAGATTTGAACTTGTGACTTGTTCATATCTGAGCTAGTTTTGTGTGTAGCATGTGAGATAGTGCTGAGAGCTGTGAGGAGCTTTGTGCTATGTATTGTTACATGTTCTCTATCATTATAATATACAGATAGTTGGGGGTTTTCAGCTGTATGCTTTCCCCATTACATACTGTGTTATATGTGTGCTTGATTATGGTTTAATGTGCGCATGCGACTGCTTCTATTTCCGCATATTGATGATCAATTGTAGAAGAGGTTATGTATTATGCATGAAGCTTAAATAGTGTGTAATCAGGATAATATCAGTGAATAATTCAGCTATTATTCAAATTTATACATGGTATCAGAGGGAAAATTGATCATCGGATCTATTACAGTGATTACAATTTATTTCGGTAGACAGAGTCTGTAAACGGGCCAGGTAGCCTATGGATCCATCCTTTCTTTGAAAGGTGATATATCCAGTAAATGCCCCTACATTCAATCTCTGTGCTAGAAATACTTTGTTCTCACAGATCCAGAAGCGGTTGAGTTTGTGCTGGTGGAATTCGAATTTTGTAGCAGTTTGTTTTCTTGGTGCCGGAGTTGAAATGTCTTTCAACGGATTGCCACTAGAATATGCCCTTGAGGGTAGTTCGAATTATGTTGCATGGAAGGAAAGAATGGAGGCGGTATTAGATGATAACGGGCTAAAGGAGTTCATAGATATTGAGGTCCCAAAGCCTACTGATGCTGCTCAAGTTGAGGCTTGGAAAAAGAAGATGGCGAAATGTCGAAGGATTCTGTTGGAGGGCATGAAGGATCACATTGTATCCAGCCTGCATGGAAAAGCTTCTCCATAATTGATGTGGAAAGCGTTGACAGATCTATTCCAAAGCAAGAGCGACCAGAGGAAGCTGGCGCTCAAGGATAAACTCAGAAACATTAATATGGAGAAAGGCGACAGTATCGCCAAGTACCTCACGAAGTTCACCCAATGCAGGGATGAGCTGGGAAGTGTGGGGGTGACTGTCGATGATGAGGACTTGGTGGACCTGGCTCTCCTTGGTCTTCCGAAGAGTTGGAATTCTATCAGGACTCTGTCAATGGTCGGGAGAAATTGCCGGGATGGGAGCGACTTTGGTCAAATCTCATGCAAGAGGAGATAAGGCGGAGCACCAGGGACGGATCTTCATAAAAGGCATCTGATGAAGAAAATTACGCTTTGGCTGCCAAAGCAAATAAGGGGAAGAGAAAAAAAGCTTCTCATTCCGGTGCAAAAGGCAAGAAGCATGACATGTCCAAGGTGAAGTGCTTTCACTGTCACTAGCACGAACATTATGCCACAAATTGTCCGCAGAAGAAGAAAAATAAGCATGCTGCTGGATCTGAAGCGGGAGAGGCCTTAGCCTCACAGTTTGAGCTGGATTTTTCGTTGATCACATGCTTGGTATCAAGTGTGATGGGATCAGTATGGTTCTTGGATAGTTGTGCGTCTTTTCACATGACTGGAGATCGGGATTTGTTTTCAGATCTGGATGAGAAAGATCTTGGAGTGCACATCAAGATGGGCGATGATGGTAGATACAGTGCGACCGGTATCGGTACCATTTCCTTTGAGAGGGAGTCTGGTAAACCCTTCGTATTGAAGGAAGTGTTGCATGTTCGAGGATTGATGAAGAATCTGATCTCTGTGGCGATGTTAGAAGATAAGGGATACGATGTTGTCTTCAGCGAAGGAAAGGCTTTCCTACGCAGTAAGACAACTGGAGAAACCTGGAAGATAGGGGTTCGAGTCAAGAACCTTTATCAACTGCAAGTAGATGTCTGCGCAGGAATGGCATGCAAGGCGGAAGGAGTGGTGAGCCGGGATGATGGCGAGCTGTGGCACTGGAGATTGGGCCACCTTCACCATGGAGCTTTGAAGATACTGCAGCAGATTTCTACTCGGCTTCCTAAGGGAACTCTTGCGCAGTCAGATCAGTGCAAGGGGTGTACCTTGGAAAAATTTGTGAAAGCCACCTTTCACGAGAAGGATAGTCGCGCCACGACGATCCTTAAGAGAATTCACACAGACGTGTGTGGACCTTTCTCAGTAGCTTCGACAACAAAGCACAGGTACTATGTGATCTTTGTTGATGATTTTTCTTGGAAGTGCTGGATATTCTTCATGCAGAAGAAGAGCGAGACATACTCAACGTTCTGTGAGTTCAAGGCACTGGTTGAGAAAGAATCAGGGAAGCAGGTGAAGGCTCTTAGGAGTGACAATGGTGGTGAATTCATCTCTGGTAAATTCAAGGACTTTTGCGGCGCGAAGGGATGAAGAGCTCATAGCACCTCATAACCCACAACGAGAACGGGGTTGTGGCGGAAGAATAGAACGATCTTGGGTGCGCACGGGCGATGTTGCATGATCGAGGGCCTACCGATGCACGCATGGGCGGAGGCATGCAATGCTGTAATATATGTGCGAGCAGATTGTCCTCACAAGATACTTGGCATGAGTACACTAGGAGACGTTTTTTTACCCCTGCAGTAAGAGCTACGATATTCCCATTTGGATTTTTGGCTCCACTGTCTACATGCATGTGACGAAGGATGCCGGGGAGAAAGCTCAAGGCGGCCCAGCGAGAGGTTGGGATGTTGTGGGGTACAGCGATACGCCCCACAACTCTCGTGTGTATTTTCCCGGTGATCGCAAGGCTTGTTGTGCAACGGGATATCAAATTTCAGGAGGAGAAAGCCTTGCAGTGTTCGCTTGAGAGGGAGCCACACTTGCATGCGGATGAGGAGCTATTAGTTCCTAAGGATGAGCTTCAGGATGTGGATCAGCCACAAGAGGAAGTTCATGGAGTGGAAGAGACCACTCATGCAGCGCCAACCATAAGAGGGCGCAAGCGCACTACAGAAGCTGAGCGACTAGCTCAAGATGCAGAGAAGGTTGTAGGAGCACCTACAACACAACGTAGACAGAGACAGTCACCGGATCGGTACACTGGATACATGGCTCTTGTGAGAAAATGTGTCGTGACAGAGCCATCCTCTTTCGAGGAAGCTGTGGAGGACCCCGCATGGGTAGATTCCATGGTGGAAGAGTATGATTCGATTGTCAGAAACAGTGCATGGGAGATTGTCCCAAGGCCGGAGGGGAAATCAATGGTGGGTTCGAGATGGATCTACAAAGTGAAGCAGGCGGCTGACGGGAGTGTGGAGAAGTACAAGGCAAGATTTGTTGCCCGAGGCTTCTCACAGATAGAGGGGATCGATTATGAGGAGACCTTTGCACCTGTCGCAAGGTACTCTTCCATACGGACAATCCTAGCTCTCTCAGCGCAGATGGGGTGGCACATCCATCAGATGGATGTGAAGACTGCGTTCCTCAACGGAGTCATTGAGGAGGAGGTGTACGTAGAGTAGCCTGAAGGTTTCGAGATCTTCAGCAGTGAGTCGCATGTGTGCAGACTCAAGAGAGCATTGTACGGGTTGAAGCAAGCACCTCATGCTTGGTACACACAGATAGACAGTTATTTCACCGGACTTGGATTCTCCAAGAGTGAGGCAGATCCTAACCTGTACCAGATTGTGGTGGAGGGGAAGTTGCTGATCATTGTACTATATGTAGATGATATGATTTTGACGGGTGATGAGCTGTTGATACTTTCATGCAAGGAGGATCTTGCTAGAGAGTTTGAGATGAAGGACTTGGGCCTCCTTCATTATTTTCTGGGATTGGAAATTTGGCAGCGCAGTGATGGACTATTTGTTTCTCAGGGTAAGTATGCCCGAGAAATATTGGAGAAGTTCAACATGCATGGCTGCAAGCCTGTTGATACTCCTCTTCTTGGAGGTTGGAGGAAGGAGGATGCTACTTCAGCGGAGGTAGTGGATGCCACTGTCTATCGACAGTTGGTGGGGTCGCTTATGTATCTGGTCAATACACGACCCGATATATGCTATGCAGTTAACTAGCTTTCGCAAGCTATGGTTAAGCCTACCAAGCTCTTTTGGAAGGCAGGCAAGCATGTATTGCGTTATCTTAGAGGCACATCGGGATATGGTTTTTGGTACAGACAGGAGGATGAGGTGAAGCTATGTGGCTTCACGGATGCAGATTGGGCAGGGAGCCCAACGGACAGAAAGAGACATCTAGAGGGATCTTCAGTATCGGGTCAACAACAGTTTCTTGGTACAACAGGAAGCAGAGATCCGTGGCACTCAGTTCAGCAGAGGCTGAGTATATGGCAACAAGCTTGGCTGCATGCGAGGCCATATGGATGAGGAAGATCCTGGTTGGGTTGTTCGGGTCACACTTGGAGCCTACTGTGATTTATTGTGATAACCAGAGTTTCATTAAACTCTCGGCTAATCCATTATTTCATGATAGATCCAAACACATCGACATCAGGTACCATCATATCAGAGATTGTGTGCAGCGGAGAATCATGTTACTTTCATATATTCCCACGGAGGATCAGGATGCTGATATCTTGACGAAGGCGCTCACCAGGAGAAAATTCGAATACCACAGAGGCAGGATAGGGGTTGTAGATAATCCATATCTTGTTGAGAGGGAGTGTTGAAAATGCAACAAGATGATGGAGCTTAGTGAAATGAAGTCGCCTTCACTAAGTGGGCCCGCAGGCTATTTTTGGCGCAAAGTCTATTTTTAGACTATGTCTATTTTTGGACATATGGATCATGGTCTATGAGTTGCAGGATGCTATTTATGGATGATTGGTCGAGTTGGTAAAAATAGATGGACCTCTATTTTTAGACATTAGGCGGTTTCTATTTTTAGACTGCCGGGCTAAAAATAGAACAGTCAAATATTATTAACCCTTAATAATATTTAGACTATAAACATTATCTTATCCTCTTGGAGCACTTCAGTTTGATGCTTGGATGTGGCACATGCAGCTGACAGAAGGAAATATGCCTTTCCTAAGGGTTAGTTGAGCTATTGCATGGTTGACTTCAGTTAGAACTCATGTGGCAGAGTTTGGTGGAGTTGATGAGACAGTTGGTGGAGTTGTGTTCGGTTTAACTTAGTTGAACTAGTTGTATTTAGTCTAAGTGATAAATACACTAGTGATGAGTGGTGTGAATTAATTATTAATTAATTCACTAATTATTAACTCATAAATCAACTAAAGAATACATCAGTTAACTGCAATGCATGGATAGTTCAGTGGAGACCAGTGTTAGAGGTGGGTGAAAGGGTGAGTCTACTATCAGTTGTGACTATGGCTGTGCATGATATTTTCACACACATTGATGGAGATTTCCAATGAGGATTGCATAGATCAAGCCAGTGGGATTCGAATTGGATCTCATCATTATTCATCTTGGATTGCGCAGTAGAGGCAGGCAGACTTGTGGAGGAGATTTGAACTTGTGACTTGTTCATCTCAGAGCTAGTTTTGTGTGTAGCATGTGAGATAGTGATGAGAGCTATGAGGAGCTTTGTGCTATGTATTGTTACATGTTCTCTATCATTATAATATACAGATAGTTGGGGGTTTTCAGCTGTATGCTTTCCCCATTACATACTGTGTTAAATGTGTGCTTGATTATTGTTTTAATGTGCGCATGCGACTGCTTCTATTTCCACATATTGATGATCAATTGTAGAAGAGGTTATGTATTATGCATGAAGCTTAAATAGTGTGTAATCAGGATAATATCGGTGAATAATTTAGCTATTATTCAAATTTCTACATATGCAACATACTGCATTCCATAATTTATTGTGTTATATATATATTAGCATGTGTTGACTAACATGCTAACCATATTTTCTGCCTCTCACTATAGATTGTAGGCTGCAACCATTCCTACCAAGAACTGGTGGATTGGTACACTTGTGCACCAAAACCATCACTACAGGATTGGCGATTACACTTGCTTTACCCTTTAGTTAGTGGTTGTGCTTGTTACAGGGGCCTTCTCTCTCCTCTGGAGTGATTCTGGGACAAATCCCCTTCTCCTCTTCTCTCGTCATTCACCCACACTAAATATTTGCAGTTCAAGAGTTCCAGAAATTTTATTTGTAGGAGACACGAATGTATTTTAATTATACAAACACGACGATCCGTGCGAGTTCAACTTTGACATGCGTGTAGATTTGCGTGCCTGTGTGAAACATTTCTATGCAGAAACCAGAGAACATATTTCTCAGTGGTTTTCTTCAGTTTACCAATTTTAAAGTGACTGGAAACCCAAAGAAAAACTGCCAGCAGTGTGTTTGGTGTCCCATGACTGTTTAGAACTTGCTTTTGGTTGCGTTTTAGTATTGCTAGTTGCATAGTTTTAAATTTTAAAGTTTATCTTCACAAAACTCACATAGTTTAAGTAGGGGGCAAGTGAGTGGTGAAAATCCACCTTTGCAATATGAATTAACTCATTTTGTGAAAGTAGACACCAAAAGGAACATAGATAATTAGCAGAAGTAAGTGGCGCTAATCCACATATGCTTAGCTATTTTTTATTTTTTCCTAGTTAGATCATTAATTTCAGTTAAAATTTTTTCACTAGGAATTGGGACCATAACTCAATTATCTTAGGAGAAGCATGTAATATCTATTGCCCTTGCACATTTTTGTGACCCTGGGCATGCATATGAAAGATCGCTTTTGATAAATTTCCATATCCCTTTAGTCATTCATTTAATTTAATTATGAAAAGATGTAAGTGGCCCACTATCCGCATATCATTTTCTTATTGCAAGGAAAAATCAAAATATAGATTAATAGGGGACATGTAAAGGATCACTACATATCCACATCTTAAAACTGTGTGATTGTTCACTTTTTTCTCACACATTTCCACACCATAAGGGAAGTAAAGACTCATTAAAAATGAGCTAAGTGAACTCATTAAATTTCCCCATAGGGGCCACAAGAAAAACAATATTTTAGGTTAGGACCATGGGGGTAGGCATCCAAGAAGCTTCCATGGTCATTTTACATCTTGAGACATAGAAGTTGACTGAATAGGAAGGTTTAAATCCATCTATCTGCCCATGGAAAAGAAAACTCGAGTGCCACAAAGACCCTATTCAGAGGGGGTTAAGCTTAGGCCTAGTGCATGTGGTATTATTTGGGGCTACCTGACCCATATAATGCTCGATACTGGTAGCTGATTTACCAAGAATATAAAGACTCTGATGCTCACATGTGACGATGGTACTTAGTGGAAAAATCTAGGGCATACTTCCCTATAGGTGACGGTGAAGGCAACACTAGATCCTCTACCCATTACCTTTGTCAATTCTTCGGTGGCTGGAAGGCGTCGCCAATTCTTTCGGTATGTTAGCACCAATACCCATCAGAAGATATCTTCGCAAGGCCCAATTACAATTGAGAGTGTGAGGATGTTTAGGTCTTTAGGGTTTTTATTATCACGCACAAAAAAAAAACCAAAACCATTTTTTTATTGATTAATCACATAGAACTAATTTAAAGTCAAATTAAATTTTGTTTTCGCTTTTTTTTATTTATGTGGTCATCTTTTTTTCTTTGATCTCTCTCCTCTCATAGAATTGAATATTTTTTCCAAAACCATACCTAGTCGACACCATAACGGACCCAACAAGACCTTGTTGATGTATATGTCTTTCAGACCTCCCCCCATTAGCAGGAGGAGTTCCAAGTCTTTCGCCATTTATGCGTCAAAGACATAACACCGCCACTCTTATCGGTTCATCCTTTATCGAGGCATCTTTAGTTGGGAACCCCCAAGGGTCACCCAATGCCACACCAGTGGAAACCCCCACAGAGTCACCACATACCAATACTCCTTAAACCCCTATGGGGTAGAGGAGCACTACCCATTCAGGGAGCCACTAAACACACAACCAGGTACATCACAAAAAAACCCAATACCTAACCAGAACACGGTGTTTTCACATTCTGCAATGGTAGTCAACACACAGTTACCATTCTTAGCATCGTTGAACTTACCCGATCTAACCAAGTTATTGAATGAACCCATTGAACACAACCCTAAATAGCCCCCATTCCCACGAATCTCCCTTCGAACATTCCAAAATTCGAAGGGAAGAAAGCGGAAGACCCCATAAATCATACAATGACTTTCCACTTGTGGTGTTCGTTGAACATCATCATTGATGATACTATTCGGCTAAGAATATTTCAGCTCACCTTAACCAGAACAACTACAAAATTGTATGTGGAGAAACCTTTTGTTACACATGGAACCTTTAGCACCCTCGCTACTACGTTCCTCACATATTCTCAGTTACCCATCCACCATGATTTCGGGATGGAATTATTGACACAATTTAAACAGATACCAACCATCCATATCTCAGACCATCTCCATGAATGGCAGCGACGTTGCAGTTTGTGCAAAGCCAAACTCGACGATCGAGTGCTGCTGAACCTATTCCTGAATACTCTCACTGCAAAGATTTCAAAAGATGTAGCTACTCAAAAACCTACATCCCAGGATGATGCCATCAGTAAAGCCCAACAACTCGAGCTGATTTACACGTAGTCAGGATACATTATAACATCGTGCCTAATGCCCTACACCTATAAAGTTATAAATAATTTCCAGGCGTGTCGAACACTGCAGAGGGATTGATTGGGTCACTGACGCAAAATCACCTAGGTAGCAATAGTCCATACCTCGGTCACGCGTATGATCCTATCCAGAAAATATAGCAACCATGCTACCATCAAATTCATCATGCACCTTTGAAGAACATGACCAATAGGGAGCAGTCATACCATCATCAACAGAGAGGACCATACCCTACTACGCAAGGGACCCAATATGTAGCTAGAAATGCTGACGGAAGAGCTCCCCCCCAGCAGTCATTCAAAAAATAGGGACAGGGACCCCAATATTTGGAGTCCCCAACACAAAACCCACCAATGCAGAGTAATGCACTGGTGAGCTTTTTGCAACCTTCCAAGGCACAACCGTGCAAATCATATAATTAGGAGAATCGTAGCTATCCTCCTAATACGGCAAGGAAAAAAAAAAGTAAAATCCTGGACAGGGGGGAAATAATGAACAATACCCTCTTCGATCTCATGTTGGGGAAAATTCCAACTGAAATCAAAACCAGGAGCGAAATAACTCCCAAGGGCAGAACAAGAGGGCGAATCTTCAGGCCAACAAATCTTGTGCAATTTGTGGTGAGTATGAAAATTACATTCATCACTGTCCTGATCTCCCTGAGCTGAAGAAGATTCAGGGTAACCAAGGACAAGGGGGACCCTCACAAAAAACAGTTTCCATGCAGGAGCCCTTCCACCACCAAGGGAAAGTGAGCACCCAACAGTAGCAAAAAAATCTCGACGATTTCGAAAAAAATAACCACGAAATCTACATGACTAGCGAAGAATTTTTCTTTCAAACACGAAACCGAAATTATGATACCCCACCAGACACCGGTTTGTCAGTGGCTAGCATGAGTGCACCAACAACACCGTTTACTATATCGAAAATAACTATTGAACCTTTGCCAAAAATGGCTAAGGGACCAACTAGGCAAGCAGGAAATCACTCCAAAGTGGCCCATAATTATAGCATTGTGGACGATCTAGCCCAATCTCCCACTACCATGTCATCTTTCGAAGTACTGAAATAATACCAAAAGCAAAGGAAAGCCTAAATTTCCTCCTTAGGTGCAATCGACCCTGCCGATTCATGCCTAATGGATTTTGATTTAGATAAATTCACCCCTAGGCTTCCTTCATTGGTCACCTTCTAGATATCGGTGTCAGTCCAAAACATCACTATCCACCGTTGTACCATTGCCGAGGGTGCATCGACATGCATCATGTAAAATAATGTCTTGGAGAAGTTAGGGTCTCTCAAACTAAAGCCATTAGACATCACACTCAAAGAATATGACGGGTGCCCATTTGTTCCTGTCAGTCTCTATCAAAATGTCCCGGTTTGCTTGGCCGGAAGACGGTCGTTATAGATATTGAGGTCTTGGTGCTCAAATATATTACAATATACTCCTTGGGCAGAGCTATATGTATGAAATGTTTTCCATAAGATCCTCCACCTTCTGAACCATGATGTCCCCCATGAGGATCGCATCATTACTGTCGAACAATTTTCATATAATGACAAGTGAACCCTAAAAAACGCCGATGTCATTCCACCCTATGTAGACACATCTGCTGAGACGCTTAGATGGTACCAAGAATATGGCCCCGACCAATTCAAATCGTCGTCTATCCTTGGATCATTCCTAGGAGATCCCCCTGTCATACTTGAAGCATCAGTTGATATCACAGAGGCTTTGGTGTGCATGATGTCAACATTAAGCACCATAGCCAGTCAAGAGATAGAGAGGTGCATTAACGATACCGAGACCTCAGCCACGATAGCCTCTCTAGCCTACTTCGCCTCCCAAACTCCTTTCCTCTACCCTCCATCTGGTTTTGTATCACAACAAGTCTTGGCAATAGTAGTGTTGCCAAACATATCTTTTGCAATACCAGTTTGGTACTTGTTCCCACCTACCATGACGGGAGTCACAAATGTCACCTCTATAGGGTTAATCCCCCTCACCCCTGAGGATTCCTCACTTGTTAAGGAGACCATCGCAACAAAACCATCTAAGGAAATTCCTATTGCAAAACCGATTGTTATGACCAAGAAAACCAATAAAAAGGGGAATAGGTAGAAAATCCCACCATACAATGGGAATTAAAACTTTGACCCATATGCGACATAGTAGGGCACCCTACCCATATCTTCCTAGAGCTGGATGAAATAAAACTGCTCCTTGGCTCGGAGGTAAACATCACGGCAACAAGTTCCCGTAGAAAGGAACCAACCACCAAAAATCAAGGCGAGGCATTGCGTACCAACCACGCATGTGATATTTGTAGAAATTATGGGCATTAAACCCATCATTGTCTAGAAATACCACGATACAGGGATGCCTTACATGCCATTGAACAATCCTATCAAGAGGATCCCTCCATCCAGTCGAATGGGGAAGAACCTCACTTCATTTTATACCTGCAGGAGGCACAAAAGTCACTAGAAAGACTCCCTTTCATCTTCCCTCCTCCTATCATACGCTGTGCACTTTGTGATGAATGTGACCATTTCATTGACAATCATGCAACTATAAAACTCATTTGAAGATGACATACAATTGAAAATGTGTACTACATTGGCTTGCGAGCAACCCAATTTTCATGTCTGATATGTTCTGGCAATCATCCATTAGAGCAGTGGCATTACATCCCTCAGTTTCTCTTAGCGCTAACTAGTTTATGCATAGCCATAGTACACCTCTCCCTAGAAGCCGACTCAGATACTGAATCCATGGACAGCTTGATAACACAAGAGGACGTGAAGAGTAGATCCATCCTCTTCTTGTCAGCTAAAAAGTGGCTGGTTGGGGAACCCTTAGTCACCCCCACCCACCCTTCATGGAGAAGACCAACATGTGCGTTGTGTAATACACACAACCATGTGGTTGCCACATGCCCAGACCTAGAAGCACTACGCCATTGGTACCCAATCATGTCACCAAACGAACAGGATGAGAACATCTAAGAACAATGTTCTTGTCTAGTATGTTAAGGCAACCACCACGATCATCGCTGCACTTATATCCCTCGCATGTGCCCACTAATTGACATCATTCATTCATTAGAAATGCACCGTCGGGATATCACCAGTCCAAAGCTTAGACAACATAATGTAAGGAAGATTTCCCCCAGGCAGCCTACCCCATTTCAATACCAACACGTTGGGCAAGTTATAAAGATGCATCGACCTAGCATGAACCATGTCTAGCCTAGGCCGACATGCGGTCTATGCGATAGAGTTGGCCACCAAGTCAATCAGTGTAAAGAACTGAATCACCTCACGAACAAATTTTGCATGGTCTCTGCCGTCCCTTAGAGACACCTCTCTAACCAAGAGAAAATCACACACTCCTATTGGCAGATCTGCTCACATTTTCACCATGCTATGAAATTTGAACACCTCCCCAAGCTTCGAGAGGCAAGAGAAGCTTTAAGTCTAAACTCCCCAAAATATTTAGGCCTACCCAAACCAAAAACTCGGAAATGGCAGCTGAGGACTCTCTCCCCTATGCCTAATCCTTTCCGAGCATCCACTTCAGGGATGAAGAGTAGTGTTGGTTCCCACACAATATACTCAGTAGGCATAGTGGTACCGTGGACCATTTTCACCAGCCATAACTGTTGGTCGGCTTAATTGTTGGATTAAACCTCTCAATATTAATTATCAATCCAGGAGTTGTAAACACGAGCTGTAATGGGTATTGGCTCAGCTTAATGGTCAGAGTATAAATATATTCCTTTGTAATGATAAACTAGATACTAGAATGAAACACACATTTGCTCGCAAATAAAAAATCTTGAAACAGGAACCTACTTAACTAATTTTATCAAGCAAACTCCAAAATGAAATTAAAGTACAAATCAATCCTCAAACATGTAACCACTAGAAAATTTGGCGGAATTTCCGACGGCCAATTCGTCGCTATTCCGACACATAGTCGTCGCAAGAGCGACAGTTCGAGGGTAGGCAAAACGTGGTTTTCCATAACATCCCAGTTCCGACGCACTTAAAAAGTGTCGCACTATTGACACTTTTTCCGTCGCTTCCAAACAAGCGTCGCTCTTTTGACGTTTCCCGAATTGTCGCGCTTCCGACGTTTGTAAACTGTCGCACTTTCGACGAAATGTGGTGCGACGTTTTTAATGTCGCTCCTCTGACGTTTGTAAACGGTCGCAATTCCGACGCAATGTGGTCTGACATTTTGGACGTCGCTCTTCCGACGTTTGTAAACTGTCGCAATTCCTACGAAATGTGGTCCGACGTTTTGAATGTCGCTCTTCCGACGTTTGTAAACTGTCGCAATTCCGACGAAATGTGGTCCGACATTTTGAACGTCGCTCGTCCGATGTTTTTATACTGTCGCTCTTCCGACATTTTTAAGCTGTCGCAATTCCGACGCTTATAAGGCGTCGGTATACTGACGGCGGGTTCAATTTTAAAAAAAAAAATGAAACTTTAAAAGAGGAAAAACGCTGTTTTGAATATATTATATGAAGTAAAAAATTCCATGAAGTCATTACATTTTCACATCTGAAGATTGGAACCCAAATATCCATCCAGAAAAGTGGAAGTCCCACCCTAGACAGTGATAGAAAAATACCCCATGTCACATACAGGTACTTGATATAAAACCCATTAACGGTCCACATGGAGATTATCGACAATTTGAGAAAGCATCCAAATATGCCCGAGGCATCTATAAGAAAGTGAAATAGTAGTATGTAGAATAGTAAAGCAACAGATAGAGTACCGACGTCCATTGTTCCAAATACAAATTAAAGTACCCAAAATCCTTGAACAGAGAAAAACACTAATCATGTGAGTGTGATATGTCCAAAATATAAAAATACCATCAAACCATATCAATAAACCAGCAACATAGACCAGCATCGCTAGTTTTGAAGGCAGAGTGATAAACATTAATCATTTTTTTTTCACAAGAGAAAAAACGTTGTTTTGAATATATTATATGAAGTAAAGCAGTCCATGAAGTCATTACATTTTCACATCTGAAGATTGGAACCCAAATATCCATCCAGAAAAGTGGAAGTCCCACCCCAGACAGTGATAGAAAAATACCCCATGTCACATACGGGGACTTGATATAAAACCCAGTAACGGTCCACATGGAGATTATCGACAAATCTGAGAAAGCATCCAAATATGCCCGAGGCATCTATAAGAAAGTGAAATAGCAGTATGTAGAATAGTAAAACAACGGATAGAGTACCGACGTCCATTGTTCCAAATACAAATTAAAGTACCCAAAATCCTTGAACAGAGAAAAACGCTAATCATGTGAGGAGTGTGATATGTCAAAAATATAAAAAGACCATCAGACCATATCAATAAACCAGCAACATAGACCAGCATCGCTAGTTTTGAAGGCAGAGTGATAAACATTAATCATTTTTTTTTCACAAGAGAAAAAACGATGTTTTGAATATATTATATGAAGTAAAAAAGTCCATGAAGTTATTACATTTTCACATCTGAAGATTGGAACCCAAATATCCATCCAGAAAAGTGGAAGTCCCACCCCAGACAATGATAGAAAAATACCCCATGTCACATACAACGACTTGATATAAAACCCAGTAACGGTCCACATGGAGATTACCGACAATCTGAGAAAGCATCCAAATATGCCCGAGGCATCTATAAGAAAGTGAAATAGCAGTATGTAGAATAGTAAAGCAACAGATAGAGTACCGACGTCCATTGTTCCAAATACAAATTAAGTACCCAAAATCCTGCAACAGAGAAAAACGCTAATCATGTGAGGAGTGTGATATGTCCAAAATATAAAAAGACCATCAGACCATATCAATAAACCAGCAACATAGACCAGCATCGCTAGTTTTGAAGGCAGAATGATAAAAATTAATCATTTTTTTTTCAGAAGAGAAAAAACGTTGTTTTGAATATATTATATGAAGTAAAACAGTCCATGAAGTCATTACATTTTCACATCTGAAGATTGGAACCCAAATATCCATCCGGAAAAGTGGAAGTCCCACCCCAGACAGTGATAGAAAAATACCCCATGTCACATGCAGGGACTTGATATAAAACCCAGTAACGGTCCACATGGAGATTATCGACAAATCTGAGAAAGCATCCAAATATGCCCGAGGCATCTATAAGAAAGTGAAATGGCAGTATCTTGAATAGTAAAACAACAGATAGAGTACTGACGTCCATTGTTCCAAATACAAATTAAAGTACCCAAAATCCTTGAACAGAGAAAAACGCTAATCATGTGAGGAGTTTGATATGTCCAAAATATAAAAATACCATCAGACCATATCAATAAACCAACAACAAAGACCAGCATCACTAGTTTTGAAGGCAGAGTGATAACCTGTCAACACATAAAATAATATCATAAAGCGAATACAGGAAATGTGCAGAGACATGTACTGTTGATATACGCCTCACACAAAAAGCATCCATGATAGAGCAAAAATATGTATAAACCCAAGGTCGATTGTATGTTCTGGCTCGCTTGTTCCCGGAATAAAAACCATCTGCAGAAACCCAGGCTCGCTTGTAAGATCAGGCTCGCTTGATTCCAAAATTGGTAACCATCTGTTGCATTCGAGATGTAAGGTTCAGGCTCGCTTGTTCCATTAGTAGCCTGCTACAGCATCCACCCTGTTCATAGAAAAAAGGTTCCTGTAGATATACAGAGAAAGAGTATAATACGTAGACCATATAAACATGGCTCTGTATTTCAAAAAACAGGTTTAAAATAGAAACAGGGCAACATTTGTTTTTCTAAGTAAAGTTAATCTATTAACAGTGGGAATAAAATTACACCGAAGTCAAAATCATTGCCCAGACTCATGGAAAATTTGTCATCAAAAAATCAAAAAATTAAGAAGACTGCCCTCATACGGAGAAACCATTCTTGAACATTTAATTTACAGAATTCAAAAATATTACAAAGGTCTAGCACAGTAAAATAATCTAAAAGCAGCCCAATTAAGTGGGCCGCGAAGCAAGAAAAACAAATTAACCAAACTACTCCTTCGGCTCCTCAAAGATTCGGCACCATCCTTCGGAAGGTCCAGGATCTCTAGGTGCTACCTCCACATTCATGCCACGACTCCCCTCCTGAAGGCCCGAATGCTGGCCGGATTTTTCCGAGCTCAGATCCGCCGGGCGGGTGCATTCTTCCTCCGTTTGGGCCTCCTCATAGAAAACCACAGTGACTGAAGCTGTGATTCGTGGGCGGTTGAGAGAGCAATTAAAGGAAAATTGCGCAGTGCACGTCGTGGGAGAAGGTGAACTAGCGGTGGGGAAACGAGGAGCAGGGGAATCCATACGGTGGCCAGATCCTACAACCCGACCCTGCCCACTCCTAGTATTTGGATAGCGACCCGTGTAATAATCACTGGACTGGCCGGAAGACGACTCGATTGAGGGGCTGGAGGGAGCACGCAGGGGTTGACCTCTAGTGCTCCCCCTGCGGCAACGCATCCTTTGACGCTGGCGAGGCATGGGTGCAGTCTCACTAGCAGTGGGCACAAGAGGAGACGGAGAAGAAGAATTCCAAGAAACAGAGGAAGATAGACACAGATGAGACTGAGAGAAATGCAGATATGCAACAAGGTCTAAGCAGCAGTTCAGCTGGCTACTTCTCCTTCTCGTCACAATGAGCAGGCAGTGTAACCCAGCAACCGGCTCGTCTGAAAAACCATAGCAAAATGCCATTTTATCGACCCAACTGCAATGCAATCGAAGGACGCCCGTCATAATTAATCTCTGATCATTAATGAGAGCCGAAGGCTGGATCATATTGGAGCATGCAGAATCGCTAACAAGAGTGGAGGTCCGATCTTGAACAGTGTTAAAACTTAATTAATGCGGATTTGATGTGAAAACCTTGGAACTTAATTGAACAACGTTAAAAATTAATGCGATTGATATGAAATCGCCACATCCATGTCCCATCACCTTAAACACCATCGAATGCACCCGCAACTGGGAGCAGGGCAAGTTTTGATTGAGGACACGTGGCAGAAATTGATTGGAGCAGATCTTTGTTTGGGCCGCTGGCGCAGTGGAAATCCGAACCCGAAAAATATTAGGGCAAATTTGATAAGAAATTCGCGTCACAACTCTCCCTCCGTACGCCAGCCCAACTTCAGACCCGAAAAATATTAGGGCGGAATTCATTTGGTTTTCACGTCACAAAATTGGCCGACGTCAGCAGGCTATTTTGGAACGCGAATTTGGTTTGAAATATGGTTTATCGCCGTTTGAAGTCCGGCGGGCTTGACTTAAGAACAATTTTTTTTGATCCCATCTTATAAAATTTGTGTTGGTTTTCTTTGATAATACACATATTTATAATAAATCATGGGAATACCACGCTAAACATGTGGAAAAGTTATATAAATTATTGAGAACAATCTTTTTTATGTAAAAATATCCAAATGTGCTTTTGGGAAATAAGAATTCGAGTATTTGGTTCATATTGTTTTAAAGGAAGGAGTGAAGTTGGAGCCTCAAAAGATGCAAGCTATTACAAAATGACCTATTCTTAAGAAAATCAAGGTTCTTAGAAGATTTTTTAGACTTACATGATATTATTTATCATTTGTTAAGAATTATGCATGCATTTCAAGTCCACTCACATATCTCTTGAAGAAAATATCATTTATATGGAATGATGAGGCTACTTTGGCATTCTCTCTTCTAATGGATGCCATGTCTTCTACACCAACATCGGTTGCACCTAATTTTGGTAAAACATTCATAGTAGAGTGTGAGGCACTAGGACAAGGAATTTACGTAACATTGACACAATAAGGGATATCATTGGCTTTTAAAATCAAGGAATTCAAAGAAAATATTTGGTGAAATCTACGTATGAAAAATAAATGGAAGCAATATTACATGCAATAAAAAATGGGGATAGTATATCATTGGGAGGTACTTTAAAGTCAATATATACCATGATAGCATAAAGTATTTTTTGAAGCTATGGATTTCATTTGAAGATTAACAAAGATGAGGAGAAAAAATGCAAAGTTTTAATTTTGAGATAATCTGCAAAATGGGTAAGGAAAATTTAGTACATGATGCTCTTTCTAAAATAGAAGAGGCCTCAAATTTATATTCAATTACATTTTCTATTCCTAGGTGGCTAGAAGAAGCTTGCCATAATGGAAAAATGACAATAGTACTAAACAAAAACTAAAATTTATAAAGGATGGGATGAACTCTATGGAGCATTGGGAGTGAAAGAGAGATATACTTTGGTGCAAATGTAGAATATTTTTATGCACACAAGCATACTTGAATAAACAAATATTAAGGGAGTCCCATGTCTCTCTGATGGTAGGACGCAGGGTTCCTTAAAACATCTCAAAGGATCAAAAAATATATTATTGGAAGGAATGAAGAAAGATATTCAAAATTTTGTAAGAGAAGGTCAGGTTTGCATAATAAATAAAAGAGAGATAGTAAAATCTCTAGGGTTACTTAACCATTCCACATACATATTCAAAGACTAGAAGATATATCAATAGACCTTATTACAGGGTTACTGAAATATAAAGGTAAGTATTACATATTTGTGGTCATTTATATAGACAAATTTTGTAGATTTTTTTTGTAGAGCTCAAAGTACATAAACAACAAGCCAAGTGGCAGAAGTGTCCGTGAAAGAAATTCATAGTCTTCATGGTTTTCCTAAAGTAATAGTAACAAGAAACTTTTTGAAATAATTATTTAATATGAGTGGAGAAACACTAGCTGCCATGAGTTCTACATATCAAACACAATCAAATGGTCAAACAAAAATAGTTAACAAATGTTTTTAAGGTTATCTACAATGTTACTCTTTAAAAAAGAAATATTAATGGATGAAGTGGGTTCCTCAAGGAAGAATGGTAATATGATACTATCATACTACCTATCACACATCTACTAAAATTTCCCCATTTAAGGCCCTTTATGGATATCCAACTCCTAGTATCTCATACTTTTTGCAAGATAAGTCCAAAGTATAGGAAACGGAGTCACATATGGAAAATACTAAAGAAACTTTGAAAATTATTATGGAAAACCTTCAAATGACATGAAACATGATAAAACAACAAGGGGAACAACATTGAAGTGAAAGATAATTTGAGGAGGGTAATTGGGTATTTTTTAGATTATAGCATTATAAGCAATCTTCATTCAAGAAAAAAGAAGAATAAAGAATTAGCTCAAAAATGTTATGGCCCTAAATAATTATTCATAGGATTGCACAAGTGGTATAGAAGTTATATTTTCCTTCTTCTTGCATTCATAAGGTTTTTCATGTATCTTGCCTAAAAAAGGTTTTGGGAAAAATATGCCAATGTAAATAGAACTTCCAAAATTAGATGAAGAATGAAAGTTGATTCTTGAACCACAAAAAGTTATAGATAAACATTCTGTATCTCTTTTACATATAACCATTATGAAGTACCTAATCAAGTGGAATAATATTCCTCTAGAAGAAGTTACATGGTAAAATGATCAATTCATGATGAAATACCCACGGCTAAAGGGTTCGTTTGAAGTTTTGACAAAGGTTTTGTTATATGTTTTATATAACGCATGGCGGAATAGTTTTATTGTTTTTTAAGGTCCCACACAGTGATAAAATTTGAAGGGCAGGTCCAAATTTCAATTAGAAGGGCATATATCTATGTTGTCCTTCCATAATGAAAAGCTTTAAAAAAAAAAAATTTCAATTGACCACAATAAATTATTTTTACATTTCATTTTCAGAAAGACAAAACCATCAATCTTTATATTAATAAAAGACTGTTACATATACAACAATGAAGAAGGCTCCATCTTTTGTTGCTTAAATATCTCATTGGCAATGTCAACATAAGTCTTGAAGACACTATTATAAGAATTTGGATACATACCACCGGGATATAGGAGATTCTTATGTGTCAGATTGTGTAATGCAATTTTGACTTTATCTCACAAGGAGCAGCAGCATGGAGGTCTAGATTTTTCTTATAGAACTTTTTTATTATTATTTGAAACATTTTTTATAGATATGAAGACAACAATGAAATTATGAGCATGGTGGACAATTAGTCAAGCTCATGATGCCAAACCATGATGATGTAAGTTTGTCAAAATCACTGACAACTTAGTATGCCATAATTAATAATCATTCCCTGTTCACTTTTGTTAATAGGTTTATGTCACACGATGATCTCTATTCTCTGGCATTTACTTGTATTGAAGATCACTATTCTAGGAATAAGGAGTTATTTTCTCCAAAAATAACCCTAGCCAAACATTGACAATGCATCAAGGATATCTTTCTATGCTTCATAAGTACATATGTTCTACTTCTAAATCATGTCTTGGAAGTGGTTGTTTTGCTGGAAATTATTCACCAGTTGGTTTCATACCAAAGTGTTTTTCTCATTTTCAGCATCCAATACATGAAAAAGATAATGGTTTAAAACAACATAAATATTTGATGCTGTATAGGATCAAGTGTCATTTTGAATACCAAATGTTTCACAAGAAACTTCTCAACATGCTACCCTGCAGTAAGGATTAAATGACAATATTGCATCAACTATTTCCCTAATAAAAGTGCACCTCGGCCATAAGACTAAACAACTACAAATGTTGTAGATCTAACAAGACCACACAATCAAATGTATTCCACAAGGCCAATACTGTATGAAAAATGAAAAGGAGCTTGCAACCAAAAATACCTTAGGCAAATAATTCAATTAGATACACCAAACCATCAGCAAAAAGGAAAACCAGCCTACTCAAAAGGCAAGCGTTTACCTCCTTTGACAAAATTTTGAGTTCCGAAACAAGGGCCTTTATTGTCTTGTAAATGCCCCTAGTAATTTGAACGGGGTTTGCACCTGCTGCAACAACCTAAACAAAAGGTTTCATTTCAAATTATTTTCCACAAATTTAAGATACAACCATTGTCAGTTTTGTATTTCCTAACAAGCTCATAAATTTTGACAAAAGAACCAAAATTTTTTAATACCTGATAACAATTTTTTCACTCAAAAACTATCTTAGACTCAATAAACCCAACCCAAAACTAAAAAACCAAACACCATAAGACCCTACAAAAATGAATAGATGATCTTAATCCAGTACCATCGACAAAAAGTTACCTTTACACCCTCACTTATTAAACCCTGTGCTGTTGAATTTTAACTTCAACTGCTGCAGCAGAAGGACGGATGTAGCAGCAACATTTTTTTTTGGAGGTTGCTTGCACGCCATCCTGAAATTTAATTCAGCATTTAAAATTCCTGCAAGTTTATTTTGTAGACGACCGTGGCCATATTTCTGTACAGGATTGTATTTAAACACAACAACCAGCATTAACGCAATTCACCAACCAGAAATTAAACAAACAGAAATTTACCCCCCAGTTTTGTAAATTCAAAAGGAGGACACGTGGAGCATTAATATTCGATCACATGAAATTGAAGGGAATCTGAAAACCTGAAAACCGGACCCGAATTTTTTATAAGGCACATTGGATTGAGAATTCGCGTTACAAATTAGGCAAATGTCAGCATCCCATTTTGGAACGTGAATTTGGTTTGAAATTCAATCTATTCAGACTTTTGAAGTCCGACAGAAAGGGTTCTTTAATGTTTTGATAATTTAATTTTATGTATGCTTTAATATATACATATGTTTTAAACATATGTTATATATATATATCATATGTGAAATGAAAGGTGGGCCATAGAATTTAGTTTTAATTTTATTTTTTTTAAAAGAGGGTTTATTATAATATGTTTTATATGTTACGGCATATAAAAATAAAAAGGACGAAAAAGTTTGGTAGTTTTTTTTATAGACAGTACGTAAATTTTTTATTACATAGCAGTGTGTAAAAAGTAAAAGACTGAGTGTAACTTTTTAAGTGTGTATGCACAGCAGTGCGAAAGGGAAAAACACAGCAAAGTGTTTTAGAGACGGAGTATGTTTGTTTTGAACATTCAGTGAGTTGGTTTTATGCACTGCGTTTTGTAGCAGTCATAATTTTGTAATCCCTCTCAGTGAGGAAGAAGTGTAATAGTTTTTTTTTGAGTTATTGAAGGGAATAGAAGTTTGTTTTCAAAGTATTGAAACTCTGTCTCCTGTCAAAGAAATTTTTATTTTTTCTGTGTTAAAAGAAGGGAGATTTATTATCCATTCATTGTTCTGGAATTTTTCAATATTCCAACATGTGCAAGAACAAAATATGTTGTGGTTCCATCCCCAGCTAAATCATTTGTCTTTGCCGCAACTTGCCTTACCAACTTGGCCCCAATATTTTCAACTGGGTCCTCTAACTCAACCAATAAAAAGGCCAAAACCATAGCATTGAGATACATTTCATTACACTGTCAATAACAATAAAATTTGACTCAGCCATAACCCTTTCCTTTTATTGTTGTGAAAAGCTTTATGCATTACTATAATGTGGCTAGTCCATAGGCCAAGTAGACCACTGGGTAACAAATATGTTTACTTTCACCTTTGAGTTTTCAAATTATGCCTACCAAATTTAAGGCATTTAAGAGGGGGAACTAATACAACATTAAAAAGAAAACCAGAGCACACATCTACAAATGACTTCCTTAGCTACTGTCACACCATCATTAACTATTTTCGGAGAACCATGCTTTCTCTCCAAGACAAAATTTTGCCCCTCGCCCCAAGGGTGACTCCAACAAGATCAGCAAGTTTGTTCACACCGCCTGCAAGAGAAATTGACAATGCTTTCAGTAAGTGTGCAATTGAATGCCAGACCATATGCCAAAACAACCCTCCATGAAAAATTAAAATAACACATTAAAATCAAATATAAGTGGACAAGGAAAGATCCACCGCAGTGAAGTTTCACGTGCAGGTGACCTTCCTTTAACATAATTTTTTCTCTGACCTGCAATTTTTTTGTCACTGAGCCATCCTTGTTGAAGTACAACTCCTTTTCCATAGCTCTTGTATTAACTACCTTCTCTGTGTCGCGTAATCTCAGAGTCCCTCTTCTGCTTGAGCGATTAAAGGAAATGGGTGAAAAAACTGAAAGAGAAGACAATTGTCTGCCATAATTATCAAACATTGCACCCAACTTCTTCCCCTTTCCATTGTTACCCAATGAGGTAGATGTGGCAATTGTTGTCATACTTCCCAAAGTAGAGGCCATCTTATCTTATCCTAAATATAGAATTACAAGATCTTCATATTAGTATGAACCTTAAAAAACATGACTCCCATTGCTAAAAACCACTTTTAAGTTGTAACAGGCAAACTAAACAACTATTGCAACTTTTGGCAACTTCTGGAGCATTAAGAGAGAAAAAACCAAAGAGAAATACAACCACAATCCTCATTTTAATGAGACCGGACTATATATTTGCATTAAGATAATAGAAAGAAATCACGACTATATTAAGGCCAACACAAAACAATCTTTAACCGGTGTCTCTCGCGGCCTTCAGGTTGCCATGCTAGAGGTTGCATATTTTTAATTTAAATTCTTGACCTCTCGTGCCCATCTATGAATGCATCCAATGGGATATCTACATCAAATGCTCCTTTATATCCCCAAAAACAAATTCCCTACTACAAGAGCACCGGTATTGATGGATCACCCCACACCATCCCACCCACTAGAAACGGTGAAAAAGGAAACCCGAGAAAACTTCTGAAATATCTCAAGATGACTATATGGGTGGTTCTTATGAATCAACCAACCATTCGGAACATGCTCATCAATCCAAACCATGAGTATTATGTGACAATATTCAAGCAGGCACTGAATCGGATTTCTGAAGCTATGTTAGAGAAACCCTAAACTCTCACTGAAAATAGGTGAAATGTGGCACCACTCAGAGATTGACATGTGCCAACTGGTACAAGTGGTAGACAATTGGCATGCTCAAACAACAAGGTGATGCGGGAATGACATGAGGGAGAAAATATCAGAAAAGCCCCAAATCTGGAGAACTAAAGCTCATCACCAACCTGAGATTGACAACTTTACATGATGTAACCTATGAAATCGTAAATGGAGAAATCATAGTAACAATAAAGTAACCTATGTCACAATAAAGTCGGATTCATCCTGGGAGTGGTAATGGGAGAAATCATAGTGAACAACAGGAAACATGCATAGTTGCTTACAATCAAATAGATGAAAAAACACATACAAAAAACCTAGATAATAATCATGAACAAGCTTAATATTGAATTATGAACTGTAAAGGAACTTACAAAATGTGACATTACGAACCTCGTCAAGTGCACAAACAAAAATATCCTGGACATGACGCTGGTTGACAAGTTGTATTGCTCATGATGCAAGAGGATTTGTACCTGCACTGCCAAGTCAATCAAAATCCATCATTATCTATACAATAAATACAAGTAATTGATTTAGTATTTTTTACTCTAAGATGCATTCTTATGATAATGTTAAAAAATATGTTGAAAATGTCAAAACATACATGAATAAGCTCCTCTTCGTTTCAAGAACAATTTATTGGAGTCGCATGAACTTGGAACAAGCCTCCCACGATCTGAAAGAGTAGCAACTAAGTCAACAGTGACTTTTTTGTTGCTACGCTGGATCAAGGGAGGTTTGCTCCAAGATTAAATCGCTCCAATAAATTATTCTCTACTAAACGGGGCCAACCACGTGAAGGTGGAAGCTCTTATGGCCCCTCCCCCCCCCTCACATCACTCTCAATTCCCCAATACCCAATCTATATTTCATTTTTTACTTTCATGAGCATAAAAAAAAATATTCAATAACTAATAAAAAACAATTCAACAAAAAGTACGCAAGGAAACATTGAAATTAATGCTTGACATAAAAATAGTATGATAAATGAGTTTTTTATATAACGCAAAAAACGTTCCAAGTATGGTAACGTTTGTCTTATAATAATACAATATTTTACATTATCAAATTTTCTTTTCTTCTTCCTATTTCTAAAGCTCCTAATTACATCATCAATATCATCGTGCTCTGCTCCTGTTTCGTGCCTTTCGACCCGCACTGCTGACCTAGTTGCGTAGTCACGATGTCTGGTCTCATCCTGTGACGGGGCATCGCCTACAAAAACAGATAATATTAAATTTTAATTGTCCGTTTTTAAATATCATTGAACTAGTTCGGTAATATTAATAAAAAAATTGCAATGAGATTATTTACCTGGTGCACCAGTTGTCGCCGCTGACCTAGTTGCGTAGTCACGATGTCTCGTCTCATCCAGTGACGGGGCATCGCCTACAAAAACAGATAATATTAAATTTTAATTGTCAGTTTTTAAATATAATTGAACTAGTTCGGTAATATTAATAAAAAAAATTGCAATGAGATTATTTACCTGGTGCACCAGTTGTCGTCGCTGACCTAGTTGCGTAGTCACGATGTCTGGTCTCATCCAGTGATGGGGCATCGCCTACAAAAAAAGATAATATTAAATTTTAATTGTCATTTTTTAAATATCATTGAACTAGTTTGGTAATATTAATAAAAAAAATTGCAATGAGATTATTTACCTGGTGCACCAGTGGTCGCCGTTGGGACTGTTGCCCTATCTTCCTCTCTGGTGGTAAGATCCTCAGGGGAAACATTCTCTGTCATTTAAACAAAAAACGTTATAAGGACAACCATCAAGGTATAATTAGAAAAAATTATAAGTGGAAATTAATTACCGTCACGGCCCTCACTGATAGTAGCATTGTCGGCCTGGTTCCCACTACAATGATCAAGTTGCACGTGAGGATCATCTACATCTGGCTCTAAAACTGGGTTATTTTCCTCGTCGGTAGTGCTTCTCCCCTGATTTAAACAAAGTTGTTAGACATTAAATTTATGGACGAAAACAAACATATTGAAAGGTTAATGTTTTACCTTATCAGGCATTCTGGATTTTGGGACCTACCCCAAGCTTTTGCGACGGTTCAACTACGGCTTGATAGTCGAAATGGAAAGCGATATTTTTATCTTCCTCTGTAGTTTCTGTTCCGAAGTCATCACCCTACATTACATATGATTGTGTATTTTTAATCATATTTGATAGGATTACAAAAACGTTGGAAGGCGATACAATTAATTATAAGATGTTTAGCTACTTAATTACAATTCTTACGGCTAATTTCAAGTAGCCGCCCTGGCCTAGCTTGTGATGGCCCTTTTTTTCAATCCTAGCTTTGGTTGCCTTTGAGGTGTCAGGCAACCTAGCATCAAAAGATTGAAGTTAGATATGACGTAGCACACTTTTATTTTAGACATAGAGAAAATTAAAGCTATTGAATTAAAGTTGTAATTTACCTTGCGGGTCCAGTTGACATTTTTCCTTCTTTCTTTGCCCTTTTCTCTTTTCCGTCATGGATGAGTGCTCTCCACTCACTCTCTGAAACTGCGAGAGGACGCTCATATCTAGGGTTAAATTGAAATTGCGTCCTATAGGTGTCCCTGGTATATTTCAAATATTTGCCGGCTACTCGAGCCACCGCTGTTTTGTCAAATGTGCCGACCCCAAAAAGGGCTTCTAGATAATCTAGAAATTCTTTTTTCAGGTTGGAATTCTCGGAATTCCACCCTGTGCGTAAGGTTGGGCCAAAAATTACCAACGCATGGCTCTCTAGAAACCTGTAGAACTCATTTTTTCCTACACAGAAAAAAGAAGAAGATATTATCATTAATTTAAAAATAAAAATCATGATAAATATGTTTTAGATAAAGTACATGAAATAGTTAAAATATTAAAATTTACCTGGGAGTTGTACATGCTTTATAGGGACACCTTCATCGTTCACCAACAACGTGCCATTAATGGTCCATGTGGAGTTGACATGTGTAGCTCCAAGAAACGCAATAATGTAATTGGCCATATCAGCCTCATCATTGCCAACACGTTCAACAGTTGGCTGGGTGTCTGCTTGGGCAGGGTGTGTTTCTTGGCTGGCACCTAAAGGAGTAGAAGGTGTACGAGAGGGTTGTTGGGCAATGTCTTGCCCTTGTGTCCCACTACCACCAACACCGGGTTCAGCAAGTGCCAGAAAACGCTACATACAAAATAAATTTTTATTAGTTTAGTCAATGTAAAAATTAAAAATCAAACTATCACAATTCATCTCATGCAGAACAAAAAAAATATCCTTTTGACTTTTTATTATTACCTGATATGTTTCTAGCTGGCTCATAAGTTGTTTTATCCTCTCTTTTGTTTCAGGTGTTTGAGGCGCGTCGATCAAAGTATTAAATTCCGACCTTGCATCTCGTGCCTTTTTTCGCAACAAGAACACTGGAGATAGGGATGAAGAAAGCTCTTCCTCAAAGAGGGAATCATCAGGTGTACCATGGCTAGGTGTCTGCATATTTGAACAAAATTAATATTATTTCAATTATGTAAATAACGAAAATACCTGAAGATAGAGAAATGCTGGCACTTTACATGTTCTTCCGCTGGCCTCTTTCCGCGATCATCCTGTCTCGGGGTTGTTCCTGCACTGCTCTGATCAGTCTGCCACATTGCAATAAAATTATAAATGTAAAAACTTGAAAACAATATCTAACTTGAAAACAAAAAATGAAAACTGAAATAATTTCTAATAAGACACCGGAAGATAGAGTTAGAGTTTCAAATATGCCTTGCATTGAATTCAGTCCTGGAAACATGTCATTGCACATTAAGCCACCCAAACAAGAGACGAGTTGACAATGAAGACCTTATTGAATATATTGTTGGAGCAAATTCTAGTAAACTTGTTGTGAAGACCTTGAGGACATTTTTGGAGCAACATTGTTGAAGCTGATGGTATAGCATTGTTGGAGATGATCTTGAAGGGCCTTGAAGTGAAGCTTTTGGAGCAACTGTTGAAAAATCCTTAGAGCATTTAAGTAAGGCACTTTCTATCTTCCATCCCCTTTTTCCTTTCAATATCATTTAAACGATTTTGTTGATATTTAATGTTTGAAATCACGTTATAATTCCTTGATTATATGTGTTTGGGGACTTTCCCTTTGAAATTATCCAAAAATACCCTGGCAATTTTATATTCAAGATGCATGTCTGACCCTATTGTTCAATATTTTGATTGATAGTAGTAAACATAGAGAGTTAGGGGGCTCTTGACTTGGTTTGGTTGGGCCATTAGATCCCTAACATCTACTAGGGAGAACCCCCCTTGAGTTGGAGGGGAGATAGCCCGAAGTGAAAAGAGGTTGGTGAGGTGACAATGGGGCTATTGAATTACACATGGTATCACACTTTAGCTTTAGGACTTTATCTTGAGAAGTGCGATATTTTGCTATATCAATTCTCAAATTGTTTACAACAATATTGTTAAGAACTAATAAGAAGTGATGTTGAGGGGTTTTTGGGTATAAGAAACAATACCATTTAAAAAATAGGGTTCTCGGTCCTTGGCATTCCTTCACCTGGGCCTAGGGGCACACTAGAATAATTTCACACTAAACCATGCAAACTTAAAAGTAACTTAACAGATCCATAAAGTAATAATAATCATAATTCCTAATTTCCTATTGTACGATATGATGCAAATTATTCAAACATGAAGCAATGAAGACATGCAATGTATGAATTTCAAGATTGATGAACCAATACAAGAAGTTAGAAACTACAACTTTGATTCAATACTCTGTGTCCTAACTCCAGGAAGGAATCTAGTTTGTAGTACATAACATGCATCGTGTATTATCAATTCTTAATTGACAACAACTAAAGGTCATCTACCTCATCAATTTCTTCCCATTTTGTGTTTTTATGTTATATTCCTTATAAAAGTGTCAAATTTCTCTCAAAGTAAGCAACCACTGAATAAAATAAAAAATAGTTGAGATAAGATTGATAAATGGTCATTTATTTCTTGAAAGTATCTTCACAATTTCTTTGGTTGTTTTTCATCTCAAGAAACAAGAAATGACCTAAGAAACTATCGTGATGTAATATAAGAAACAACACGGTGCAATGGCCATTTTCAAAGCCAAATGATGTCCATTTAGGACATGGCCTTTATTTGGTTCCTGTTTCATAGGAGTTTTAGGTAGAAATGGAAATTTTTTGTACCATTTCTAGTAGTAAAAAGGGAAAACCTTCTTTTTCCATGGGAAATAATTTACCTTTCCTTTTTCAAGATAATCTAAATCACAAAAAATATGAACTATACTGCACACATTCTTGGATAATGTGAAAGTGGAAAAGGAATACCCTACACAAGTGATGCACACATGTACATTGAACACTAATAGATTTTTGTAGTTGAAATGCAATGCTTGTTTTCATTTAAATGTAGGGTTTTTAAAGCAGGGAGAAATAATGGCTGCCAAATTAATAAGCGTTTCTTTGGGAAAATTTAAATCTTGTATTGGGTGATGAAGATAATAGAGGGTATTGAATCTTGATTCTTGACATCTAGAGAGAACCATACAGCCTAACACAATCCAATGGAATTGACCAAAAAAACCTAAATAGAGTCAACCCTACTATAGGAGGAAGGGCCTGCAATAAGAACTTACCATTTTGCAAGAGCTGAGGGCAAATGCTGTTCTGCAAGAGCTGAGGGCGAATGCTGTTCTGCAAGAGCTGAGGGCGAATGTAGGGCAAATGTTGTTCTGCAAGAGCTGAGGGCAAATGTTGTTCTGCAAGAGCTCAGGGAGAATGCTGTTCTGCAAGAGCTCAGGGCGAATGCTGAGGGCGAATGCTGTTCTGCAAGAGTTGAGGGCGAATTCTGAGGGAGAATGCTGTTCTGCAAGAGCAGAGGGTGAATGCGCATGTGATATCAGACGTTAATGTAGCACCCATGTACATTTGAACACTAATATATTTTTGTAGTTGAAATGCAATGCTTTTTTTCATTTAAATGTAGGGTTTTTAAAGCAGGGAGAAATAATGGCTTCCAAATTAATAAGCGTTTCTTTGGGAAAAATTTAAATCTTGTATTGGGTGATGAAGATAATAGAGGGTATTGAATCTTGCTTCTTGACATCTAGAGAGAACCCTACAGCCTAACACAATCCAATAGAATTGACCAAAAAAAACCAAATAGAGTCAACCCTAACATAGGAGAGGGCCTCATAGCAGAAACCCTACCATTTTGCAAGAGCCGAGGGAAATGTTGTTCGCAAGAAACGATAAGAGCCGAGGGTGAATGCCGAGGGAAAATGTTGTCTCCGCAAGAGCCGAGGCGAATGTCGTAGGGCGAATGCTATTCGTGTTGTTTTAGGCGAATGCGCGCGTGATATCAGACGTTAATGTAGCTATTGCGACAGATACGAAACAATAAAATCATTTTTATGTAGCGCGCATATAAGTGTCGTTATACCGATGGCGGACAAAGCGTCGCTATTTCGACGGGTGCCTACAAACTTTGCAATTGCGACACTTAGACATTGTGTCTCACTTGTGACGTTTGGAGGCAGTCGTCGCAATAGCGACGCTTTGGGCCATAGTGTCGCAATTGCGACGTCTTCTTCCAAACGTCGCAATTGCGACACTTTTCTAAGTGTCGGTATTGCGACACTTTTCTATAAATGTCGGTATAGCGACGGTTTCGGGTGGGATGGAAAAAATTTGGGGAAATTTCCAACATTTGGTCAAAAGCGTCGGAACCAAGTGTTGGAATTTACGCCAAATGTAGTAGTGAACATTCTCGCACTCGCATTCTACTTTTAAATCTCCTATGATAACTTGAAAACCTTAATCTATTAACTCCTCTCACTAACTTGAAACTATCACTTGAAAACTAAACTTGAGATAAGTAAAAGACACACACGTTATTCTAATGACAAACTCACAAATTAAACTAACTATAACTACTCTTCCTAATAAATTCAAGATTCCAAATTAACAAAAGACAATTCTAACTATTGCTAAAAGAAACCATTTCACTTCATGTAAAATAACATTTAAAAGATCCTATTAAAAATAACATTACAATTAATCTATGAGAAACCTTCTATTTGAATATGATCTTTTAAAAATCAAACCTACTTCAAAATCGAATCATGTAACTCAATAACGAAAACTAAATCAAAATAATGTCAATCAATAATGAAAACTAAATCATTTCTACTTGCACAATCAAATCTGCATTCCAACTTATAAATAAATGATTATACTTGAAAACGAGAATGATTCGAATTAAAAATAAATCTAATTGCTCTTGTAAGGAAATGATTACACTATGAAAACAAAAATCATTCTAACTAAAAAAAAATCTAATTATTAAGCTAAGTCCCGGGATTAAATCCTGCAAACGTTGGAAATAAGCTAATTAATGAGAAACCATTCTCAAACTCAAAGCATTTAAAATATATTCTAATTCTGATCACCCAGAAATCATTACATTAACCACTAGAACATTTCACTCACGATCACTGTTGTCTTTATTTTTCCTGAGTATTAATCACAAAATTATAGTAATTAAAAAGAGCATAAAAAATTCATTCCTCAGTGAAGACTCTCACACAATCATTTAACAATTATAAAACTGGATTTACAACATTCCATTCAAACTTATGGAAGTGAAACAAAAGTTTTAAGTGCAGAATGAAGTGATTACATTTATAAATTAAAATCTACGATGTTCATGATTCTATTCAAATCTATGATATCATTTAGCTACAGGACTTGTCTCCAGTGGTGGTGGGCCCTTACCACTCCTGGAGAAAGCCTAGATTAACCCAATCTACCTCGAGAAATTGTAGCAAACCATAATAAGTATAAAAACGGTGGAGAGAATTATATATTAGAATTCAAAAATTCAAATGGAAAATACAACATTAGCCGCTGCTCCTATTACAATCCATTCGCTCTGCAAATTCGATGTTATGGTTCTACATCTGAGCAATTCGATCAGAGCAATTCAAAATTGCATCTGACAAATTCTGCCCTGTTCTACATCTGGGCAAATCGACTCTGCGTTCTATCTAATTGATGGATGGACTAACTTATTCCGCTAATTGATTGAATCCTCCCATGCCTTAGAAATTCCCCTACATCTAAGAAAATTAATTGCGCCCTTTGTCTAATTGATGGATTAACAAATTCTGTCTAATTGATGGATTAACAAATTCTATCTAATTGACCAAATTTATATCTCCCCCCCTTCATCGACTACGAAAACTGATATTTATACATTTTTAATTATAAACTGGAGCCTCAACCAAGAAAAATATAGAAGATTATTTGTTTTACAATTTTCCAGAATGAGAATTGGTTTTGAAATAGAATGTCAAATTGGAGAAATCGCTCCTCTTTTCGTGGGTTTCTGCTATTGTTGGAAGATGCGTTCCAACTGCTCTTTTCCTCTTTTCATGATAATGAGCTTCTCACAGATGTATCGTTCAGAGATTTCAGAATATTCGTATTGTTTTGAGGTTTAATCAAAGATTATTTTCCCACTTTTCCTTGACATGAGTACTGGGAAGGGCAGAAGTACGAAGACTTTCTTGAGTTTCATCTCCGAGTTTTCATTTGGGAACACTCAAAATAAATGCATCCTGATCTCATGTAGCTGCAGTTGCAGTGATGCGAAAACCACCATCCCAGTGTCTATGGATGCCCTCACTTGGGTCTAGAAAATCAAGTTCAACCACCTGGTCTGAAAATCCTACATTACGGGACATAACAACACCCCATCGACTTGCTGTAGTTGACATAGATGTGACATAGAATCCCTCTTTTCCAGTTTGACAAAGATATATTAT
Organism: Pinus albicaulis; assembly: GCA_034641835.2. Lineage (NCBI taxonomy): Eukaryota > Viridiplantae > Streptophyta > Pinopsida > Pinales > Pinaceae > Pinus > Pinus albicaulis. The sequence continues at coordinate 578,190,848 of CM076581.1, forward strand.
CTACATTGCCAAGACAAAATCTTTGAAGCTAAGAAATCCCTGACGTTTTGAATCTGCTACAGCCCAAACCTGTTTGAGTTTAGGCCTTGACAATTGAGATAAGGAGAAGACTTCAACTGCATCATTTCCAGTAATGCGGCCATCTCCATCTATATCGACATACTCGAACCACTGTTGGTAAACCTTCTCATCATCCTTGAGGATATAAAAATATCCTCGAAGCCACTTGGATCGCTCCAAAAAGAAGAGTGGTCCAAAGAAGGAAGGACGAGAGTTTCATTTATGATTCACACAACAAAAACCATGTCACGTATCCCAGTTTGCATTTGATTCAAGCCACCATTTGCATTGACCAGAAGGTATACATTTGTACCCAACCCAGGCCTTTTAGAACTTTTGGAGTGATCGATGCACTGCTCAAAGCTTTCACTTTTTGATTTCAACTAGAGAGCTAAATTATGAATTTGCTCCACTTTGTGTGTTTGACTTGCAATTGTGTCCGATTAGTTAATCCATATAGATTTTCCCGTATCACTTTCTTCTGTAAGGTGTTTGGCCCTCTCCCCTTCAGAATTTAGTAATGTCCGTAAGCCTAATAAAGTATGAGAAAGATCCTTAGACATTGTATTTTGTTCAATTTGATATCCCGGCCACCTAATCGTTGAAATCTTCATTAAGATGAGAAAGACAACGAACACCCCATAGAAATAGAATACACATTGCCTTGAACTAGTTTTGTTATTGAAGGGCCTGATTATGGATTGCAAAAGCCCAACCTAGGGCGAAGAAATGTAGCCCACTTCAACGGATTTTGATAGAGATAACAGATATGATTGCGCATTTAATTTGTTCTCTTCATAAAATGATGGGTAAACTGAGATTTTTTTTAATACCCAAACATAACCAGAGTAGCAATATTCATAGATACCCAATACGTTCACATTCAAAAATGATTTTTAGTGGAATATTCCCCTGACGATAACTCCTTCACGAAGCTGAATTTCGCCAAATGGTTTCTAGATTATATGGAAAATGGTGCTCTGAACACAACCCATGTCTCGGAATTTAGAGATTCTGCTCCATCTGGTCGCAAATTTGATATTTTCACCTACAACAATTCAACTACCTAGCTGTTTCTTTTATGCATTTGGTGAATTCGTACTCAAATGCATTCCCGCACTGAGCCTTCCTGCAACCAAAAAGGAATTTATTAAAAAACTCATCAAATTAACTAATAACAAGAATAATAGCTATTTTTTCTAAATTCCTCTAATTAACAACATAATGGATTAATAATGATTAAAAACACCAGGTACAAGTATGTATTTATTTGATAAAAATCATAAAAATTTAGACAAAGATGCAGCTCAACATCCCCCCACGCTGAACTTCTTGCACGTCCTCGTGCAAGCCAAAAATATAAGATGATGAAATAAGGTAGGGAAAATGTCTACAAAGAGTTTAGCTTGATATTGTAATGCATTCATTAACCCGCAACGTTGGTATTACTATTGCTTTACCAGCTAAAACCATGTCAAATGATAAAACAAGATCAAGTACTGAAAGTAAAAATTTATGGAGAAAATAGTGTTTTCACATACATGTTACCTTGTTCCAAATGGATTCCCTATTTTTTTTATGCCCAAAGTCTTACGATAAAAATCAAATTTTGTTGAAAAAGTGTAGTTTCAAAAGGAATAGCACAAGATTTCTGCACTAATATAACAATCTCATACCTAGGTCATTCAACACATATTTAGAGGAAACTACAATCGATATGCATTGTTGGCAACCAACACCTTGTGAGTAGTCATCATTAAGTAATTCATCACTCTGAATACCATGAAAATTAAAGTGAGTTTTGATACCAATCAACAACCTCTTTATTGAACACTCTAAATTACGTTGTCATCTGGATTCAAAAATAACTTTACTCTTAATCTAGTACAATGGATTACCTTCACTAAGGGTACCACATTGTTCAAAGATCCTTGATTTTTGAAAGATATAACTCAAAGCATCATCTTCAAATTGTCTTAAAACCATTGCCCAAGAAAAATGATGAGTCTTAAGGAAAGAGAAGGATAACCAAGCAAATCATAGTATGCAGTTAACTTTAATACCACTGACATGGCCCTACTGCCTGCAGGTGTCCATAACCTCGACAGGGATGTTTTTTTAACCTAGAGAAATGTCAGTATCCCACTTACTAGATACATATTCAGAGTTAGCTTATTTGCCTTTTTATATGAAGGCCACTGTCTTGGCTTGGTAACCAGCTGATGGCAGTGCCACTCACAAGAAGTAACATGAATGAACAAGCCAGCTCATGATGAGACCTCCTATCTTCTACCTTTTTGGCTGAAATCCATTACTCTGGCTTGGTGACTAGGAGCAGTAATGTCACGCTTGCTAGATCTCATGATCGTGGTAGGTCGGCTCATCACGAGACCTCCTATCCTTCCCTAAATCTTTGTAAGCTCTGATTATGATTAACCTTAAAGGTTAATTAATAAGTGGGGAGACAGATCTATTCCTTAAGAGTATAGGATGGCGTGAAAAGTTTTTAATGACTAATCATTGTTGGCTATTTCCTCTACCCTAAGGACTTGCTAAAGATATCCCAGACAATGACTGAAGATTCTTTGAGTTACGAATGCTAGTGTTCTCCTAAAAGCTCATTATGATCTTAACAAGAGTGGTCTACCATAGGGGTTTTCCAATAGTACCTTATAAGGGAAACTGAAAATGTATATCCGAGACGACAACTTACTAGAGTGATTAATCATGGTTACTTTTTGCAAAATCACGAGGCATTAGAGCGAATTGTACTCAACAAGATTTGTCACAAATGTGTGTGTTAACAACCAATGTGGATCAAAAGTAGTTTTAACAGGCATTATTTAAAATTCAAAACCCTAATAGCATGATAACAACTTTATTCATTTATTCTCCTACCCTATTTTACCCTAAGAGGCGAAAGACTCCTGTTTAAGTATAGGATTACTTCCAATGAAGCCATGCGCGTAACAAAACGCTAATTATACTCACGCTTAGTTTTAACGAATAGACTTCAAGACATACGAAAGCATGAGAAAAAAGTTGCTTTAATTGATATGGTACCAAGATTTTCTGAATGCTGAGGAAATAAGATGGCTTGATGACTGCTCGAAACTAGGATTCAATGGAATCCACATATTTATGATTCTCCAACTGATGCAAGTCTTCCAGAATTTGATATTCACTTTCTTGGAGACAAAAAGGATCGGGTGAAAGACAAAAGATAAATCCCTCAAGTTCGGGCTCAAATATTTGATTTTCAAATTGACAAGAATGGTTGAGAGAGATTCTAGGGTTTTGAGTTTCCACAACATTTCCAGAGCATGTTCCAATGAAATATTGCTCCTCTGGTGGTCTTTGAATTATATCTTCCCGGGGTGAATGCTCTATAGTAATGGGGGAAGTTTCCAAATTCATTCCCTTTTCCAACATGGAAGATGTAGAATTTTGTTCAATAGGGGAATCAATGGAAAGAATAGGTGGTTAGAACTGCTGTGCAACTCGATGGTTTAGATTAGGGTTTAGAGTGCGGTTTGGTCTAGGGTTTTGGTTAATGATTGGACTAAGGTTTAGATTTGGATTAGGATTAGGCCTAGGGTTTGAGTTAAGGCTAGGGTTTGGACTAGGGTTAGGGTATCGATTAGGGTTAGGTCTAGGGTTAGGATAAGGGCTAGGAAATGGATTAAGGCTAGCTATAGGGTATGGACTAGGGTATGAACTAGGGTTAGCGTAAGGTTGCACATACGGTTGGCACCATAGAGGAGGATAACTTAATGGTGCTTTAGAAATAAATTGTGGTTGTTGTTGGTGCTCATATGATTGAATTTTCTTGGGATATTTCCCTAGAGAGAAAGATCCAAACGATTCTTGAGGCCATGGATATATCTGGCTCAAGGATGAGGGCCAAGGTGAGGGCCACTGCGGCCATGAAGTAGGATATTCAATTGGAGGAGGATAAAAAGTTTTCCATGAAATTCCAAGATTATAAACGTGCTGAGGAACCTGCTCAGGAAAATAATCATTATTCCAAGTGTCAAATGGTGTTGGGTTTTGAGTTGTACCTGGAAGTTGATTTGATTCCTTACTTGATTCCATGAGTACCTTTCGTAATCGTGGCAGTGATGGGAAATGTTCGGTTGCATGACCATCCTCACAAATTTTGCAGACTTCCAGACTGCTAAGTGGACACTTTCCAAGGTAATGTTTCTTTTGACAGTTGGCGCAAAGGATAAGCAATGGTTATTCATCCTTCTCTTGTTCCTGAAAATCATCCAATTTCAAAATCAAAGATTTAATTATATTAAATTTATGTTCAAGCAAGATATTAAATTCAGCACTTGTGAATTCTTCATCGGATGAGTTGTTCATCCCTGTAGCAGCATGAAAACTCCTCATTGAATGATTCCTCAAAATACCATCTTCTTGTCTTCAACGAGCAAACTGGTACATTCTATCATCACATGGATTAGTACGCAAGGGTTCTTACAGTACCCCAAAAATGATATAACATTGAAGATTGGATTCTGAAGATAAATGAATTTTAAAATCTTTTGACTGAAATACAACTCACCACACTTGCATGAAAGGAAAATGTCAAATTAAAGTGCTATTTAATCTATTAAAAACAAGGCAATTTGGAAATTAAATTTCTAAAGCATGCTTCTACTTCTACTCATAAGCAAGATAAGGAAATAAAAGTTCAAGAGATAAGAAATATGGCCAGACTTTGGAGCAACCCCACAAAAGTGGATGCGTGGCTCTTCACTCACATCTTACCGTACACTCTTCACCCTTTGATGTCCTGCAATTCCCTTGAAACTCTATAAGAAAAAATTTACCTGAGCCAAAATACAACTCCCCGGCAATGGTGCCAAAATGTTGGTCGACTTAATTGTTGGATTAAACCTCTCAATATTAATTATCAATCTGGGAGTTGTAAATGCGAGTTGTACTGCGTATTGGCTCAGCTTAATGGTCAGAGTATAAATATATTCCTTTGTAATGATAAACTAGATACTGGAATGAAACACTGATTTTCTCGCAAATAAACAATCTTGAAATAGGAACCTACTTAACTAATTTTATCAAGAAAAATTCAAAATGCAATTAAACTACAAATCAATCCTCAATCATGTAACATTCTCGCACTCACATTCTACTTTTAAATCTCCTATGATAACTTGAAAACCTTAATCTATTAACTCCCCTCACTAACTTGAAACCATCACTTGAAAACTAAACTTGAGATAAGTAAAAGACACACACGTTATTCTAATGACAACCTCACAAATATAACTAACTATAACTACTCTTCCTAATAAATTCAAGATTCCAAATTAACAAAAGACAATTCTAACTATTGCTAAAAGAAACCATTTCACTTCATGTAAAATAACATTTAAAAGATCCTATTAAAAATAACATTACAATTAATCTATGAGAAACCTTCTATTTGAATATGAACTATTAAAAAGAAAACCTACTTCAAAATCGAATCATGTAACTCAATAACTAAAACTAAGTCAAAATCATGTCAATCAATAATGAAAACTAAATCATTTCTACTTGCACAATCAAATCTGCATTCCAACTTATAAATAAATGATTATACTTGAAAACAAGAATGATTTGAATTAAAAAGAAATCTAATTGCTCTTGTAAGGAAATGATTACACTATGGAAACAAAAATCATTCTGACTAAAAATAAATCTAATTATTAAGCTAAGTCCCGGGATTAAATCCTGCAAATGTTGGAAATAATCTAATTAATGAGAAACCATTCTCAAACTCAAAGCATTTAAAATATGTTCTAATTCTGATCACTCATAAATAATTACATTAACCACTCACACATTTCACTCACGATCACCGTTGTATTACCACCGTTGTCTTGCTTTTTCCTGAGTATTAATCACAACATTATAGTAATTAAAAATAGCATAACAAATTCGTTCGTTAGTGAAGACTCTCGCTCAATCATTTAACAGTTATAAAACTGGATTTAAAGCATTCCATTCGAAATTATGGAAGTGAAACAAAAGGTTTAAGTGCAGAATGAAGTGATTACTTTTATAAATTCAAATCTATGATTTTCATGATTCTATTCAAATCTATGATATCATTCAGCTACAGGACTTGTCTCCAGTGGTGGTGGGCCCTTACCACTCCTGGAGCAAGCCTAGATTAACCCAATCTACCTTGAGAAATCGTAGCAAACCATAATACGTATAAAAACGCCGGAGAGAATTATATATTAGAATTCAAAAATTCAAATGGAAAATACAACATTATCCACTGCTCCTATTACAATCCATTCACTCTGCAAATTCGATGCTATGGTTCTACATTTGAGCAATTTTATCAGAGCAATTCAAACTTGCATCTGACAAATTCCGCCCTTTTCTACATATGGGAAAATCGACTCTGCGTTCTGTCTAAGTGATGGACGGACCAACTTATTCCTCTAATTTATTGACTCCTCCCACGCCTGAGAAATTCCCCTACATCTGAGAAAATTAATTGCGCCCTCTGTCTAATTGATGGATTAACAAATTCTATCTAATTGATCGAATTTCTATCTCCCCCCCTTCATCGACTACGACAAATAATATTTATACATTTTTTATTATAAAATGGAGCTTCAACCAAGAAAAATATAGAAGATTATTTGTTTTACAATTTTTCGGAATGAGAATTGGTTTTGAAACAGAATGTCAAATTGGAGAAATTGCTCCTCTTTTTGTGGGATGCTACTATTGCTAGAAGATGTGTTCCAACTACTCTTTTCCTCCTTGCATGATAATAAGCTACTCAAAGATGTATCGTTCAGAGATTTCGAAATATCCATATCGTTTTGAGGTTCAATCAAAGATTCTTTTCCCACTTTTCCTTGACATGAGTACTGGGAAGGGCAGAAGTCTAAAGAGTTTCTTGATTTTCATCTCTGGGTTTTCATTTGGGAACACTCAAAATAAATGCTGCCTGATCCCATGTAGCTACAGTTGTAGTGATGTGAAAACCACCATCCCAGCGTCTATGGATGCCCTCACTTGGGTATAGAAAATCAAGTTCAACCACCTGGTCTGAAAATCCTGCATTACGAGACATAACAACACCCCATCGACTTGCTGCAGTTGACATAGATGTGACATAGAATCCCTCTTTTCCAGTTTGACAAAGACAGATTATCTGCATTGCCAAGACAAAATCTTTGAAGCTAAGAAATCCCTGACGTTTTGAATCTGCTACAGCCCAAACCTGTTTGAGTTTAGGCCTTGACAATTGAGATAAGGAGAAGACTTCAACTGCATCATTTCCAGTAATGCGGCCATCTCCATCTATATCGACATACTCGAACCACTGTTGGTAAACCTTCTCATCATCCTTGAGGATATAAAAATATCCTCGAAGCCACTTGGATCGCTCCAAAAAGAAGAGTGGTCCAAAGAAGGAAGGACGAGAGTTTCATTTATGATTCACACAACAAAAACCATGTCACGTATCCTAGTTTGCATTTGATTCAAGCTACCATTTGCATTGACCAGAAGGTATCCATTTGTACCCAACCCAGGCCTTTTAGAACTTTTGGAGTGATCGATGCACTGCTCAAAGCTATCACTTTTTGGTTTCAACCAAAGAGCTGAATTCTGAATTTGCTCCACTTTGTCTGTTTAATTTTCAATTGCATTCGATGAGTTAATCCTTATAGAGTTTCCTGTATCACTTTCTTCTGTAAGGTGTTTGGCCCTCTCCCCTTCAGAATTAGGTAATGTCCATAAGCCTAATAAAGTACGAGAAATATCCTTAGACATTGTATTTTGTTCAATTTGATATCCCAGCCACCCAACCGTTGAAATATTCATTAATATGAGAAAGACAACGAACACCCCACAGAAATAGAATACGCATTGCCTTGAACCAGTTTTGTTATTGAAGGACCTGGCTATGAATTGTAAAAGCCCAACCTCGGGCGAAGAAATTTAGTCCACTTCAACGGATTTTGATAGAGATAACAGATATGATTGCGTGCTTAAGTTTTTATCTTCATAAAATTATGGGTAAACTGAGATTTTTTTTAATCCCCAAACATAACCAGAGTAGCAATATTCATAGAGACCCAATACGTTCACTTTCAAAAATGGTTTTTAGTGGAATATTCCCCTGATGATAACTCCTTCATGAAGCCGAATTTCGCCAAATGGTTTCTAGGTTATATGAAAAATGGTGCTCTAAACACAACCCACGTCTCAAAATTTAGAGATTCTACTCCATTTGGTCACAAATTTTATATTTTCACCTACAACAATTCAACTACCTTGCTGCTGCTTTTATGCATTTGGTGAATTCGTACTCAAATGCATTCCTGCACTGAGCCTTCCTGCAACCAAGAAATTTTTTATTAAAAATACTCATCAATTTAACTAATAACAAGAATAATAGATATTGTTTCTAAATTCCTCTGATTAACAACATAATGGATTAATAATGATTAAAAACACTAGGTACAAGTATGTATTTATTTGATAAAAATCGTAAAAATTTAGACAAAGATGCAGCTCAACAATAACCATGAACCAGAGGCATGCCCATTAATGGAAAAATTTAGGCGCCTCTACACTAGGCACAACTTCCAAATCCCGGAAAGTGTTCATCTTAATGTGGAATCTAGACTTACTCCCACTCAAGATGCCATGATGGAAATTCCTCCCCTATCAAATGCTGATGACACAATACACCATATACAATTTATATCATCATGTATCGAAACCATGAATCAGGTTGTCTTCTCATTAGTCACAGGTGTTGAGTCAGCTGCAACTACGAGAGTAACTATACAACCGACTGTGCAAATCCAATCGATATGCACCCAGTCAACCTCGTCCGGTTCCACCACATCGACGATGGAATATTTTTCATGTATGTCGACCAGCTCCGTTAGGACTGAACCTCTTCCTCACGACCTTGTGAAGACCCAATCCCCATTAGGATCCTTATTCCACTCAGATGAGGATATCCTTGAGGCCATGACAGAGCCTGGTTATCCATGGGATACAATGCATCATCGCTCATTTTTTCTTCCTGAAAAAACATTCAACCCTAACAAGACAAGAAATCAAGAGATTTATTTGATTTAATCAAAATAATTCCTTACATCAGGGAAATTTGATTGGTTCAAGAATCCCATTCCGACGCCCGATGCGTTTGAAGAAGGGAACATGTCAAACATTTCACCTACCATCAAGGTGTATATCTCTCAAAATCCTGAAAAATTCGAATAAATCTCACTGGGGGCAACATGTTCACAAGAAGAGATAACTTCTTACACCCAGTTATTGCAAGAGTATCGAGATATCTTTGCGTGGAGCTACTCGAAAATTCCTGGGCTTAGTCCCACTATTGTAGAGCACCATATTGACACCTGACCTGACGTACCACTAGTAAGCCAGAAAAAGCATCAACTGCAACCATCCAAGGCTAAATAAATTATACAAGAAATCGATAAGTTTCACAAAGGTAGGTTTATCTACCCCATCATTTATATGTCTTGTGTTTCCAAACCTGTTCCCGTCATGAAAAAATAGGGCAACATACGCATTTGTACCGATTTTCACGAATTGAACAAGGCTCGCCTAAAGGAAAATTACCCTGCCCATTCATCAACCAAGTCATCGATGCTTGTGTAGGTCACGAGGTCCTCTGCTTCATGGACGACTTCTCTGAGTATAATCAAATCAAAATCCATCACATCGACTGGTACAAGATCACGTTCACTACCCCTTGGGGCACATTCGCATACTAGGTAATTCCATTTGGCCTAAATAATGTTGAAGCCACCTTCCAAACGACCATGAATTATATATTTCATGACTTGGCACACATCATCCTCGCCTACATGGACGACCTCATCATCAGAGCCAAGACGTGATCAGATCATCTTGAGGATTTGCAACTGGTATTCCAACGATTCCCACAATAAAACCTATGCTTTAATGCCCTCAAGTGCGTCTTCTGCATCACAGCAAGGTGAATTTTAGGTTTTATTGTGTCCCACCAAGGAATAAGAGTGGACCCCCTCAAGGTCCAAGCTATCAAAGAGGTACCTCCACCTTGAACCCTCAAGAAACTACAAATATTGTAGGGGAAGTCCAACTTTCTAAGATTTTTTGCCCCAGATTACACCATGTGCATTCAAGGATTCCCGCGTCTCCTTCGCCAGGACATCCCGTTCAAATTGGACGATCAAGCCCAACAATAATTTGATGTGTTGAAAGACACATTGTCTTCAACACCACTGATCATTCCCCCAGACTACAACAAGGACTACATCCTGTATCTATCAACATCTGAGACCTCTTTGGTTGGAGTATTGATCTAGGAGAGCTTGGATGGGAAGGAGCACATAATCTATTACGTTAGCAAAACCTTATCAAGCTCCACATTAAGATATGAGCCTGAAGAAAAAACTACCCTAGCACTAATTCACGCAGTCCAAAAAATTAGTCACTACATTATCTTAAGGACAATAACATTCATCGCAGATATTAATCCCATCAAATACATGCTCACGCATCGTTTAATGAACCATAAGTACGCACATTGGACAGCCATTCTACAATAATTTGACTTACAGTTTCACTCCCTAAAGAGAAAGAAGGCGTTAATCTTAGCTGAGTTCATCACTAACCTCCCAAGTCATACCAAAGGATCATCGGTCAATGATTCGCTACTGGACGACATCTCTTCCTCATAACGACTGACGATCCTTGGTATGGAGATGTTCTCCTGTTTTTACGAACCCAAAATTTTAAACCTCGCCTCACTCATGACGACCATTGACGCATCTACCACCAGGCCCCCTGATACCTCCTCATGGGAGATGTCTTATAACGACTGGTCATCGAAAACATCTTACATCGATGCCTCACCCATAACCAAGCTGAGAAAGCTCTTAATGATTGTCACAACGGAGCTTGCGGTCGCCACCTCTCTAGAATGGCCACTGCCCAAAAATTCCTATGGGAAGGATATTTTTGGCCCACTTTATTTCACGATTTCATTTCAGATGTCAAGAGCTGCGAGCGATGTCAACACTTCGCTCACAAGGCAAGAGGCTCTCCCACTCCCCTGCACCCTGTCATCATCGCTGGTCCCTTTTGAAAATGGGGGATCGACTTCATGACTTGCAACCCAACATCATCGGGAAATCACATATTGTTGAGATTCAACAAGAAGATCCTAGTGAAAATTAAGCACCTACACTAGGATGGAGCCTTAGGCTATTTTTAGGTGGATGTATATTTATAGATGCATGAGAAAATTCTATTTATAGATGTATGTGTAAATTCTATTTATAGATTGCATGTCTATGTAGAAATTTGAATAATGGCTGAATTATTCACCGAGATTATCCTGATTACACACTATTTAAGCTTCATGCATAATACATAACCTCTTCTACAATTGATCATCAATATGCGGAAATAGAAGCAGTCACATGCACACATTAAAACATAATCAAGCACACATATAACACAGTATGTAATGGGGAAATCATACAGCTGAAAACCCCCAACTATCGGTATATTATAATGATAGAGAACATGTAACAATACATAGCACAAACTCCTCACAAGCTCTCAGCACTATCTCCAATTGTTACACACAAACTAGCTCAGATCTGAACAAGTCACAGGTTCAAATCTCCTCCACTATTTGCCTGCCTCTACTGCGCAATCCAAGATGAGAATGAATGAGATCCAAGTTCGAATCTCCTTGGCTTGTACTGCGCAATCCTCATTGGAAATCTCAATCAATGTGTGTGCAAATCTCATGCACCAGTATAGTCACAACTGATAGCCACACTCACCCTTTCACCCACCTCTAACACTGGTCTCCACTGAACTGTCCATGCATTGCAGTTAACTGATGTGTTCTTTAGTTGATTTATGAGTTATTAATTAGTGAATTAATTAATAATTAATTCACACCACTCATCACTAGTGTATTTATCAGTTAGACTAAATACAACTAGTTCAACTAAGTTAAACCGAACACAACTCCACTAACTGTCTCATCAACTCCACCAAACTCTGCCACATGAGTTCTAACTGAAGTCAACCATGCAATAGCTCAACTAACCCTTAGGAAAAGCGTATTTCCTTCTGTCAGCTCCATGTGCCACATCCAAGCATCAAACTGAAGTGCTCCAAGAGGATAAGATAATGTTTATAGTCTAAATATTATTAAGGGTTAATAATATTTGACTGTTCTATTTTTAGCCCGGCAGTCTAAAAATAGAAACCGCCCAATGTCTAAAATAGAGGTCCATCTATTTTTACCAACTTGACCAATCATCCATAAATAGCATCCTGCAACTCATAGACCATGATCCATATGTCTAAAAATAGACATAGTCTAAAAATAGACTTTGCGACAAAATCACTTGTGTGGCCCCCATCTAGTTTAGGTGATCACTTTCCAACTAGGATCAGGAAAGATGTTTCAGGATGCCTCCTTCACTATTTCTTGTTGCAATCTTCAACACTCCCTCTCAACAAGAAAGGACTGTCTTTGCATGCGACATGCAACTCCATGCATTCGCCTTGCAACCTTCACAAGCGCCATGCAACTCCATGCATCTGCTCTGCGACTCTTCTGAAACTGAATAGGCTCCAAACAACTCAATCAGTCTGATGAATCTATCATCAAAGTCTTCGAATTCTGCTGGGCCCAACTTCACATGTCATCAGGAACCACTACGTTGTTGAAATCTTGCACCCATGCACTCTGCACTTGCTATCAACTTTGATTCACGCTCCAGTATCTGACACTGTCACTTTAATCTGCCTGCATCAATCCAAATGATCATGCTACTTTTGCGCTACGGGAACCTCGTAGCCAGGTTTAATTCATGAGATCCACACCATCTCATGAATCATGCCCAGAAATATCCTCTTGGGATTAATCATGCATGTCACCCCACCTCTCACCTGGTGGTATAGCTGCATGCACTCCCTCTGCCCATCTGGCACGAAATTTCTCTGCATGAGTAGTTTCTTCCACTCCATGATCCTCATCTTGTGGCTGCTCCACATCTCGAGGTTCACTCTTACCTGCATGCAAATCCAGCTCCCTCTCAAGCTTCAATTGCTTGGCTTTCTTTCACTTCCCAATAGTAAGAAGCTCCGTAGAAATCCCATCTACTTCAATTCTGTAGAGATTCTTAGCTCGAATCCAAACCTTCTTGACTTGTCTTGTTGCTTTGTACCGAAGGAAAAATTTTCCTTCACTAAAGACAACATCATACCCTTTATTCTCTAACATTGCAACTGAGATTAAATTCTTCTTTAAACCTGGAACATGCACTACATATTGTAAAAGAATGAGTTTACCTGACTCCCTTTGAAAGGTAATGGTACCAATGTCGGTCGCATTGTATCGTCCATTGTCGCCCAACTCAACATGCAACTGGAGATCTTTCTCCACCAAGTCATTGAAAAGATTCACATCTCCCGTCATGTGAAAGGAAGCGCCACTATCAAAATACCACCCCGATCCCAATGCACTAGACACCATGCATGCGATCAATGAGAAGTCCAGCTCAAATTTCAAGGCAAGAGCCTCACCAGCTGCAGCTCCAGCAGCCTGCTTGTTCTTCTTCTTCTGTGGAAAATTCGTGGCGTAATGCCCATGCTCATGACAGTGAACACACTTCACTTTGGACATGTCACGCTCTTTACCATCCACACCGGATTGAGAAGCATTCTTCTTTCCCTTCCCCTTCCTTGCTTTGGCAGCCAAAGCGCAATCCTCTTCATCAGATGCCTTTGATGAAGATCCATCCCCGGTACTCCGCCTTATCTCCTCTTGCACAAGATCCGACCAAAGTCGCTCCCATCCTGGCAATTTTTCCCGACCATTGACAGAGTCCTGATAGGAGTGCCAACTCTTCGGAAGACCAAGGAGAGCCAAGTCCACCAAGTCCTCATCATCCACACTAATTCCTACACTCCCAAGCTCATCCCTGCAGTGGACAAACTTTGTCAAGTATACCGGAATAGTGTCATTCTTCTCCATCTTTATTTTCCCGAGTTTATCCTTGAGCGCCAACTTCCTCTGGTCGCTCTTGCTTTGGAATAAATCTGTCAATGCTTTCCACATCAAGTATGGAGAAGCTTTACCATGCAGGCTGGATACAATGTGATCCTTCACGCCCTCCAACAGAATCCTTCGACATTTTGCTGTCTTCTTTTGCCAAGCCTCAACTTGAGCAGCATCAGTAGGCTTTGGGACTTCAACATCTATGAACTCCTTCAGCCCATTGTCATCTAACACCGCCTCCATCCTGTCCTTCCATGCAACATAATTCAAGCTACCCTCAAGGGAATACTCCAATCACAATCCGTTGAAAGACATTTTGACTTCAACACCAAGACAAACACTGCTGCAAATTTGAATTCCACCAGCTCAAAATTCAACCGCTTCTGATCTGTGAGAAAAAAGTATTTCTAGCACAGAGATCGACTGTAGGGGAATTTACTGGATATATCACCTTTCAAAGAAAGGATGGATCCAGAGGCTACCTGGCTCGCTTACAGACTCTGTCTACCGAAATAAATTGTAATCACTGTAATAGATCCAATGATCAATTTCGCTCCAATACCATGTAGAAATTTGCTGAATAATGAAGATTTATCCACCGAGATTATCTTGATCATACACTAATTCGAATTCATGTATAACACATAACCTCTTCTACAATCGATCATCAATATGCGGAAATAGAAGCAGTCGCATGCGCACATTAAAACATAGTCAAGCACACATATAACACAGTATGTAATGGGGAAAGCATACAGCTGAAAACCCCCAACTATCTGTATATTATAATGATAGAGAACATGTAACAATACATAGCACAAAGCTCTCACAACTCTCAGCACTATCTCCAATTGTTACACACAAACTAGCTCAGATCTGAACAAGTCACAAATTCAAATCTCCTCCATTGTTTGCCTGCCTCTACTGCGCAATCCAAGATGATAATGAATGAGATCCAAGTTCGAATCTCCTTGGCTTGTACTACGCAATCCTCATTGGAAATCTCCATCAATGTGTGTGCAAATCTCATGCACAAGTATATTCACAACTGATAGTAGACTCACCCTTTCACCCACCTCTAACACTGGTCTCCACTGAACTGTCCATGCACTGTGTTTAATCGATGTGTTCTTCAAGCTGATTTATTAGTTAATAATTAGTGAATTAATTATTAATTAATTCATACCACCTATCACTAGTGTATTTTTCATAGATTTTAATACAACTAGTTCAACTAAGTTAAATCGAACACAACTCACCAACTACTCATCAACTCCACCAAACTCGCCACTTGAGTTCTAACCGAAGTCAACCATGCAATAGCTCAACTAACCCTTGGGGAAAGCGTATTTCTTCACACCGCATGTGCCACATCCAAGCATCAAACCGAAGTGCTCCAAGAGGATAAGATAATGTTTATAGTCTAAATATTATTAAGGGTTAATAATATTTGATTGTTCTATTTTTAGCTCGACAGTCTAAAAATAGAAACCGCCCAATGTCTAAAAATACAGGTCCATCTATTTTTACCAACTTGACCAATCATCCATAAATAGCATCCTGCAACTCATAGACCATGATCCATATGTCTAAAAATAGACTTTGCGACAAAAATCACCTGTGTGGTCCCCACCTAGTTTTGGTGATCACTTTCCAACTAGGATCAGGAAAGATGTTTCAGGATGCCTCCTTCACTATTTCTTTTTGCAATCTTCAACAGTCTATTTATATATGCATGTCTACTATTATTATCCCTTAATATTATTTGGATAATAAAAAATAATATATTCTCAATGAGCTCTTGGAAATAGTTAACTGAAGTGGAAAATCAGTTAGCTAAAGGAATTTTGAGTTAAGGGGTTGGTTGGTGGGACATGCAACTAGACTTAGTTGTAACTGAGTGATTCGAAGTTGTAACAGAGTTGAAAGTGGAGTTATGAGAGTTGTAAAGTATTTTAACTCAGTTAAGTGATTTAAACTTAGTTGTGCTAGTTGTAACTAAAGATACACTAGTGAGAGATCAAGTGAATTAATTATTAATTAACTCACAATCAGGTCTCACATGCAACTAAATATTTACTACTATTAACTGCATGCATGTGAGAGATAGTGGAGACCTAGTTGAATTCTAGGTGAAAGGGAAGTAAACTATCAGTTGTGACATTATTCGGTTTCACACATGAAACCAAACACACATTGGATGTGCCCATGAGGATTGAGAAGTCAAGGCAAGAAGGATTTCACTCATTCAGGGGTTTCTATCAGCTAGGATTCTGCAGGGGAGACAGGCTATCTCGAGACAATAAATTGGCTAAGGAACTTGCCAATTTTTGTATGATAATATGAGACAGTTAGCTCATGTACTAAGAGCTCTTCGATTGGAGCTTTGTATGTAATTGTTTCATGATCCATGATATAATACATGATAGAAGATAGTGTGGTTTTTAGCTTTAAGCTTTCCCTGGGTAATTTATCTATGTTATGTGTGATTGATCTTTCTTCATGATATTGTGATTGGAGATTGTGTTTTAAATTTTCGCAAAGATTAGTAGAAGTGATTCTATATTTAACAGTAGCATATTATTAGATAGGGATAATCCAGGATATACATGCATTTTGTATTAAATTTCAACATGGTATCAGAGCACAGGAGATTGCAGTAGTGAAGTAGGAGATGAGTTTGTTGGGGAAAGAATTCAAATTTGCAGAAAGACTTTATTGGTGCTATAGCTGATTCAAGATCGAAATTGATTTAAATGGCATGAGGTTATAGTATGAAGTTGAGGGCAGATCGAACTACATTTCTTGGCAGGACAAGATGGAGGTGGTACTCGAAGACAATGAATTGAAAGAATTCATTGACAATGATGTTCCTAAGCCCGCTTCGTCAGATGTTTCCAATCTTGATGCATGGAAAAAGAAAGTGGCAAAGGCAAGGAGGATTCTGTTGGAGGGAGTACGAGACCACATTGTCTCAAGCCTCCATGGGAAATCCACACCATATGCCATGTGGAAGGATTTGATTGATCTTTTCCAAAGCATGAGCGACCATAGGAAATTGGCACTCAAAGATAAAATCAGGAAGATCAAGATGGAAAAGGGTGACAACATTCCAAATTATCTCACGAAGTTTGTCCAATGTCGGGATGAATTGGGGAGTGTTGGAAAAACTATTGATGATGATGATTTGGTGAGCTTGGATCTCTTGGGACTTCCTAAGAGTTGGCACAGTTATGAAGGCTCTATCAATGAACGGGAAATATTTCCAGATTGGGAACGACTATGGTAGGATCTAGTGCAGGAGGAGTTGAGACCAAAAACTAGAGATGGATATTCATCAAAGCATGATGATGAAGAGGATTGTGCTTTGGCTGCCAAGGAGAAGAAGGGGAAGGGGAAGAAATTCCATTCTAAATATGAGTCTAAATAAAAGAAGCTGGGTATGTCCAAGATGAAGTGATTTCACTATCACGAACATGGGAATCTTGCTACTAACTGTATGCAAAAGAAGAAGAACAAGAAGGCTACTGGAGCTACAGCTAGTGAGGCCCTTGCCTAAAAATTTGAGCTTCACTTCTCCTTGATCACATGCATGGTGTCCAGTGCATTGGGATCAGTTTGGTATTTGGATAGTGCTGCTTCCTTTCACATTACGGGAGATAAGACACTTTTTAGTGACTTGGAGGAGAAAGATCTCCAGATGCATATAGAGATGGGTGACGACGAATGACACAGTGCTACCGGGATTGGTACCATTACCTTTGAGAGGGAGTTAGTTAAACCATTTCAATTGAAATATTTTATGCATGTTCCAGGTCTGAAGAAAAATTTGGTCTTAGTTTAAATGTTGGAGGACAAAGGCCATGACGTTGTTTTTAACGATGGAAAATATTTCTTGCAACATAAAACAATGGGTCAATCCAAGAGGATAGGGATTTGAGTTATGAATCTCTACAAGATGGAGGTAGATGGCAGTGCTGCCATGATGGGAAAGGCGGAAAAATTGGTGAGCCGGGATGAGGGCGAATTATGGCACATGTGATTAGGCCATATTCATCATGGAGCCTTGAAAGTCATGCAACAAATATCTACTGGACTTCCAATGGGAACACTTTCTTAGTTAGATCAGTGAAAGGGTTGCACCATGGGGAAGTATGTAAAGTCCACCTTTCATGAGAAGGAGAACCGTGCTTTGGGGATCCTTGAGAGAGTTCAAACAGATGTGTGTGGACCATTCTTAGTTGCTTCAACAACAAAACATAAGTACTATGTTATTTTTGTTGGTGAATTTTCTTGTAAATGTTGGATCTTCTTCATGCAGAAGAAGGATAAAACATTCTCAAAGTTCTGTGAGTTTTAGGAATTGGTAGAAAAAGAGTTGGGGAAGCAAGTGAAGGCTCTTAGGAGAGATAATGGTGGAGAATACATCTCTAATGAATTCAATAACTTTTGTAGCAAAGAAGGAATTCGAAGAGAACTCATAGCGCCTCATAACTCACAACAAAATGGGGTCACGGAGAGGAAGAATAGAATGATTGTGGGCGCAGCAGGAGTGATGTTGCATGATCAGGGCCTATGAATGCATTTATGGGAGAAATCATGAAACAATGTGGTTTATGTGCAAAACCGTTGTCCTCATAGAGTACTTGGCATGAGTACACCTGGAGAAGCTTTCACTAGTAAGAAATCAGATATTTCGCACTTTAAGATTTTTTTCTCATCTGTTTATGTGAATGTGACCAAGAATGCGAGGAAGAAGTTGGAGCCAAATGTTGAAGTTGGGATTTTTTTGGGGTACACAGAAATACCCCATAATTATCATGTGTATTTTCCTAACAGTAAGATGACTATTATGCGACAGGATATAAAATTCGATGAAGGGAAAGCCATGTGGTTGTCGCTTGAGAGGGAGCTTGAATTGCATGCAGAGGAGGAAATATTGGTTACAAAACATGAGTCTCTTGATGTGGATAAAACACAGGAGGAGGGTCATGGAGTGGAGGAGTCCACTAACGCAGAGTCAACCATCAGAACTAACATAAGGTGTACCACAGAAGCTGATAGGTTGAGACTTGATGCTGCACAAAATGTCAGAGCCCCTAATTCACAGCGTAGACAAAGACAGTCTCCTGACCAATTTAATGGATACATGGCTCTCATGAGAAAATATATTGTGACTGAACCAAGTTCCTTTTAGGAAGCAGTGCAGGAGCCCACATGGGTAGATGCAATGGTGGAGGAGTATGACTCCATTGTTAAAAACAATGCTTGGGAAATGGTTCCAAGGCCGATTGATAAATCAATGGTAGGTTCGAGATGTATCTACAAGGTAAAGCAAGCTGCTAATGGGAGTGTAGAGAAATACAAGTCTAGATTTGTGGCCCGGGGCTTCTCAAAGATCGAGGGGATAGATTATGAAGAGACCTTTGCACCTATCGCAAGGTATTATTCCATAAGGACCGTCCTTGTTCTCTTAGTGCAGATGGGCTGGCGCATTCATCAGATGGATGTGAAGACTCCATTTCTCAATGGGATCATTGAGGAAGAGGTGTACATAGAGAAACCTAAAGGTTTTGAGATCTTCAACAATGATTCGCATGTGTGTCGAATCAAACATTGTTGTATGGGTTGAAGTAAGCACCCCGTGCTTGGTACACTTGGATAGAAAACTATTTCACAGGACAAGGCTTCACCAAAAGTGAAGCAGATGCAAAACTATACCAAATTGTTGTGGAGGGTAATATTTTAATCATTTTTATTTATGTTGATGATTTAATATTGAATGGTGACGAGCAGTTGATACACTCATGCAAGGAGGATCTTGCAAAGGAGTTCGAGATGAAGGATATGGGCCTCCTTTATTATTTCCTTAGATTGGAAATATGGCAGTGAGATGGTGAATTTTTTGTGTCTAAAGGAAAGTATGCAAGGGAGATACTGGGTAAGTTTCACATGGAGGACTGCAAAACCATGGATACTCCTCTTCCAAGAAACTGGAGGAAAGAATTTGACTATTCAATACATATTCCCCCATGGTTAGCTTGATATTATGGCACTTTCCAGAGAAATTTATAGTTCCTCCTTTTACCACCATCACTTAACACTCTATCGTTGGGTATAGAAAGCAATTCAATTCCTTGGATACCTCACAATGAATAAAATTATGGGTACTACCCAAATCAATCAACACTATTACATTTTTCTTCTTGATATGTCCTTCTATCTTGAGAGTTTGAGGAGTGGTAATTTGTGCCAATGCATTATAGGATATGGTTGGATTCATTTCTTCTTCCTCTAGGGTTGGTTCCTGGTGTATATCCTCTTCTTTTGAAGTTTCTTGTTCCTTTTATTCCTCCTCTTCAAAATCTATGTAAAATAATTTCTTCTCAGCACACTTATGATCGTTAGCTTATTTTCTATCACAACTATAGCAAAGCCATTTTTCTATTTTCTCTTCCAATTATTGTGGTGTCAACCTTGTAGGTTTTGTAAGTCTAGGAGTAGAAATACTTCCATCTTTATAGTTGTGAGTGGTAGGATTCCTTGTCGCCATAATTTTGCTTTCAATTTTTCTTAACAACCTGAATGCCTTCTCCAATGTACCATGTTCCCAAAGGTGAACCTCATGTTGGATGTTACCCTTTATATTCCCATTGAAGACATTAATCCTATGTTCCTCTAGAATATTATGTACCCTTATATTCAAATTTTGGAAGTCCTCGATGTGCTCCATCATTGAACCGTTTTGTTTGATATTTATCAATTGGCTAAAGAAGGTGTTGCTCTTTGTATCCTCATAATGTTCTATAATTTCCTCTATAAAAATTGACCAAGTGACCAGTGGGTTATGATTAAAAAGCAATCGATACCATACAAACTGATTTTATTCTAAATATAAAGTTGCAATGCGTACTTTTGTGTGTTTTGCGTATTATGAAGCTCAAAGTGTTGCTCCATTTGTAGTATCCAAGTTATCAGATTTTTTCCATCAAAATTCCTTATATATATATATATATATATATATATATATATTTGGAATATGGTGGGCCTTAAATCCAACATTAGAGTCTATGAAAACATGATTAACATTTCTTTTGCTCTCGTCATGAGTTTCCTCAACTACTTTTTCGCCATTTGGAATATTTTCTTGTAGCAACTTTTCCAAACCTTCCTTCAAACCTTCCATGTATTTCTTCAAATATTCCATGTTGACTTATATACCATCCATATTAGATTCCATTCCATTCTTCAAACCATCCATCTTAACTTCCACACCTTTCTTCAAACCATCCATCTTAGCTTCCATGCCTTTCTTCAAACCATCCATCTTAGCTTCCATGTTTCCTTCTATACCATCCATCTTAGCTTCCATTCCATCCATCTTAGCTTTCGTACCATCCATATTAGCTTCCATGCCATTCTTCAAACCATCCATCTTATCTTCCACGCCTTTTTTCAAACTATCCTCTTAGCTTCCACGACTTTCTTCAAACCATCCATCTTAGCTTCCATTTCATTTTTTTTACTCTTTGTGAGAGAGAAATTTGTTGCATTTGTTCTTGTAATTTTGATATATCATGTTGCACTTCTTCCACTTCATGAGTCATAGTTGAGCCTTATGAGGGCTTAATGGGTGTTGAATTATTTTTATGGGCCATTTTAGAACCCAATACTGATATCTAGTCTTCAATATGCCCTTGGAATCCCTTCAAACTATTTTTTCAAACAAGACTTATGCAAATTTAAAAAAAACACACACCTTTTTCATTCTTTTTAGGAAATCAATAATGAATATGATGTATCTCTATGATTTCATATGCCCAAGATTTTATCTTATGTTCTTTATTAACCCTATTAATATTCTTTCCAATGCCACAGGTCTGACCTGATTTTGATTCTTCAAGGAAAAGTTATGCCCAATCTCCCACAATGACCTAATTATGGATTGGTTTAGTAGAGTGAATATGTACGACATGCCACATGTCATTATTTCCTTCTTCAACTATGAAATTGATGCACATGAAACTATAGTCTGTTTAATTTCCGCTACTTTTTACAAAATTCCAATACTATGCTAAGAGAGAGAGTTATGACGATTTTACCAAGCTCACCTCTTTGAGATGAAATTAGGGAGCGTGAAAAAACCCTAATTTACATATATCATATATTTGAAACTATTTCAAACCAAGATAATATATTTTTACACGAATTACCTCAATATTTCTTCGCAAATGGGTTTTTTTGTAGCATTTTAACCTTCGTAGGAAAACAATTATAGCAAAAATTCTACGATGAACTATTTGAAGTAGTGAAACCCTAGAATCCAAAGCTTTGATACCAAATGTTATGAAACCAACTCAAAAAATAGAAGAAAATAGAGATCAACGACTTAAAAATAAGCCACTTTGAGGGGGAAACCTCCTTTACATTACATAAATGAAAAATTATTGGATGACACAAATGACAAAAACTCCTTTCTATATATAGGAGTCCATGGGGTTGCAATATAATCCTAGCTGACCTACCAATAATAATGTAAGGGCGCAACAATAACAATAGTGGGATATTATGGGGCACAATAATAAAAATATGGGGACTACAAGGGTGCAAAAATAACAATTAGGGGACTACACTAGCAACAATAAGGGAGTACACTAGTATTATAGGGCCCTAAAACTAAGTTATAAAGCACTACAAATACCTAATTTTGAATAGGAATTAAGTCTCTAAA
The DNA here is from genome assembly GCA_034641835.2 of Pinus albicaulis. Lineage (NCBI taxonomy): Eukaryota > Viridiplantae > Streptophyta > Pinopsida > Pinales > Pinaceae > Pinus > Pinus albicaulis. The sequence continues at coordinate 578,213,740 of CM076581.1, forward strand.
TTTTTGATATAGTGCTTCTTATGAAGGATTTATTAATGCAAACACAAGAAGTACATGTAAGTCTAGAAACTCAGTTGGAGGTGGGTATTTATCTGGCTAAATAATATATCTAAATGAAACTCAAAGTATTGTATATTAACCCAATCACTTATTAGATAAAACATGAATAAAATGCTAGGGAGGAAGAGGTTCATGGTGTTGAAGAATGTAACTAGTGTCGGTCTTTATAATTGTATTTTCGAAAAGAAAGAAATTTATTTATTTTATTGTAAAAGAAAGTAGAATTATTAACACACGGGTTTCATGCTTGGGTCATTGGTCAACATGTAAAAGCCTCCATTGTAGGCTTATAGGATTATATATTGAGTCATTATCATTATTATTATATGATAGACCCTTCTTGGGATCTTTGTGTCAAGAAAGAAAATTATTTTCTCCTCCTCCACCAAGTCAACTTACTAATCCTTCAATTCAGCCTTAAAAAATTTAATAATGCGGCCTCAAATAAATTGAAAAGACAATCTTATGTTTAAGATTCAAACCACTATAAATAAAAAAGTGAATTTAGCCTATTGAAAGGTAACAATACATTTGATCTATATGCAGAAGAAAAAAGAAAAATAAAAGAAAATCCTATCCTACACCTAGAAGAGAAGCAATCCAAGTGAAGGACTGAATACATGGACCAATACCTATTTGGTTGAAAAATAAATTGACCAATAGATGTATCAGTCCTAGACATATTAATCTAGATCAATTATTGGTACAATGTTCCTTCAGAGAAAGTAACATCTCTTGTCTTCTCAAATTATATCTTATGTTGGATTAGATCACTAAAACATCACCTTTTCTATGACTAAACAATATGGTTATGGTCATCTTTTCTTGTTTTTCCTTTCAATATTTTTTTCTCTAAGACCCTATTGATGGTGCTAGAAATCCATCAACCAAGGGGGTCTCCCTGATGTGAAGTCCCTGTTATCACTGGAAAATCGGACAAGCAAAAATTACATTATTAAATGTAAAGTAGAAGGATTTACAGGGATGAGGAACATTAGAGGATCTGAAATTTTTTAAAAATCTTTAAGGTCAAGAAAAAAAAATCAAATTACGAACCAGAGACACATGAAAAATTCACCTTGCACGCATTTTCCTTTGATAGGTGCGTTGGTATTCACGGCTTTCCCTTAAAAACCCACGCGGTCCTAGGAGTGGTGGAAGTCACCATCCGGGATCACTTGAAACACTTTAGGAAATGATCCTCCACTTAAGGCCGCCCAAGGAAAACCACCCAAGCCACCTTGGGACCTAGAGTGAGGGAAAAATGGAATAAATTGGGAACAAAAAGGAATTAACCCTCCCTCTCAGGTCACCATCCACAAGTCTACCAAGAGAGGGAAGAAAGATTTGAATTTGCTTACAAATTTCCACCACGAGAAGAAAAAAATGAGAACACATTGTTATGCTAGCCAAATTTCCCATGAGAAAGCAAGCAGTGTGTAATCCAGAGCAACAATAGAGTTAGATGATTCAGTTGTTGGCCACCCAATAACTTCAATCCCTTTGGAGAAGAGAGAGGCCTTTGTGACATTAGCTCAAGGGTAAAAAATTTCATGCACTGGGTCTTAGAACTCCATAGTTCTAAGGATCCTTTGGAAAAAGTGTAACATTTTATCTTTCTTACTAATAGAGGTCAATAAGAGGGTATTTTAATTCCACTGTTTTCATTATTGTCTCATTTGACTCATTGTGAGCTTTTGTTTTTGTTGTAGTTTAGTTGTGTTTCTTGTCCTTATATGCAACATACTACATTCCATAACTTAGTGTGTTTTATATATATTAGCATGTGTTCAATAACTTGCTAACCATATTTTCTGCCTCCGAGCATAGATTGTAGGCTGCAACCATTCCTACCAAGCATCGGTGGATTGGTACACTTGTGCACAAAAACTACCACTACAAGATTGTCAATTCCACTTGTTTTACCCTTTAGTTATTGGTTGTGATTTTTTTAAGGGCCTTCTCTCTGCTCTAGAGTGTTGCTGGGACAACTCCCCTTATCCTCTCCTCTCCTCATTCATAAATACTGAAGATTTTCAGTTCAGATTTCTAGAAATTTTACTTGTAGGAGACCCATGCACACTTTACCTAGAAAAACGCGGCGATCTGAACGAGTTCAACGTTGACCTGTGCCCAGAGTTGCGTGCCTGTGTGAAACATTTCCGCATGGAAACCAGAGAACATATTTCTCAGTGTTTTTATTCAGTTTCCCAATTTTAAAGTGACTGGAAACCCAAAGAAAAATTTCCAGCACTATATTTTGTGTCCCATGATTATTTAGAACTTGCTTTTGGCTGTGTTTTAGTATTGATAGTTGCATAGTTTTAAATTTTAAAGTTTATCTTCAAAAAACTCACATAGTTTAAGTAAGGGGCAAGTGAGTGGTGAAAATCCACCTTTGCAATCTGAATTAACACATTTTTTAAAAATAGACACCAAAAATCACATAGAAAATTAGCAGGAGTAAGTGGCCGTAATCCACATATGCTTATCTAGTTTTCATTTTTTCCTAGTTAGATCATTAATTTCATTTAAAATTTTTGCACTCGGAATTGGGACCAGGACTTAATTATCTTAAGAGAAGCAAGTAATATCTGTTGCCCTTGCACCATTTGGTGACCCTAGGCATGCATATGAAAGCTCCCTTTTGATAATTTTCCATCTCCCTTTAGTCAATCATTTAATTTAATTAGGAAAATTTGTAAGTGGCCCACTATCCGCATATCATTTTTTTACCGCAAGGAACAATCAAAACATAGATTAATAGGGGACGTGTAAAGGATCACTGCATATTTACATCTTAAAAATGTGTCATTTTTCACTTTTTTCTCACACATTTCCACACCATAAGCGAAGTTAAGACTCATTAAAACTAACCTAAGTGAACTCATTAAATTTCCCCACAGGGTCCAAAAGAAAAATAATAGTTCAGGTTAGGACCATGGGGATAGGAATCCAATAAGCTTCCATGGTCAGTTTACATCTTGAGACATATAAGTTGACTGAATAGGAAGCTTTAAATCCATCTATCAGCCCATGGAAAAGAAAACTCGAGCGCCACAAAGACCCTATTCATAGGGGGTTAAGCTTAGGTCCAGTGCATGTAGTATTATTTGGGGATACCTGACCCATCTAATGCTCAGTACTGGTAGCTAGTTTACCAAGGATCTAAAGACTCGAACACTCACATGGGATGATGGTACTTAGTGGCCAAATCTAGGGCATCCTTCCCTATAGGTGACGGTGCATGCAACACTAGATCCTCTACCCATTACCTTGGTCAATTCTTTGGTTGCTGGAAGGCATTGCCAGTCCTTTTGGGACATTATCCGCAATACCAACCAGAATACATTTAGTTATTTAGGGTTTTCAGTATCACGTGAAAAAAACAACCAAAACCATATTTTGATTGATTAATCACATGGAACTAATTTAAAGTAAAATTAACTTTACTTTTCGCTTTGTTTTATTTATGTGGTCATATTTTTTTCTTTGATCTCTCTCCTCTCATAGAACTAAAGAATTTTTCCAAAACCATACCTATTCGACACTATAATGGACCCAACAAGACCTCGTTGATATATATGTATTTTGGACCTCCCCCCATTAGTGGGAGGAGTTCTAGGTCTTTCGCAATTTAGGTGTAAAAGACATAACACCGCCACCCTTATCGGTTCATCCTTTATCAGGGCTTATTTCGTTGGGAACCCCCAGGGGTCACCCAATGCCACACCAGTGGAAACCCCCATAGGGTCACCACATACCACTCCTCCCACAACCCCTAAGGGTGAACTAAACAGACAACTGGGTATGCCACATACAAACCCCATACCTAACTAGAACCCTGTGTTTTCACAGTCTGCAATGGTACTCAACATTGTTCTTAGCATTGTTGAACTTACCCAATCTAACCAAGTTAATGAATGAACCCATTTCACACAACCCTAAATGGCCCCCCATGCCCATGAAGCTCCCTTCGAACATCCCAAAATTCGAAGGGAAGCAAGTGGAAGACCCTGGAAATCATATAATGACTTTCCATTTGTGGTGTTTGTCGAACATCATCATTAATGATACTATTCGGCTAAGAATATTTCAACGCACCCTAACTAGAAAAACTACGAAATGGTATGTGGAACAACCTTCTGCTACACACGGAACCTTTAACACCCTCGCTATTGCGTTCCTCACATATTTTCAGTTACACATCCACGATGATTCTAGGATGAAATTACTGACACTTTTTAGATAGATACCAGCTGTGCATATCTCGGACCATCTCCATGAATGGCAGCGACGTCGTAGTTTTTGCAAATCCAAACTCGACGATCAAGTCCTACTAGATGATTTCAAAAGATGTAGCAACTCAAAAAACTACAGTCGAGGATGATGCCATCAGTAAAACCCAAAAACTCGAGCTGATTTACACGCAGTCAGGATAGATTTATAACATCCTACCTAACGCCCCATGATTGTAAACTTATAAAGAATTTCCAGGCACGTTGAACACTGTAGACATATTGATTGGGTCACTGACCCAAAATAACCTAGGTAGCAATAGTTTGTACCTCGATTACCCTTATAATCCTAACTAGAAAATCTCGCAACCAGGATACCATCAATGTCATCGTGCACCTTTGAATAACATGACCAATAGGGCACAGTCATACCATCATCAATAGGAAGGACCATACCTTCCTGCGCAGGAGACCAAAAATGTAGCTAGAAATGCTGATGGAAGAGATCCCCCCCAGCGTTCATTCACAAACCAAAGACAGGGACCCCAATATTCTGAGTCCCTAGCACAAAACCCACCAATGCAGAGTAATGCACCGGTGAAATTTGTGCAACCTTCTCAGGAACAACTGTGCCAATCATATAATTAGGAGAATCCTAGCTATCCTCCTAATCCAACAAGAAAAAAAGAAGAAGGAAAATCTTGAACAGGGGGGAAATAATGAACAACGCCCTCCGTGATCTCAAGTTGGGGGTAACTCTAACCAAAATTAAAACCAGGAGCCAAATAACTCCCAAGGGCATAATAAAAGGGTGAATCTTCAGACCAACCACTCTTGCACGATTTGTGGTGAGTATGGCCATTACACTCATCACTGTCCCGATCTCCCCAAGCTGAAGAAGATTCAGGGTAACTGAGGAAAAGGAGGACCCTCAAAACAAACAACTTCCATGCAGGAGTCCTTCCCCCACCAAGGGAAAGTTAGCACCCAAAAGTAGGAAAAAAATCCCGACGATTCTATAAAAAACAACCACGAAAATCTACATGATTGGCGAATAAATTTTTCTCAAACACGAAACCGAAATTACGATACCCCACCAGAAACCATTTCATCAGGGGCTAGCACGAGTGCACCAACAACATTTTTGACTATATCGAAAACACGTATTGAACCTTTGCCAAATATGGCTAAGGGACCAACTAGGAGAGTAGGAAACCACTCCAAAGCCACCCATAATTATAGAATTTTTGATAATCTATCCCAATATCCCACTGCCATGTCATCTTTGGAAGTACTGAAATAATACCCAAAGCAAAGGAAAGCCTTACTTTCCACGTTAGACACAATCAACCCTGCCGATTCGTGCCTAATGGATTTTTATTTAGATAAAGCCACCCTTAGGCTTCCTTCATTGGTCGCCTTCCAGATACCAGTGTCAGTCCAAAACATCACTATCCACTGCTGTATCATTGCTGAGGGTGCATCCATGTGCATCATGTGAAAGAATGTCTGGAAAAAGTTAGGGTCTCTCGAACTAAAGCCATCAGACATCACACTCAAAGCATACGATGGGTGCCTATCCATTCTCATTGGTCTCTATCAAAATGTCCCAGTCTGCTTGGCCAGAAAGAAGGCCCGTATAGACATTGAGGTCTTGGATGCTCAACTGGATTACAATATACTCCTTGGGTGGAGCTATATGTATGCCATGTTTTCCATAGCATCCTTCGTCTTCCGAACGATGATGTTCCCCCATGAGGATCACATCATTACTATCGACCAATTGTCATATAATGACAAGCGAACCCTAACAAAAACTGATGTCATTCTACCCTATGAAGACACATCTGCTGGGACGCTTAGATGGTAACAAGAATATGGTCTCGACCAATTCAAACCGTCGTCTGTCCTCGGATCATTCCTAGGAGATACCCTTGTCATACTAGAAGCATCAGATGATATGACAGGCTTTGGTGTGCATGATGTCGACATCAAGAATTGAAGCTAGACAGGAGATGAAGAGGAGCATTAATGATGCCAAGAACTCGGCCACGATATCCTCTCTAGCCTACGCTGCCTCCCAAACTCCTTTCCTCTACCCTCCATCTAGTTTTGCATCACAACAATTCTTGGCAACAATAGTGTTTCCAAACATATCTTTTGTAATATTGTTTTGCTACTTGTTCCCACCTACCATGACGAGAGTCACAAATGTCACCTCTATAGGGTTAATCCCCCTCACCCCTGAGGAGGCCCCACTTGTTAAGGAGACCGTCGCAACCAAACCATCTAAGGAAATTCCTGTCGCAAAACTGATTGTTATGACCAAGAAAACCAATAAAAAGGGGAATAGGTAGAAAATCCCACCATACAATGGGAATTACAACATTGACCCATATGCGACTTGGTAGGGCACCCTACCCATATCTACCCGGAGCTGGATGAACTAAAACCGCTCCTTAGCTCCGAGGTAAATATCGCGGCAAAAAGTTCCCATCGAAAGGAACCAACCACCAAAAATCAAGGCAAGTCATTGCGTACCAACCACGCATGCACTATCTGTAGAAATTATGGGAATTAAACCCATCATTGTCGAGAAATATCGTGATAGAGGGATTCCTTACATGCTATTGAACAATCCTATCAAGAGGATCCCTCCATCTAGTGAAATGGGGAAGAACTTCGCGTCATTTTATACCTGCAGGAGGCACAAAAGTCACTAGAAAGACTCCCGTTCATCTTCTATCCTCCTATCATATGCTGTGCACTTTGTCATGAATGTGACCATTTCATCGACGACTGTGCAGCCCTAGAACTCATCCGAAGATGGTAGCTAGTTGAACGTATGTAATAAGTTGGCTTGTGAGGCAATCATCCATTAGATCAGTGCCATTACATCCCTCGGTTTCTCTTAGCGCTAACTAGTTTACACACAACCATAGTACACCTCTACCTAGAAGACGACATAATGAATCCATGGATAGCTTGACAACACAGGAGGACGTGAAAAGTAGATCCATCCTCTTCCTGTCAGCTGAAAAGCGGCTGGTTGGGGAACCCTTAGTCACCCCCACCTCCCCTCTGCGGAGAAGACCAACATGTGCGTTGTGTAACACACACAACGATGTGGTCACCACATGCCTAGAACTAGAAGCACTATGCCATTGGTACCCGATCACGTCACCAAATGAATAGGGAGAGAACATCCAAGAATGAATTTCTTGTTTAGTATGTTAGGGCAAACACCAGGATTAGCGTTGCACTTACATCCCTCGAGTGCACCCACTAATTGACATCATTCATTCATTAGAAACGCACCATCGGGATATCACTAGTCCAAAGCTTAGACAACATAATGGAAGGAAGATTTCCCCTAGGTAGCCTACCCCATTTCAATACCAACACAATGGGCAAGTTAGAAAGACACATCGACCTAGCATGACCCATGTCCAGCCTAGGCCGACATGCAGGCTATGTGACAGAGTCGGCTACCAGGTCAATCAGTGTAAAGAATTGAAGCACCTCACGAACAACTTTCGCATGGTCTCTTCCCTCCCTCAGGGACACATCTCTAACCAGGAGAAAATCAAACACTGCTATTGGCATATCTGCTCACATTTTCACCAAACTATCTAAAAGGGCCTCCGAAGGTAATAATAAAATAATAGCTAAACCAATAAAATAATATTTATGAATTTTCAATTCACTTTTTGCACCACAATCCATGTAACCATAGTTAAATTCAATTCAAAAGTTGTACCAAAATAAAATTAATAAAAAAATTATATTGATGTGACTATAAATAAGAATGAGATTTTCAAGAAAAAGTCATTATCATTGAAAAACTAATGCATTTGTCCTTTGTACTTAAATAACTTAAAATAAAATATAAATATAAATTTATAAATTCTTAATTATATTACATGTTATTAATTATTATTTATATTATTTAAATTGTATAATAACATGTAATTAATATACTATATAAAAATAATATAATATAATATAATAAATGTATAGGGATATGCATTGTTTCTTTCAAGAAATATGAAATGACAATAACATTATTTTATTCAAAAAGTGTGAATTGACATTTATTATGAGTACTTTACTTTATTACTTTAAAATTACTTAAAGCACTGCCATGGTTAACCATGAGTTTTTATCCACCATTGAGAATGTGACAAGTAAGTACCTTTAACTCAATAAATTCCACCTCAACCATTAGGGATTACGTCATCCCCTAAAATGTGATTGGTTCTCATAAAGTGAATTTTGATTGTACATTTTCCTTAGGAGGCCCATTTTAGACCCCAAAATTCCCCTAATGGAACACCTCCCTAAGCTTCGAGCGGCAAGAGAAGCTTTAAGTCTAAACTCCTGAAAATATTTAGGCCTACCCAAACCAAAAACTCAGAAATGGCAGCTGAGGACTCTCTCCCTACGCCTGATCCTTTTTGAGCGTCCAATTTAGGGACGAAGAGTAGTGTTGGTTCCCACACAATCTACTCAGTATGCATAGTGGTACCGTGCACCATTTGCACCGGCCATAACAAAGAACGAGAGGCATGCCCATTATTGGAAACATTCACACACCTCTACACTAGGCACAACTTCCAAATCCTGGAAAGTGCTCATCCTAATGAGGAATATAGACTTTCTCCCACGCAAGCTGCCATGATGGAAATTCCTTCCCCACCAAACGCTGATGACATGATACACCATATATGATTCATATCATCTTGTATCGAAACTATGAATCAGGTTGTTTTCTCATCAGTCATAGGTGTCGAGTCAGTTGCAACTACGAGAGTAGCTATACCAACGATGGTGCAAACCCAATCCATATGAAATCTGTCAACTATGTCTGGTTCCACCACATCGACGATGGAATATTTTTCATGTCTGTCGACCAACTTCGTTAGGACTGAACCTCTTCCTCATGGCCTTGTACAGACTCAATCCCCCTTAGGATACTTATTCCACTCAGATGAGGATATCCTTGAGGCCATGACGGAGCTAGATTATCCATGGGATGCAATGCATCATCGCTGGTTTTTTTTCCTGAAAAAACATTGAACCCTAATAAGACAAGAAATCAAGATATTTGTGTAATTGAATTAAAAGAATTCCTTACATCAGGGAAAATTGATTGGTTCAAGAATCCCATTCCGGCGCCCGATGCGTTTGAAGAAGGGAACATGTCAAACATTTCGCCTACCATCAAGGTGAATATCTCTCAAAATCCCGAAAAATTCGAAGCAATCTCACTAGGGGCAGCATGTTCACCAGAAGAGATAACCTCTTACACCCAGTTATTACAAGAGTATCGATATATTTTTGCATGGAGCTACTCGAAAATGCTTGGGCTTAGTCCCACTATTGTAGAGAACCATATTTACACCTGGCCTAACATACCACCAGTACACCAGAAAGAGCATCAATAGCAACCATCCAAGGAAAAATAAATTAAACAAGAAATTGATAAGCTTCACAAAGCCAGGTTTATCTACCCCATCGCTTATAAGTCTTGGGTTTTCAAACCTGTTCCCGCCATGAAAAAACAGGGCACCATACGCATTTGTATCGATTTTTGCAATATGAAAAAGGCCTGCCCAAAGGAAAATTACCCTGCCCCATTCATCGACCAAGTCATCGATGCTTGTGTAGGTCACAAGGCCCTCTCCTTCATGGATGACTTCTCTGGGTATAATCAAATCGAAATCCATCACATTGACCGGTACAAGATCACGTTCACTACCGCCTGGGGCACATTCGCATACCAGGTAATGCCATTTGGCCTAAATAATTCTACAACCACCTTCCAAAGGGCCAAGAATTATATATTTCATGACTTGACACACATCATCCTCGCCTACTTGGATGACCTCACCGTCAGGCCCAAGAAGTGATCAGAATATCTCGAGGATTTGCGACTGGTATTCCAATGATGCCAACAATACAAACTATGCTTGAACCCCCTCAAGTGCATCTTCTACGTCACAGTAAGGTGAATTTTAGGTTTTATTGTGTCCCAAAAAGTAATAAGAGTGGACCCCCTCAAGGTCCAAGCTATCAAAGAGGTACCTCCACCTCGAACCCTTAAGAAACTACAAATATTGTAGGGGAAGGGCAACTTTCTGAGACGTTTTTTCCCAAATTACGCCACGTGCACTCAAGGATTCTTGCGTCTCCTTCTTTGGGACATCCCGTTCAAATGGGACGATCGAGCCCAACAATCATTTGATGTGTTGAAAGACACATTGTCTTCAACACCATTGATCAGTCCCCCAGAATACAACAAGGAATACATCTTATATCTATCAGCATCCGAGACCGCTTTGGTTGGAGTATTGATCCATGAAGGCCTGGATGGGAAGGAGCACGTAATCTAATATGTTAACAAAACCATATCAGGCCGCACATTAAGATATGAGCTTGAAGAAAAAACTACCCTAGCACTAATTCACGCAGTCCAAAAAATTTGCCACTACATTATATTAAGTACCACAACAATCATCTCAGATATTAACCCCATCATATACCCGATCATGCATCATTTAATGAACCATAAAAACACCTACTGTATAGTCATTATGAAAGAATTCGACTTAAAATTTCGCTCCCCTAAGAGCAAGAAGGCATTAATCTTAGCCGAGTTCATAACGGATATCCCAAGTCATACCAAAGGATCATCAATCAACTATTTGCTACTTAACAAACATCTCTTCCTCGTAATGACCGACGACCCTTGGTATGGAGACGTTCTCCTCTTTTTACCAACACAAAAGTTCAAACCCTAGCTCACTCATGACGATCGTTGGTGCATACGCCACCAGGCCCCCCGATACCTCCTCATGGGAGATATCTTATATTGACTGGGCATCGACACCATCTTACGTCGATGCCTCACCCATGACCAAGATGAGAAAGCCCTTAATGACTGTCACAAAGGAGCTTGTGGTGGTCATCTCTTCGGAATGGCCACTGCCCAAAAATTCCTATGGGTAGGATATTTTTGGCCCACTTTATTTGACGATTTCATTTCAATAGTCAAGAGGTGCGAGCGATGTCAACACTTTGCTCACAAGGCAAGAGCCCCTCCCGCTCCCTTGCACCTCGTCATCGTCACTGGTCCCTTTTGTAAATGGGGGATCGACTTCATGACTTGCAATCCAATATCATCGGGCAATCACAAATTGTTGAGATTCAACAAGAAGATCCTAGTGAAAATTAAGCACCTACACTAGGATAGAGCCTCAGGATATTTTTAGGTGGATTTCTATATATAGATGCATGATAAAATTCTATTTATAGATGTATGTGAAAATTATATTTATAGATTGCATGTCTATTTATAGATGGATGTCTACTATTATTATCCCTTACTATTAGTTGGACAATAAAAAATAATCTATTCTCAATGAGCACTTGCAAATAGTTAACTAAAGTGGAAAATCAGTTAGCTAAAGGAATTTTGAGTTAAGAGGTTGGTTGGTGGGACATGAAACTGGACTTAGTTGTAACTGAGTGATTCAAAGTTGTAACAGAGTTGAATGTGTAGTTATGAAAGTTTTAAAGTAGTTTAACTCAGTTAAGTGATTTAAACTCAGTTGTGCTGGTTGTAACTTAAGATACACTAGTGAGAGATTAAGTGAATTAATTATTAATTAATTCAAAATAAGGTCTCACATGCAACTGAATATTTACTACTATTAATTGCATGCATGTTAGATCTAGTGGAGACCCAGTTGAGTTCTAGGTGAAAGGGAAATAAACTCTCAATTGTGACATTATCCAGTTGCACACATGAAACCACACACACATTGGATGTTCCCATGAGGATTGAGCAGTCAAGGCAGGAAGGATTGCACTCATTCAGGGATTTCTATCAGCTGGGATTGCGCAGTGGAGACAGGCTATCTAGAGACAGTAAATTGGCCAAGGAACTTGCCAATTTTTGTATGATAATGTGAGACAGTTAGCTCATGTAATGAGAGCTCTTGGATTGGAGCTTTGTATGTAATTGTATCATGATCCATGATATAATAAATAATAGAAGATAGTGGGGTTTTTAGCTATAAGCTTTCCCTGGGTAATTTATTTGTGTTATGTGTGATTGATATTTCTTCATGATATTGTGATTGGCGATTGTGTTTTAAATTTTCGCAAAAATTAGTAGAAGTGATTCTATTTTAACAGTAGCATATTTTTAGATCAGGAGAATCGAGGATATACATGCATTTTGTTTTAAATTTCTACATGGTATCAGAGCACAGGAGATTGAAGTAGTGAGGTAGGAGATGAGTTTGTTGGTGGAAAAAATTCAAATTTGCAGAAAGACTTTCTTTGTGATATAGCTGATTCAAGATCGAAATGGATTTCAATGGCATGAGGTTAGAGTATGCACTTGAGGGAAGTCGAACTACATTTCTTGGAAGGATAGGATGGAGGCAGTACTCGAAGATAATGACTTGAAGGAATTAATTGACAATGATGTTCCTAAGCCTACTTTGTCAGATGCTTCCAATCTTGATGGATGGAAAAGTAAAGTAGCAAAGGCGAGGATGATTCTGTTGGAGGGAGTACGAGACCACATTGTCTCAAGCCTCCATGGGAAAGCCACACCATATGCTATGTGGAAGGCTTTGACGAATATTTTCCAAAGAATCAGCGACCATAGTAAGTTGGCGCTCAAAGATAAACTCAGAAAGATAATTATGGAAAAGGGTGACAAAATTCCAAAGTATCTCTCGAAGTTTTTCTAATGTCGGGATGAACTGCGGAGTGTGGGAATAACTATTGATGACGATGATTTGGTGAGCTTGGCTCTCTTGGGACTTCCTAAAAGTTGGCACAGTTATGAAGACTCTGTCAACGACTGGGAAAAAATGCCATATTGGGAACGACTGTGGTCGGATCTGGTGTAGGAGGAGTTCAGGCGGAACACCAGAGATGGATCTTCATCAAAGCATGATGATGAAGAGGATCGTGCTTTGGCTGCCAAGGCGAAGAAGGAGAAGGGGAAGAAATTACATTCTAAATCTGAGTCTAAATGAAATAAGTTGGATATGTCTAAGGTGAAGTGTTTTCACTATCATGAACATGGGCATGTTGCTAATAACTGTCCGCAAAAGAAGAAGAACAAGAAAGTTGCTTGAGCTATAGCTAGTGAGGCCCTTGCCTTGCAATTTGAGCTTGACTCCTCCTTGATCACATGCATGGTGTCAAGTGCATTGGGCTCGGTGTGGTATTTGGATAGTGGTGCTTCCTTTCACATGACAGGAGATAACACAATTTTCAATGAATTGGAGGAGAATTATCTCCAGATGCATATAGAGATGGGCGACGACGAACGACACAGTGCTACCGGGATTGGTACCATTACCTTTGAGAGTGAGTTAGGTAAACCATTTCAATTGAAAAACATTATACATTTTCCAGGTTTGAAGAAAAATTTGGTCTCAGTTGAAATTTTGGAGGATAAAGTCTATGACATTGTTTTTAGCGATGGAAAAGCTTTCCTGTGACATAAAACAACAGGTCAATCCAATAGGATAGGGATTCGAGTTATGAATCTCTACAAGCTAGAGGTAGATGGCTGTGCTGCAATGATGGGAAAGGTAAAAAAATTGGTGAGCCAGGATGAGGGTGAATTATGGCACATGTGATTGGGCTATCTTCATCATGGAGCCTTAAAAGTCATGCAAAAAATATCTACTGGACTTCCAATGGGAAAAATTGCTTAGTTATATTAGTGCAAGGGTTGCACAATGGGGAAGTTTGTAAAGTCCATCTTTCGTAAGAAGGAGAACCATGCTTCAGGGATCCTTGAGAGAGTTCACACATATATGTGTGGACCATTCTCGGTTTCTTCAACAAAAAAACATAAGTACTATGTTATTTTTGTTGATGACTTTTCTCATAAATGGGATCAAACAATCTCAAAGTTCTGTGAGTTTAAGGCATTGGTGGAGAAAGAGTCAGGGAAGTAATTGAAGTCTCTTAGGAGTGATAATGGTGGAGAATACATCTCTAACGAATTCAATAACTTTTTCAGCAAAGAAGGAATTCAAAGAGAACTCATAGCACCTCATAACCCACAAAAAAATGGGGTCACGGAGAGGAAGAATAGAATGATTGTGGGTGCAACAGGAGAAATGTTGCTTGATCAGGGCCTACCAATGCATTTTTGGGCGGAAGTATGAAAAATTGCGGTTTATGTGCAAAACCTTTGTCCTCATAGAGTACTTGGCATGAGTACACCTGGAGAAGCTTTCACTAGTAAGAAACTAGATGTTTCACACTTTAAGATTTTTGGTTCATCTGTTTATGTGCATGTGACCAAGAACACCAGGAAGAAGCTGGAGCCGACTGCTGAAGTTGGGATTTATTTTGGGTACACATAAACACCCAATAATTATCGTGTGTATTTTCCTAACAATAAGATGACTGTTATGCGACAGGATATAAAATCCGATGAGGGGAAAGCCATGTGGTTGTTGCTTGAGAGGGAGCTAGACTTGCATGAGGAGGAGGAACTATTGGTTCCCAAAGATAAGTCTCTTAATGTGGATAAGCCATAGGAGGAGGTTCATGAAGTGGAGGAGTCCACTCACGTAGAGTTAACCATTAGAACCGGAAGAAGGCATACCATAGAAGTTGATAGGCTGAGACTTGATGTTGCACAGAATGTAGGAGCCCCTACTTCACAGCGCAGAAAAAGAGAGTCTCCTAACCGATTTACTGGATACATGGCTCTCATGAGAAAATGTATTGTGACTGAACCATCTTCCTTTCAGGAAGCAGTGCAGGAGCCCACATGGGTAGATTTAATGGTGGAGGAGTATGACTCCATTGTCAAAAACAGTGCTTGGGAAATTGTTCCAAGGCCGATTGATAAATTAGTGGTAGGTTCGAGGTGGATATACAAGGTAAATCAAACTACTGATGGGAGTGTAGAGAAATATAGGGCCAGATTTGTGGCTCGGGGCTTCTCACAGATCGAGGGGATAGATTATGAAGAGACATTTGCACATGTCCCAATGTATTCTTCCATAAGGACCATCCTTTCTCTCTCATCACAGATCGGCTGGCGCATTCATCAGATGGATGTGAAGACTCTTTTTCTCAATGGGATCATTGAGAAAGAGGTGTACATAGAGCAGCTTGAAGGTTTTGAGATCTTAAATAGTGAGTCGCATGTGTGTTGACCCAAAACAACATTGTATGGGCTGAAGCAAGCACCCTGTGCTTGGTACACTTGGATAGAAAAATATTTCACAGGACTGGGCTTCACCAAATGTGAAGCAGATGCAAACCTATACCAAATTGTGGTGGAGGGTAAGCTTCTAATCAATGTTATTTATTTTTATGATTTAATATTGAATGGTGATGAGTAGTTGATACACTCATGCAAGGAGGACCTTGCAAAGGAGTTCGATATGAAGGATATGGGCCTCCTTCATTATTTCCTTGGATTGGAAATATGGCAACAAGATGATGAAATTTTTGTGTCTCAAGGCAAGTATTCAAGGGAGATACTGGGTAAGTTTCACATGCAGGAATGCAAACCCATGGATACTCCTCTTCCAGAAAACTGGAGGAAAGAATATGAATATTCAATACATATTTCCCCATGCTTAGCTTGATATTATGGCACTTTACAGAGAAATTTATAGTTCCTCCTTTTACCATCATCACTTGACACTCTGTCACTGGTTATAAGAAGTAATTAAATTCCTTGGATACCTCACAATGAATAAAATTATGGGTACTACCTAAATCAATCAACACTATTACATTTTTCTTCTTGATATGTCCTTCTATCTTGAGAGTTTGAGGAGTGGTAATTCATACCAATTAATTACAGGATATGGTTGGATTCATTTCTTCTTCCTCTAGGGTTGGTTCCTAGTGTATATCCTCTTCTTTTGAAGTTTCTTGTTCCTTTTCTTCCTCCTCTTCACAATCTATGTAAAATAATTTCTTCTTAGCACACTTATGACCTTTAGCGTATTTTCTATCACAAATATAGCAAAGCCCTTATGCTATTTTTTCTTCCAATTGTTGTGGTGTCAACCTTGTAGGTTGTGTAATTCTAGGAGTAGCAACACTTCTATCTTTATAGTTGTGAGTGGTAGGCTTCCTTGTCGCCATAATTTTGCTTTCAATTTTTCTTGACAACTTGAATGCCTTCTCCAATGTACCATGTTCTCAAAGGCGAACCTCATGTTGGATGTTACCCTTTATATTCCCATTGAAGACATCAATCCTATGTTCCTTTGGAATATTATTTACCCTTATATTCAAATTTTGGAAT
The DNA here is from genome assembly GCA_034641835.2 of Pinus albicaulis. Classification (NCBI taxonomy): domain Eukaryota; kingdom Viridiplantae; phylum Streptophyta; class Pinopsida; order Pinales; family Pinaceae; genus Pinus; species Pinus albicaulis. The sequence goes on from CM076581.1 coordinate 578,230,360, forward strand.
TCCTCGATGTGCTCCATCATTGAACCGTTTTGTTTGAGATTTATCAATTGGCTAAAGAAGGTGTTGCTCTTTGTATCCTCATAATGTTCTATCATTTCCTCTGTAAAAATTGACCAAGTGACCAGTGGTTTATGATAAAAAATCCATCGATACCATACAAACTAATGTTATTCTAAATATAAATTTTCAATGTGTACCTTTTGTGTGATTTGCGTATTATGGAGCTCAAATTATTGCTCCATTTGTAGTATCCAAGTTATCAGATCCTTTCATTCAAAATTCATTATATATATATTTGGAATATGGTGGGTTTTAAATCCAACATTAGAGTCTATGAAAACATAATTAACATTTCTTTTGTTCTCATCATGAGTTTGCTCAACTATTGTTTCGCCATTAGGAATATTTTCTTGTAGCAACTTTTCCAAACCTTCCTTCAAACCTTCCATGTCTTTCTTAAAATATTCCATGTTGACTTATATACTATCCATATGAGCTAACATTCCATTCTTCAAACCATCCATCTTAACTTCCACACCTTTTTTCAAACCATTAATCTTAGCTTCCATACCTTTCTTCAAACCATCCATCTTAGCTTCCATGTTTCCTTCTATTCCATCCATCTTAGCTTCCACGCCATCAATCTTAGCTTCCATGCCATCCATCTTAGCTTCCATGCCATTATACACACCATCCATCTTATCTTCCACGACTTTTTTCAAACTATCCATCTTAGCTTCCACAACTTTCTTCAAACCATCCATCTTATCTTCCATTTCATTTTTTTTACTCTTTGTGAGAGAGTAATTTGTTGCACTTGATCTTGTAATTTTGATATATCATGTTGCACTTCTTCCTCTTCATGAGTCATAGTAGAGCCTTATGAGGGCTTAATGGGTGTTGAATTATTTTTAGAGGCCATTTTAGAACCCAATGTTGATATCGAGTCTTCAATATGCCCTTGGAATCCCTTCAAACTATTTTTTCAAACAAGACTTATGAAAATTTAAAAAAAATACACACCTTTTTCTTGCTTTTGAGGAAATAGATATTGAATCTGATGTATTACTGTGATTTTGAATGCCCAAGATTTTATCTTTGTTATTTATTAACCCTATTAATATTCTTTCCAATGCCACAGGTCTGACCTGATTTTGATTCTTGAAGACAAAGTTATGCCCAATCTCCCACAATGACCTAATTATGGACTGGTTCAGTAAAGCTAACATGTACAACATGCCACATCTCACTGTTTCCTCCTTCAGCTATGAAATTGATACACATGAAACTAAATTCTGTTTAATTTTCACTACATTTTACAAAATTCCAATACGATGCTTAGAGAGAGTTACGAAAATTTTACCAAGCGCACCTCTTTGAGATGAAATTAGGGAGCCTGGAAAAATCCCAATTTCCATAGATCATATCTACGAAACTATTGCAAACTAAGATCAAATATTTTTACACGAAGTACCTCAGGATTTCTTCGCAAATGGGTTTTTTTGGTAGCATTTTGACTTTCGTAGAAAAACATTTATAGCAAAAATTCCACGATGACCTGTTTGAAGCAACGAAATCCTAGAATCCAAAGCTCTGATATCGAATGTTATGAAACCAACTCAAAAAATAGAAGAAAAGAGAGATCAAAGACTTAAAAATCAGCCACTTTGAGGGGTAAACCTCCTTTACATTAGATAAATGAACAATTATTGGATGACACAAACGAAAAAACTCCTTTCTATATATATGAGTCCATGAGGTTGCAATATAATCCTAGCTGACCTAAAAAAAACAATGTAAGGGCACAAAAATAAAAATAGTGGGATATTATGGGGCACAATAATAAAAATATGGGGACTACATGGGTGAAAAAATAACAAAAGGGGACTACACTAACAACAATAAGGGACTACACTAGTAATATACGACCCTAAAACTAAGTTATAAAGCACTACAAATACCTAAGTTTGAATAGGAATTAACTCTCTAAATTGTTGATATAGTGCTTCGTATGAAGGATTTCTTAATGCAGACACAAGAAGTACATGTAAGTCTAGAAACTCAGTTGGAGGTGTGTATTTATCTGGCTAAATAATATATCTAAATGAAACTGGAAGTATTGTATATTAACCCAAGAACTTATCAGATAAAACATGAATAAATTACTAGGGAGGAAGAGGTTCATGGTGTTGAAGAATGTAACTAGTGTCGGTCTTCATAATTGTATTTTTGAAAAGAAAGAAAATTATTATTTTTATTGTAAAAGAAAGTAGAATTATTAATGCATGGGTTTCATGCTTGGGTCATTGGTCAACATGTAAAAGCCTCCATTGTAGGATTATAGGGTTATATATTGAGTCATTATCATTATTATTATATGATAGACCCTTCTTGGGATCTTTGTGTCAAGAAAGAAAATTATTTTCTCCTCCTCAACCAAGTCAACTTCCTTATCCTTTAATTCAACCTTAAAAAATTTAATAATTCGGCCTCAAATAACTTGAAAAGAGAACGTTACATTTAAGATTCAAACCACTATAAATAAACAAGTGAATTTGGCCTATTGAAGGAAAATAATACATTTGATCTATAATGCAGAAGAAAAAAGAAAAATAAAAGAAAATCCTATCCTACGTCTAGAAGAGAAGCAATCCAAGTGAAGGACTGAATACATGGACCAATACCTATTTGGTTGAAAAATAAATGGACCAATAGATGTATCGGTCCTAGACACTTTAATCTAGATCAATTATTGGTGCATACTTCCTTCATAGAAATTAATTTCTCTTGTCTTCTCAAATTATATCTTATGTTGGATTAGATCACTAAAACATCACCTTTTCTATGACTAAACAATATGGTTATGGTCATTTTTTTTTGTTTTTCCTTTCAATAATTTTTTTCTCTAAGACCCTATTGATGGTGCTGGAAATCCATCAACCAAGGGGGTCTCCCCGATGTGAAGTCCCTTTTATCATTGGAAAATAGGACAAGAAAAAATGACATTATTAAATGTCAAGCATAAGGATTTACAGGGATGAGGAACATTAGAGGATCTGAAAATTTTAAAAAATCTCTAAGGTCAAAAGGAAAAAAATCAAATTGCGAACCAGAGACACATGAAAAATGCACGTTTCATGCATTTTCCTTCGATAGGCACGCTGTTCTGCATGGATTTCCCTTAAAAATCCACGCGGTCCTGGGAGTGGCGGAAGTCACCATCTGAGACCACTTGAAACACTTTAGGAAATGATCCTCCACTTAAAGCCGCCCAAGGACAAATGCCCAAGCCACCTTGGGACCTCAAGTGAGGACACAAAGGAATCAAGTGGGCACATAAAGGAATCAACCCTCTCTCTTGGGTCACCATCCACACGTGTACCAAGAGAGGGAAGAAGGATTTGAATTTCCCTATAAATTTCCACAATGAGAAGAACAAAATGAGAACACATTGTTATGCTAGCGAAATTTCCCATGAGCATGCCAGCAGTGTGTAATCCAGAGAAACAGTATATTTAGAGGATTAGGTTGTTGTCCACCCAACAACTTCAATCCCTTTGGAAAAGAGAGAGGCCATTGCGACATCAACTCAAGGGTAAAAACTTCCATGAACTGGGTCTTAGAACTCCATAGTTCTAAGGATCCTTTGGAAAGAGTGTAACATTTTATATTTTTGCTAATAGCGGTCAATAAGAGGGTATTTTAATTCCACTATTTTCATTATTGTCTCTTTTGAATCATTGTGAGTTTTTTTTTTTTAAGTTGTGTTTCTTGTCTTTATATGCAACATACTACATTCCATAATTTATTGTGTTTTATACATATTAGCATGTATTCACAAACCTGCTAACCATATTTTCTGCCTCTGACAATAGATTGTAGGCTGCAACCATTCCTACCAAGCACCGGTGGATTGGTACACTTGTGCACCAAAACCACCTCTACAGGATTGGCGATTCCACTTGCTTTACTCTTTAGTTAGTGGTTGTGCTTGTTGCAGGGTCCTTCTCTCTGCTCTGGAGTGTTGCTGGGATAGATCCCCTTCTCCTTTTCTCTCCTCATTTACCCACACTGAAGATTTGCAGTTCAGGAGTTCCAGAAATTTTACTTGTAGGAGACCCATTTGCAGTTTACTCAGACAGACGCGGCGATCCGTATGAGTTCAGCTCTAACCTACACGCAGAGTTGCGTGCGTGTGTGAAACATTTTGTGTGGAAGCCAAAGAACATATTTCTCAGTGGTTTTCTTCAGTTCCTCAATTGTAAAGTGACTAAAAAACCAAAGAAAAAATTCCAGTACTATGTTTGGTGTCCCATGAATATTTAGAACTTGATTTTGGCTGCGTTTTTATATTACTGGTTGCATAGTTTTAAATTTTAAAGTTTAGCTTCACAAAACTCACATAGTTTAAGTACGGGGCTAGTGAGAGGAGAAAATCCACCTTTGCAATATGAATTAACTCATTTTGTGAAAATAGACACCAATATGCACATAGATAATTAGCAGGAGTAAGTGGCCCTAATCCACATATGCTTAGCTAGTTTTCATTTTTTCCTAGTTATATCATTAATTTCAGTTAAATTTTTTTCACTAGGAATTGGGACCAAGACTTAATTATCTTAAGAGAAGCAAGTAATCTATGTTTCCCTTGCACCTTTTGGTGACCTTGGGCATGCATATGAAAGCTCCCTTTTGATAATTTTCCATCTCCCTTTAGCCAATCATTTAATTTAATTAGGAAAAGTTGCAAGTGGCCCACTATCCACATATCATTTTCTTATTGCAAGGAACAATCAAAACATAGATTAATAGGGGACATGTAAAGGATTATCGCATATCCACATCTTAAAACTGTGTGATTTTTCACTTTTTTCTCACACATTTGCACACCATAAGTGAAGTAAAGACTCATTAAAACTAACCTAAGTGAACTCATTAAATTTCCCCATAGGGGCCACAAGAAAAATAATAGTTCAGGTTAGGACTATGGGGGTAGGCATCCAATAAGCTGCCCTGGTCAGTTTACATCTTGAGAGGTAGAAGTTGACTGAATAGGAAGCTTTAAATCCATCTATCCGCCCATGGAAAAGAAAACCTAAGCGCCGCAGAGACACTATTCAAAGGGGGTTAAGCTTAGGCCCAGTGCGTGCAGTATTATTTGGGGCTACCTGACGCATCTAATGCTTGGTACTGGTAGATAATTTACCAAGAATCTAAAGACTCGAATGCTCATGTGGGATGATGGTACTTAGTGGCCAAATTTAGGGCATCCTTCCTTATAGGTGACGATGCAGGGAACACTAGATCCTCTACCCATTACCTTGGTCGATTCTTCAGCTGCTGGAAGGCGTCACGAGTTCTTTCGGGATGTTAGCCCCAATACCCACCAGAAGGTATCTTCACAAGGCCCAATTACATTGAGAGTGTGAGGACTTTTAGGTATTTAGGGTTTTTAGTATCATGTGCAAAAAACAACCAAAACCATTTTTTGATTGATTAATCACATAGAACTAATTTAAAGTCAAATTAACTTTTGTTTTTGCTTTTTTTATTTATGTGGTCGCCTTTTTTTCTTTGATATCTCTCCTCTCATAGAATTGAATAATTTTTCCAAAACCATACCTAGTCGACACCATAATGGACTCAACTAGACCTAGTTGATCTATACATCTTTTAGACCTCCCCCCATTAGCGGGAGGAGTTCTAGGTCTTTCACCATTTAGGCGTCAAAGACATAACACCGCCACCCTTATCGGTTCATCCTTTATCGGGGCATATTTATTTGGGAACCCACAAGGGTCACCCAACACCACACTAGTGGAAACCCCCACAGGGTCACTACATACCACTCCTCCCACAACCCCTAGGGGGTAGAGGAGCACTACCCATTCAGGGAGCCAACTGAACACACAGCTTGGTATGTCACATACAAACCCCATACCTAGCCAGAACCCTGCCTTTTTACATGTTGCAATGGAACTCAACACACAGTTATTTTTATTAGAATCGTTGAACTTACCCGATCTAACCAAGTTAATGAATGAACCCATTGCACACAACCCTAAATGGCCCACCATTCCCACGAAGCTCCCTTCAAACATTCCAAAATTCGAAGGGAAGCAAGTGGAAGACCCCAAAAATCATATAATGACTTTCCACTTGTGGTGTTCATCTAACATCATCATTGATGATACTATTCGGCTAAGAATATTTCAGCGCACCTATTACACAACATTTTGTCACCGTCCCTGCAATCCCTCACCCTGCATAATGGAGGGTCTTTCCCATGACCTGTGAGTAGTTTCATTCTTTGCAAACACCTTTTTTGTATCCTTCTGTACAAGAACATCATTTCTCCTGTAGAACATTTTTTGAAAAATCACACAAAACCCTATGTTTTGGCATTGGCGCAGGTAGCCAGTTCACCCCTCATGCCAATGTGGAGGATGTACACTAGAGCCTGCACTATCTGGTGCTTTATCTCTTTATTGTGCCCACACCAGCTTTTTTGGGAATGTTTTTTTAACAAAATAGAGGTGGAAGTTTCCTGCAACCACCTCAGGGATGAGTCACAGGGAGTGGTTAACTAGATGAGTCACGTATCTCCCTCTTTAGGTAGTGGTTTCCTCCTCCCATGGAACACTCCTAGAAGATAGGTCTCCCTTCCATGATTATAGGGATCCTAACCTCTCCCTCTCCCCCTATATAAACAGGTTTTATCCCATTACGAAAGCTAGCTGAACAAAGAGGATTATACAGCTGAAACGCTGAACTTGGAGAAATAAGCTATAGTTGAATAACTGAGAAGGTATATCAAGAAGGAATTCCATCGAGAGGTCCCTTCTCCCGTTTGAATTCCCCGACAAGCTTTGAGACATGCTTCGCCCGAGCCCCACTGGAGGAGACCGTAACGTTAGAGCATGGTTGTATCTTTTCTTTCTACCTATTAATATAAGTGACTATTTTCTGGTTCTCGTCTTGTGTTTTGTCTTTATCGAATGCAATATGCTAGTATTCTCTGACTGAATAGTAGATTTTGGATGGAATTAGTATGTGGTATGTGGTTATCATTTTCTGATCTCTGTGCAGGTTTTCAAACGCGACAGGTGGAGGGATTGTGACTTGTCTTCGATAAGGAGCGAGAGGCTCTCATCATCACTAAGGGTGTCGACGATAACTTTGGACCACAGGTAGGCCATCTTATCGCATCCTCTTTCATTCAAATATCTAGGAACCTACACTCTAGCATGATTCCTTTTTTCTAGACCCACTCTAGGGCTAGTGGGATTGCCTCTGTCCGCAGAGGGGATTTACCAGAGTAACAACACCCTAACCAGAACATCTACGAAATGGTATGTGGAGAAACCTTCTACTACACATGGAACCTTTAGCACCCTCTCTACTGCGTTCCTCACATATTTTCAGTTACCCATCCACCATGATTCTGGGATGGAATTACTGACACATTTTAGACAAATACCAGCCGTCCATATCTCGGACCATCTCCATGAATGGAAACAACGTCGCAGTTTGTGAAAAGCTGAAATCGACGATCGAGTCCTGCTAGACCTATTCATGAATACTCTCACTATAGAGATTTCAAAATATGTAGAAACTCAAAAACCTACATCCGAGGAGGATGCCATCAGTAAAGCCCAACAACTCGAGCTGATTTACACATAGTCATGATACATTTATAACATCTTGCCTAACACCCCTTTCCTACAAAATTATAAAGGATTTCCAGGCGTGTCGAACACTGTAGATAGATTGATTGGGTCATTGACCCAAAATCACCAAGGTAGAAACATTCCTACCCTGGTTACGTACATGATCCTAACCAAAACATCTCACAACCAAGCTACCATCAAAGTATCATGCACCTTTGCAAAACATGACCAATAGGGCGCAGTTGTACCATCATCAACAGGGAGGACCGTACCCTCCTACGTAGGGGACCCAATACGTAGCTAGAAATGCTGACGGAAGAGCTCCCCCCCAGCAGTCATTCACAAACCAGGGATAGGGACCGCAATATTCTGAGTCTCCAGCACAAAACCCACCAATGCAGAGCAATGCACTGGTGAACTTTGTGCAACCTTCCCAGGCACAACTACACCAATCATATAATCAAGAGAATCCTAGCTATCCTCCTAACGTGGCAAGGAAGAAAAAAACAAAAAAACAAAAGGGAAATCCTGGACAGGGGGGAAATAATGAACAACGACCTCCGCGATCTGAGGCTGGGGGCAACTCCAACCGAAATCAAAACCAGGAGAAAAATAACTCCCAAGGGCAGAACAAGAGGGCGAATCTTCAGAACAACCACTCTTGCACAATTTGTGGTGACTATGGCCTTTACACTCATCACTATCCTGATCTACCCGAACTGAAGAAGATTCAGGGTAACTGAGGACAACGGGGACCCTCACAACAAACAACTGCCATGCAGGATCCCTTCCCCCACCAAGGGAAATTTAGCACAAAATAGTAGCAAACAAATCCCAACGATTTCAGAAAAAACAACCATGAAATCTACATGACTGGCGAAGAAATGTTTTTTCAAACACGAAACCGAAATTACGATACCCCACTAGACACCAGTTCGTCAAGGGATAGCACAAGTGCACCAACAACACTGTTGACTATATCCAAAATACCTATTGAACCTTTGCCAAATATGGCTAAGGGACCAACTAGGCGAGTAGGAAACCACTCCAAAAAAACCCATAATTATAGCATTGTGGACGATCTAGCCCAATCTCCCGCTGCCATGTCATCTTTGGAAGTATTGAAATAATACCCAAATTGAAGGAAAGCCTTACTTTCCACCTTAGGTGCAATTGACCCTGCTAATTCATGCCTAATGGCTTTTGATTTAGATAAAGCCACCCCTAGGCTTCTTTCGGTGGTTACCTTCCAGATACCGGTGTCAGTCCAAAACATCAATATCCACCGCTGTATCATTTTTGAGGGTGCATCCATGTGCATCATGTCAAATAATGTCTGGAAAACGTTAGGTTCTCTCGAACTAAATCCATCAGACATCACACTCAAAGCATATGACGGGTGGCCATCCGTTCCCGTCGGTCTCTATCAAAATGTCCCAGTCAGCTTGGCATAAAAGACGGTCCTTATAGACATTGAGGTCTTGGATGCTCAACTAGATTACAATATACTCCTTGGGTGGTGCTATATGTATGCCATGTTTTCCATAGCATCCTTCATCTTCCGAACCATGATGTTCCCCCATGAGGATCACATCATTACTGTCGACCAATTGTCATATAATGACAAGCGAACCCTTAAAAACACCGATGTCGTTCTACCTTATGTAGACACATCTGATGAGACACTTAGATGGTACCGAGGATATGGCCCCGACCAATTCAAACTGTCATCTATCCTCAGATCATTCCTAGGTGATCCCCTTGTCATACCAAAGCATCAGCTGATATCACAGAGGCTCCGATGTGCATGATGTCGAAATCAAGCACTGAAGCCATTCAAGAGACAGAGAGGAGCATTAATGACATCGAGGCCTTGACCATGATAGCCGCTCTAGCCTACGCCGCCTCCCAAACTCCTTTCCTGTACTCTCCATCTAGTTTTTTATCACAACAAGTCTTAGAAATAGTAGTGTTGCCAAACGTATCTTTTGCAATACCAGTTTGGTACTTGTTACCACCTACCACGACGGGAGTCACAAATGTCACCTCTACAGGGTCAGTCCCCCTCACCACTGAGGAGGCCCCACTTATTAAGGAGACCATCGCAACCAAACCATCTAAGGAAATTCCTATCACAAAACCAATTGTTATGACCAAGAAAAACAATAAAAAGGGGAATAGGTAGAAAATAAAAAAATACAACGGGAATTACAACCTTGAGCCATATGTGACATAGTAGGGCAACATAACCATATATGCCAAGAGCTGGATGAACTAAAACTGATCCTTAGCTCCGAGGTAAATATTGTGGTAACAAGTTCCCATAGAAAGGAACCAGCCACCAAAAATCAAGGCAAGGCATTGCACACCAACCACGCATGCACTATCTGTAGAAATTATGGGCATTACACCCATCATTGTCTAGAAATATTGTGATACAGGGATGCCTTACATGCCATTGAAAAATCCCATCAAGAGGATCCCTTCATCTAGTCAAATGGGGAAGAACCTTACGTCATTTTATACCTGTAGGAGGCACAAATGTCACCAGAAAGATTCCCGTTCAACTTCCCCACTCCTATCATATGTTGTGCACTTTGTGATGAATGTGACCATTTCATCGACAACTGTGCAGCTCTAGAACTCATCCGAAGATGGCATCCAGTTGAACGTGTGTACTATGTTGGTTTGCGAGCAACCCAATTTTCATGTTCGATATGTTCTGGAAATCATCCATTAGAGCAATGCCATTACATCCCTCGGTTTCTCTTAGCGCTAACTAGTTTACAGACAACCATAGTACACCTCTCCCTAGAAGATGACTCAGACACTAAATCCATGGATAGCTTGACAACACAGGAGGACTTGAAAAGTAGATCCATCCTATTCCTGTCAGCTGAAAAGTGGCTGGTTGGGGAACCCTTAGTCACCACCACCCGCCCTCCACGGATAAGTCCAACATGTGCATTGTGTAACACACACAACCATGTGGTCGCCACATGCCCAAACCTAGAAGTGCTATGTTGTTGGTATCTGATCATGTCACCAAACGAATAGGACGAGAACATCCAAGAACAATGTTCTTGTCTAGTATGTCAGGGAAACCGCCACGATCAACGCTGCACTTATATCCCTCGAGTGTGCCCACTAATTGACATCACTCATTCATTAGAAATGCACCGTTGGGATATCACCATTCCAAAGCTTAGACAACATAATGCAAGGAACATTTCCCCTAGGCAGCGTACCCCATTTCAATACTAACACGTTGGGAAAGTTAGAAAGATGCATCGACCTAGCATGACCCATGTCCAGCCTAGGCCGACATGCAGGCTATGCGACAGAGTCGGCCACAAGGTCAATCAGTGTAAATAACTGAAGCACCTCATGAAAAAATTTCACATGGTCTCTGCCCTCCCTCAGAGACACCTCTCTAACAAGGATAAAATCACACTGCTATTGGCAGATCTACTCACATTTTCACCATACTATGAAATGTGAACACCTCCCCAAGATTCGAGCGGCCAGAGCAATTTTAAGTCTAAACTCCTCAAAATATGTAGGCCTACCCAAACAAAAAACTTGGAAATGGTAGCTGAGGACTCTCTCCCCTACGCCTGATCCTTTCTGAGCATCCACTTCAGTGACAAAGAGTAGTGTTGGTTCCCACACAATATAATCAGTAGGCATAGTGGTACCATGCACCATTTGCACCAGCCATAACCATGAACCAGAGGCATGCCCATTAATGGAAACATTCAGGTGCCTCTACAACATGAAAAACTTCCAAATCCCAGAAAGTGCTCATCCTAATGCGGAATCTAGACTTGCTCCCACATAAGCTACCACGATGGAAATTAATCCCCCAAAAAACGCTGATGACATGATACACCATATACTATTCATATAATCATGTATAGAAAACTTGACTCAGGCTGTCTGCTCATCAGTCATAGGTGTCAATTCAGCTGCAACTACGACTGTATCTATACCAACGACGATGCAAACCCAATCCATATGCAACCTATCAACCGCGTCTGGTTCCACCATATCGACGATGGAATATTTTCATGTCTGTCGACCAGCTCCGTTAGGACTGAACCTCTTCCTCATGGCCTTGTGTAGACTAAATTCCCCTTAGGATCCTTATTCCACTTAGTTGAGGATATTCTTGAGGCCATGATGGAGTCAGGTTATTCGTGGGATGCAATGCATCATCACTCATTTTTTCTTCCTAAAAAACATTCAGCCCTAACAAGACAGGAAGTCAAGAGATTTATGTGATTGAATCAAAATAATTCCTTACATAAGGGAAAGTCAATTGGTTCAAGAATCCCATTCTGATGCCCGATGCATTTGAAGAAGGGAACATGTCAAACATTTCGCCTACCATCAAGGTGAATATTTATCGAAATCCCAAAAAATTCGAAGCAATATCACTAGGGGTAGCATGTTCACGAGAAGAGATAACCTCTTACACCCAGTTATTGCAAGAGTATTGATATATCTTCGCATGGAGCTACTCAAAAATGTCTGGGCTTAGTCCCACTATTGTAGAGCACCATATTGACACCTGGCCTGACGTACCACCAGTATGCCAGAAAGAGCATCAACTGAAAACATCCAAGGAAAAAGAAATTAAAAAAGAAATCGATAAGCTTCACAAAGCCAGGTTTATCTACCCCATCGCTTATACGTCTTGGGTTTCCAAACCTGTTCCCATCATGAAAAAACCACCATACGTGTTTGTACCGATTTTCGCAATTTAAACAAGGCTTGCCCAAAGGAAAATTACCCTGCCCCATTCATCGACCAAGTCATCGATGCTTGTGCAGATCACAAGGCGCTCTCCTTCATGGATGAGTTCTTTGGGTATAATCAAATTGAAATCCGTCACACCGAAAGGTACAATATCACGTTCACTACCCCCCTAGGGCATGTTCGCATACCAAGTAATGCCATTTGGCCTAAATAATGCCGAAGCCACCTTCCAAAGGGCCATGAATTATATATTTCATGACTTGGCACACGTCATCCTCACCTACTTGGAAGACCTCACCGTTAGATCCAAGAAGTGATCAGACCATCTCGAGGATCTGCGACTAGTATTCCAACGATGCCAACAATAAAACCTACGCTTTAACCCCCTCAAGTGCATCTTCTGCATCACAGCAAGGAGACTTTTAGGTTTTATTGTTTCCCAACAAGGAATAAGAGTGGACCCCCTCAAGGTCTAAGATATCAAAGAGGTACCTCCACCTCGAACCCTCAAGCAACTACAAATATTGTAGGGGAAGGCCAACTTTCTGAGACATTTTGTCCCAGATTATGCCACGTGCACTCAAGGATTCCCGCATCTCCTTCGTTAGGACATCCCATTAAAATGGGATGATCATGCCAAACAATCATTTGACACATTGAAAGACACATTGTCTTCAACACCACTGATCAGTCCCCCAGACTACAACAAGGACTACATCCTGTATCTATCAACATCCGAGACCGCTTTGGCTGGAGTATTGATCCAGGAGTGTAATATTCCAAAATTAGCATGCAGCTAATAGGAATGTTCATTTTTTATTTTTACAAATACAAGATGAATAAATGGGTAAGGAGGACCATACATTTCTAAAATAGGAATAAAATCCCTCATGATGTGAAAAGGGATCATAATAATAGCTGGATTTTGTACCCTCATGTGTGAACAGGGGCAAATACATGTGGACAAGGTCAAGTTTGACCAAGTCAACAACGTTAGAATGAATGGTGGAGATCATCTATGGTAATAGCGCAGTGATAGTGGGAGGAAGATTCCTTGGTGGAGGAAACCCTAATGTGTGGGACCCAAGGTAAGAAGGCTCACACTTGTTTATAAGGAGGGCAAGTCAGCCATATCAAGACATGATATTGATTATTGAATTTGTGGTCTGCATGACTATTGTGCATTCTTCAATTGTTTAGTTGAGATTGTTGTGCTGCTTAGCACAAGGTATTTTTGTTTAGGAATTCCATCTCCTTTCTTGAGAGGCCTCTTGAGGGAGCTTGCACTTCATTTCTCCACATTCAGGCTTGAGGCCAAGCTACCTCCTTCAGCTACAATGCAGTTTCTGTTTAGCGCTGGGTTGTGTTGCAGGGTGTTGTAGTGGAGGGTTAATAACACCACTTCCGAAGCTTGTTTTTTAGAGGAGGAAGCATTCTTCCCTTTGGGAGATTAGTGAGGAAGTTTTTGGAGCAAATTTAACATCTTGGCACTTGGCCAACACATTTTCCATCTACTACAACGCAGTATCCCTCCATGAATGCGTTATTTTAGTGAGCATTTGCAGTGAGGGATTTCATTGCTCCATTAGAGGGTGAGATCTTCAGTGATTGGATCAGCCTTTCACCTGAAGGATCCATTGGATGAGATTTATTCATCACATGTATTATCTACAACTATATTCATCCAGTTCTTGAGTTGTAGCTGCTACTCAGCCCTAGGGTTGCACTCCGACATTTTTACTTTTGCATATTTTAGGAAATCCTTTCCGGATGGTCTTGAAATTGAGTTTCGGAGTTTAGATATTCACTCCCGACATTGTATTAGCCATATATTTTCAGATCTATATTATTTCACATTTCCATTAGTAGTGCACCGTCTATGACTACGCTGATCATGTTCATGAGTATTCTGCAATGTAGAAGCATTCCATCTCTGGCATATGTATTCATGGGAGGCTTGTTTGCCTTGATTATTTGAGTTATGTCCACTTATATTGTACTTATTTGCTGCTGATTTATATAATAAAATGGCTCCATGGTTTTCATCCATTTTGGTGTGATGTTATTCACTTCTATTTCCAGTTTTATGTTCATGTATTGCTGCTTCCCCATTTGGGAATATTACAGTGGTATCAGATCATAATCTTGGCTTAGTATGTGGAACTCGGCCATTATGCTATCAGAAGAACAAAAAGAAGAAGAGATGTATAGAAAATACAAAAAGAAGACTCCATTATTTGGAGGAAGGAAGGAGGAGAGGCTTTCAAAGCTTCTTTCTCAAACTATACAGAACATTAAGGGAGATCTCAAGAAGATGAGAAGGGAGATGTGTAGAGAATCTCCAAGAGAATTTGAATCTGAAGCAAAATATAGATTTTCACATGATGAGTGTGAGCATGCAATGACACATTATGATTCATAGCACAGTCATATGCCCAGATATACTATGAGGGGGATGAAAGAAGAAGAAATTCCTAGGAGGGAAACTCTTAGTGATTTTCTGCAAGAATACGAATCTCAAACTAGGAAGTTCAGAGATCATATCACCTCCCAAGAGTTTTGCAAGATCAAGGTAGAGAGGAGCAAGCAACATGACATAGATATATTTTTTATATCTATTTTTTTTGGATCACCAACATGTTCAGCTAGAGCTGGGGTGGAGGAGCTACACACCTATTTGCAGCAGCACCAAGTTTTTGAAGATGAAGCCATCAAATTTGCAGTGTTGTATTTTGGAGGTAAGGCCTATGATTGGTGGATATTTGAGTCATTTTCATTAAAAAATTAAAATACTTCTTCTTATGCAAAGTTCACAAAGATATTAGTAGAATGGTTTGATGGAGGACATTCTGAAACACCTTTGATGGAGTTAAACAATCCAAAACGAACCAAAATTTTGCATGGGTTGAAATGACCTATAAACTCAAATCCATTTTAGAAAACTGTTGGAGAGGAAAGATCTTTATCTCATATTCTTGGACAAGAGGGCATGGATATCCATTTTTCAAAAGAGGATCCACTTATTGAAAAGTTGCCCATTATTTTTAAAGAGGAAGAGAAGGTTGAGGGAAACAACACTGTCATATCTAGATCATATCTAGCACCTCATGTAGAGGTAGAGGGAGAACATGCTCCAAAAAGATGGATTCTCGTATCATTTCAAGGAATTACCCAGGATCTCATATGTGGAGGTCAAGGCATAACCCATGATTAGCATGTGCCATTGTTGATAGATTGTGAAACCACGCAGATAAAAGGAGGAGGTAGGGAGGATGACCAGCATCATATGATAAGGAGAACATACCTATCTATTTCAAAGGGTTTATGCACAGAAGAGGGATATTTAATTGCGCAGTGAGGGAAGGGAAAAGTTTTTCCATTCATATATGCAGTCTACTCTTGATATTGATGTCTCATTGCATGGAGGCATTTCACCGGGGAGACCACTAGATCAGCAGATGATGAGGGATGATTCACATTTGGATGCACCAATCATTGATTTTATAGGGGTGAGGACCTTGGGAGAGCTTGATACAACACTGAGAGTCTTGGTTAGCCTCAAGGAGAGGAGAGGAACTCTCCCAACATCATCATTACCCACTCTCATTCCAGATTCTGCACTGTGGCAAGAGCAGCATGGGAAGGATAACAGCTTTCCAACTTGCATCTTTGGCATGGGAGATGTCAAATATGAGGAAAGACATATGAAATATGTTCTTTGTGATAGATCATCAGCGCTGTCACTATGGAGGATAGATCCATATTGGAAATCCTAGCTATTGGTGGAATATTCCAAGGATATTTCTACTTGTATGATATTGGATGACCAGTTGCATGAGGAGGGATATTCAGTCAAAGATGAGGTCATATACTATAATGGTAGGATATTATTATCTAGAGCTTCCAAGCTCAAGGAGAAGTTACTACAGGCATCTCATAAGGATTTTCTCTTCAGCCACACTTATTCTATGAGAGCATACCACACCATCATGGAGGGGTATACTTGGGAAGGTTTTGAGGAGGAGATATATCAAAATTTGAGGAGATGCATGGATCATGTGGATATGGAGGATATCCATAACTCTTTGGGGGAGTTATCACAACCACCTCTTTTCTCTTTGAGAACGAGAGAGGATTTATCGATGAGCCACTCCATTTGCATGAGCAAAGCATATGGTAAGGGTACTATTTGGTTGCATAATGATTTGTATAATGAATATGTGCATTCCTTAACCATATATGTGCATGAAATTGCTCCAAGAAGGAGCATTATTTCTTCTAGACTTCATGGTATACTTGAGGCCATAAGTAGTATTGATGATGGCCACTCCCTAGGAGGTCTTGGGGAGATGATATCTTATGCATGACATGCTCACTTTGCACCATAAATCATAAACTTTCTCCAAAATTGTGAGGAGATTGGGGCAGCAAGCAAGTGGTTGAGAAGCCACACACCATGTCATTTTATGATGTAGTTAAGAGTAAAACTGCGCTAGTTTCATTTGAGGGACCATTTTTCTTCTCCCTTGTTACATATGGCAGCTTGTGTGATTCTCATTATGATTCCCTATGTTATGGTTGTTCTTATCTTTGTGGGGACCATGTTGGGATGAGAGACACATTGGTTAGATGTGTCCATGGGGAATGAAAATTTCCACACCTTTTATGTTCCATGCTTCAATAGGAGTAGGGGAGATGGCTTGCCATGTTATGTTTGACAACAAAATAATCCATATTTATGCAGGAACAAAACAGAATACAGAAACAACCATAATCATAGAAATACAACGGAAATAAGGCTTCATTTCATTAATATAAAATCACAGAAATATGCTTACAAACATGATGGAAATAAAATAGCTAGGGTGCTCATAGTGAATCTCTAAGAAGAGATGTGGTGGCTACAGACCTCTGAACTGTGTTACAATGAGGCTTGAGGGCCTATTTATTATGGAGAAACAATGGAGAACTCTAAATGTCCAAAATCATAACCCTAGGAGATGAAGCGCCAAAAATATGGGCCCCATTTGGGTAAATTGGTGTTTCAACTTCTTGGGGACTTATCTTCGGCCAAACAGCTCCAGAAGTTTAGGACTCGAAAAACTACTAAAAATAGTAAGTTGTGAAAAACCTGAAAGAGAAAATGGTGGGGCCCCAAGTGGAATAGGCGGGTGGCCACCAATATCCACCTAGATCATTCCTCCCCGCTTAGGAATCAATGGTCCCCATTGCATTGAGTTCCTCCATGAGATAATGAAACTTTTGTTGAACTTGGTCCCTAATAAACCACTTGCCTTGGTTCACGAGTTGGCTAGCTTTGACAACCCGATACAGTTGGATCTTCTGTCGGTGAGTGTTCTTGATTTGCATGTCCATGATACAGCTTGTGGTGGCCTGTTGTAATATTCCAAATCTAGAACAGCTAGCAAGGCATGACTAGAAAACGCATTTTCTAGTAATGGTTGCTACAGGAATTGAAACCAGGACCTAGATCCATTAGATCAATGTATCTAAGTGCTAAATCCAAGAGGGGGCTCCAAATAAATCCTTCTAGGTGGGTTAAACAAATCTCCCACACCTAGTTGTCTTCAGAAATTGCCCGATGAAGGGAATGCAACATATGTAAGAACATATAATGCAATAACAATGTTATTATGGTAAGAATGAGTACATGGAGATGTAAATAGCCAACAAGTGTATAATATAGCAGAAAAAGAGTACAATGATTTGAGGAATCAGTCACTCAAGGCAATGAGAGCCTCAATAGAACATGTACAAGAAAATGCATGAACGCTACTACATGTGAAAAGCCTTGACTAAAATAACGTAGTTTATAGGAGATACTGCAAAAAAATACATGATAACAGAATGATATGAAAATTGTAGCTCAAGAAATGAGGGATAGAAATTTCTCAACCCCTGAAAATAACAATACAACAATCCTCAAGGAGAATTGGCTAAAATACATGTACAAATGACAAATCTGCAGAAATGCCAGAGTTGCAGGGTAGCAGCTGCAACAAAAAACTGAAAAAATATGGAGATGTATGAATAATATGTCCAATATGCAGCAAACCTCCTCCAATGGATCTCACAAGTGATAGGCTGATCCTATCCCTGAAGACCTTGCCCTCCAAGATGCTGGTGCAAACCCCCATTGCAAATGCACTCTAAAATAACACAGTCAAGGAGCTGAACTGCGCTGTAGGAGATAGGGAATGCTTGGCCTGGTGCCAAATATGTGCAATAAGCTCTGAAATGTCCTTCACTAACCTCCCAGAGGAATAGGAGCTCCCTCCTCTGAAAGATGAGCCAAGGAAAGGTGTTGTGGAACCATCCACTGCAACTCCCAGCAACACTACGTTATACTTCGACAGAAATAACGTAGTGACTGATGGAAGTGGCTTTGGCCTTGAGCCAAGATGTGGAGAAATGAAGTGCAATCGTTCAAGAGGCCTCTCAAGAAGGATAGGAAATCCTAAGTAGGAATCTCTCATGCTAAACAACACTGCAACTCAGCCGAACAGCCGAAGACTGCAAATAGTCTAATCAGACAAATGATCAAATGCTCAAAAGATGTCCCACTATGGTTGCATCTTCATACTTTTATGCAAGTGAATGTCTCTTTGCCCTGGAACCCACACATTAGGGTTTCTTCCACAAATAATATTCCTCCCTCTCAAACTGCGCTATCTTATCAAGCAAGCTACACCTCTTAGGCATCGATGTTTACTTGGTCAAACTTGACCTTGCCCTCATGCAAATTTCCCCTTTTCACACTGGAAGGTGCAAAATAAGCTACTCCAATGATCACTTTTCACACTATGAGGGATTTTATTCCTACTCATGGGCCTTTTACCCATTTTATTCATCTCCTATATGTCATAAGAAAAAATTAATATTCCAATTTGTTGCTTGCAAATTTTGGAATATTACAGTCCTCCCCTCTCAAAGATTGCTTGTCCTCAAGCAAGTGCAAGGATATACTAAGTGCTTTTCTCCTCCTCTCCCTATAGAATCCATGTATGATTATCTCCTCCAAGGAAAGTGATGCTATCTCATCAATAAAATCTCCACATTGCTCCTCCTTAGCATGCAAGTTAGCTATCAAGCCATCATCATGTAAAGGTGAAATACTCAAGAGGATAGCAAGTGATTTCTAGAGGTCCCCATGAGGAATGGGATCTGAAATCTGATGGGAATTATCTCTCCCATATGGATCCTCCATCCCTAAGCTATGATCCATGCAAAATGAGTCACCTCCCAGGTAGGAAACTCCTGAAAACTGTCTTCCACCTCTAGCTCCGGCAAAGTAGGTGGGCTGAAATTTTGCACATGGTAGACAATGTAGCCTACCCCACGCTTTCCATCTCTCCACTTATGATAAGTGTAGTGTGTCTCTGATCCTGGGCTGCAATAAAGTTTCCCTCAAGTGGCAAGATGAGGACTTGATCTCTAAAGATCTCTCCTTCAACGTTGAAAATCATGCTGGCCCAAATATCCCCATATATGATGAGTTGGAAGTTATCATCATATGGCATCTCCTCCATCCTATGGTTCACCTCATAAAGAGACAAGTGTGTTGTAAAGGTGACCATAAAATATCCCATGCTCCCCTTAGAACATGTGGTGCAAATAGTGTGAGGAATTTATCCCTCAAAGGAAACAATCACCCAATGTGTCTCTCTCCCAAACATGCTCCTCATAAAGATAGAAACAATAGAGCCATAGGGAGAAAAAATGAGAATCATACTTGCTACCATATGCAACAAATGAGAAGGACTATGGTCCCTCAAGTGCAACCAGTGCAGCTTGACCCTCAATTGCAATAGAGACTGATAAAATAAGTGGCTTCTCATCCACTTTCTTTCCATTCCAATATCCTCATAAGTATGGAGGAAGTGAATGATGTAAGGTGTACTATGAGCATGTCCTCCATAATGTATCTCTTTCCCAAGTCCTCCTAGGGAATGGCCATCAATCATGCTTATGGCCTCATCTAAACCATGTGGTCTAGAAAAAAAAATGATCCTCCTTGGATCATCATCCTGCATATGTATGGTTAAGGGATGCATACATACATCATACAAATAATCATGTAAACAATAATGAATACCCTTACCATATCTCCTGCACATACAAGTGGAGTGGCTCATAAGTGAGTCTCCTCTCATTTCCAAAGGGAAAAGAGGTGGCTGTGCTAACTCTCTCAAAGAGTCATGTGTCTCCTCCATCTCCATCTGGTCCATGCATATACTCATATGCTGATATATCTCCTTCTCAAATCCCTCCCAAAAATACCCCTCCATGATGGTGTGGTATGCTCTCACAGAACAAGCGGGGTTGAAAAGGAAATCCTCACGAGCTACTTGTAGCAACTTCTCCTTGAGCTTGGAAGCTCTAGGAAGGAAGATCCTACCATGATAATAGATGAACCCATCTCTGACTGAATATCCATACTCATGCAATTGGTCATCGAAGATCATGCAAGTGAAAAGATCCTTGGAATACTCCATCAACAGCTGGGAGCTACAATATGGATCTATCCTCCATAGTGACAATGCTGATGATATCTCATGAAGAACATCTATCATATGGCCATCCTTCTCTTTGAAATATTCCATGCCAAGTATGCAATTTGTAAGGCTACTATCCCTCCCCTGCTGCTCCTTCCATAGTGCAGAACCTGAAATGGAAGTGGGTAACGAGGATGTTGAGAGAATACTCTCTCTCTCTCCTTGAGTCTACCCCAGAATCCCAACACTGTATCAAGCTCTCCCAAGGTTCCCACTCCTCTGAGATCACTGAGTGGTGCCTCAACTGATGAAGCATCCATCCTCCTCTGCTGATCCAGTGGTCTCCCCGGAAAAATGTCTCCATGCAATGAGACATCATTCTCAAGAGGTGACTGCATATATGAATGAACAATTCTATCCATGCTTCCACTGCGCAATCCAATCGCCTTCTTAGGTGCATCAACATCCATAAATGAATAGGGATGTGTACTCCTTATCTCATGATGCTGGGTCTTCTCCCTATCTCCTCTTTGTGTCTCTATGGTTTCACACCTCCTCAACAATGGCACATGTAAAATATGAGTTGTGCCTTGATCTCTACACATAAGATCTTGGGGACTTACTTGCAAAGATGAAAGCATCCCTCTATTTGGAGCAAGGGCTCCTCCTTCCTCTGCATGAGGTGCTAGATCAACTCTAGATCTAACAACGTTGTTGCCCTCAATCTCTACAACATGAGTGGGAAACTCTCCAATGATTGGATCCCTTTTTGAAAAAGAGATCTCCATGCTCCTTTTCTCAAAGGTGTGAGATGGAAGCATCTCTTCCGGTAAAGTATGGTGCAAGTTTTCATGTAAGGGTTTTGTTTGAGTCTTCTTGTTTACCTCCACCATGTGTTTCTCATGAATCCCTCTATCAAATATTTTCACTAATGCCTTAGTGAAATTTGCATAACATGCAATGTTTACATTTCTCAAAGAAAAAAATTCAAAGATCCACCAGGAAAAAGCCTTACCTCTCCAATGCAGCGCTGCAACTTTGATGGCTTCATCTTCAGGAATGTGGTGTGTTGGAACAATCCTACATGGGTAGGTGTGGAATGCGAAAAGTCACAATGGAGTCAAAGTGACCTTGGAATATGAAACCAAGAGTCACACCATTGTATTATAAATGTACATCTTTGTATAATGGAAAATAAGAAAGCCTCACGCTTGTCCTTCATTGTGTGTTGAGTCTCTTGTGTGTGTGTTTATTCTTCTCATACACCATGTGTGTGCTTCAACATGGTGTTTAACATGGACATGGTATCAGAGTGGGCGATTTCTGGCCCTGCTCCAAATTGAGTGAGCCATTTGTGTTTATGGCCTTGCATATCTGCAAAAATTCTTGGGATTTTTGCAGCGCTCAGAGTTTTTGTAGCAGTGATTTTGCAGCATTCAGGAATTTGTTTTGAAAAGAGCAGCGGTGTTTTGAAGAGCAGCATCATTCAAAATCCTTGGCAGCATTTCGGCATTGTTTTGAAGAAAGGCAGCACTGCCCATCTGAAGAAAAATTTGTGAGTTTTTTACTGGAGAAATTATGCCACATTTCCTGAGAAAAATTTCTGGGTTTTACTGCTAAAATAATCTGGAAAATTCTGCAATTCTGGGTTTCTCTGCTGCTGGAAAAATTCTATTGTTGCCCTCATTTCTGCACTTTGTCCATTCTGCTATATATTTGAAAGGAAGAAAATTCTACTGCTGAAAGAAAATGTAGATTCTCTGTTCTTTCTGCTGTTTTGATTTAAAAAAAAAAAAATTATTCGATTCTTGGCCTCTCGGCCTGGTCCTACACCTCTGCAATACGCCTTACTCCTGCCCTCACACTCATTTTTAATCAACACAACTCCTAAATCCCACCTGCGCCTACCCCTCATCTGCTTACCCTCACCCCATCCCCTTCTGCGCTATCTCATAAGCGTACACTCACCAACGAAAACCCAACACTCTACGCAAACCCTTCCCTGCCATACGCATTAACCTAACTCCCTACCTGCAAACGCCCCTCGCATCACTGCATACACCCTCACGGCCTTTGGCCGGCACCTCCTTTCAACTTCGTCCTTCCCCTCACTGGTATACGCTGCAATCACAATCCGCCGTCCACATTTCTACACGCTCCCCTACGCACACATAACTCGGCCGTCCTCCCTCGTATTCGCTCTTAGTCCATTCCCCACAACCCCGTACTACGCCTCTTTCCCATTTGCAAACACTCCCTTACACCCCAGCTCTCACACCCGACCCCTCTGCTCACACATTGCTCTGCCCTTCACGGCTTTTACAGCTGGCCCCTCTCCCTCAACGCAATCTCTCCTCACCATCACTTACGCCTTCTCCCTCACACTCATCTCCACGACTTCCTCATATTTCGTTTATAATTTTTTAAATTAAAAATCCCTCCATTTTAATTCATTGCCCCCAAACAGAATACTCGCTCCCTTTTTAAATTTCATATTTAACTCCTATATAATCCTTACACCCCTTCATTTTAAATCCACCTCCCTTTTTACATTAATTTCCCTCCCTCCTCATTTTTAATACACGTCCCATCTCAATTAATCCCCCTCCCCCTTTTTAACTAGACTCTTTCATTCCCTTTTTTTTAATTGATTCCCTTTCTTTAAAAATAAAATAAAAAATAAAAAATAAAAATCATTTTTCCATTTTAATATTTTATTTAATAACCCCCCTCCCCCATTAATAAACCCCTCCATATAATACTCCCTCTCCCTTTTTTAAATCAATCCCCTTTCTTTTTTAAATTAAATTTTATCCCACCCTTTTGTAACTAATTCCCATTTTTAATTATTTTTTTAATTAATTAAAAAAAAAACAGCAGAGAGAGGAGAAAGAAGAGGATATGAACAGCAGAAAGAAGAGAAAATGACATATCAGAAAATGAAGTGAACATATAGAGAAATTTTAAGATTTGACATTGTGATTTGTGGCATTGATTTGAAGAGTGATTTTTTGAAGAATTTCACATTTGAAGACAAGTTTGCCATCAGTTTTTAAACAGCTCTTTGAAGGAAAATTCAGCTGCATTGTGTTTTCAGCTGCACATATTTTGCAGAAATATTGTATTGAGTTGACATTGTATTGCTTCTTCATAGTTGCAATCAGTATTTGAGTTGTTGGAAATTGTTGATATAAGTCATTGTTGATTGTCCTCCATCATTTGAGGAGCAGATTTTGTACTTGAGATTTCCATAGTTGGAAATTGTTTTGAGTCATTTGTATTTGTTGCATCACATTGTAAACGGGTGCATTTTCGGTTGAAGCCGACACCCTTTCATTTGTTTTTTGAGCCTAAGTTGTCAAAATGGCCAAAATCAATGAGGCATTAGTGTTGTTGAATGACCTCATTCATTCAAATGTTCATGATATGATAAAAATGAGCAAGGATGCTCTTTGTAAAATTCACAGTTGTTTACAAGATGCACATGAGAAGATTGAGTTTTTACAGTTGGAATCTCAGCTCCAACAAGATGAACTTCAGCAAAAGAGTCACCATTCTGAACCTGTTTCTGTTCAGAAGATTGTGAATGACTCTCATCAGAAGAAAGAAGATAAAGATGCAGTTGATTCACATTCAGTGCCTTGTACTAGAGCAGATGTACATGCAGATGGAACAGTTCAGCCTGCACTTCCTAAGCCCATCATCAGACCTTGGGAAGAGCTTGTCCACAACAAGCACCGAACTGGTCTTGGATATGACAAGGATGTGACCTTTCATATTCCAGACTACACAAAGCCCATCATATTTCAGAGTGCCGGATTCCTATATGACAGTCCACCTGCAGCTGTTCCAGATCCTGTTCCGCAACAACAACAGATTGAAAAATGCCAACACTGTGATCGAGTTGGCCATATGAAAGATCCTGTGATCGAGTTGGCCATATGAAAGATCAATGTTTTGATCTTCATCCATGCAAGCACTACAGTCGGCACACCCATTCTTCAGACAGATGCTTCAGACACAAGCCTCCTGCAAGAACCAAGATTCATCTTGGATGGATCGCTTCTTGGCAATGGGCATCAGCAGCCAAGAAGATGTTTACGACACATGTTAGAACTTATTCACGGATATTGAGCAAACTTGCAGTTGAGTTTTCGCCATCATCTCACCTTGTCCCTGACATGGGGGAAAATGGTGGTCATGTACAAGCTTCGATGACAGATCAAGCGAGCCTGAGCCACAATCTCTCATTCCATGTTCAGAGTTGTAGCCAGCAGTTCAAGCGAGCCTGAGCCACAATTCATCATTCCAGATTCAGAGATGTAGCCAGAGATACGGATGCCTATGAGCATACCTTCGGTTGGTGGATAACCTAAAACCATCATCTTTGGTTGGTGGATAACCTAAAACCCATCATTTTCGGTTGGTGGATAACCTAAAACCATCATCTTTGGTTGGTGGACAACCTAAAACCACCACAGGTAGTAAACCTCCCTTCTTTTAGGTCGAAGGTCTCCCTTTTTTATGAGGGACAATTCCTCTAGCAGAAGCTTTTAGCTTCTTGCCAGTTTTGGAAGAGTTCCGGGAACTGCAACAAGTTTTGCGTTCCAGTGTTTGTGGTCATCCTAAAACCACCTCTTTTTTCCAACATTTCAGAGAGTTGATTCAGCCAAGTGTTGCCATGCATACTTTGCAGATTTGTATTACAACTCTTTTCTTGGACTCACACATACCCCTTCGGATTAAGGGGGGATGTTGGAACACCTAATCCTACATGGGTAGGTGTGGAATGCAAAAAGTCACAATGGAGTCCAAGTGACCTTGGAATGAGAAACCAAGAGTCACACCATTGTACTATAAATGTACATCTTTGTATAATGGAAAATAAGAAAGCCTCACGCTTATCCTTCATTGTGTTGAGTCTCTTGTATGTGCATTCTTCTTCCTCATACACCATGTGTGTGCTTCAACATGGTGTTTAACATGGTGTTGCTACAAGAAGGTCTCTAACTCGTCCACCCAAGCTTTGGCTGAACATACAGGTGAACCCTCAAAGGTAGATATGTAGAGACCAACCCCATAATTTAGGAAATGAAACCATAATCATACGAGTTTGAAACTCAATAAAATTAAATCACATATATCAAGTACATAAATTTAACTTCATAACACATACATATATTTAACTTGATTATAGGCACAACGAAATCATCATAATTAAAAAAAAACATAACTAACACATGTACCGTTCACCCTTAGACGAGAACCAACTTGACTTGCCGCTACTTGAGCTCCTTTTTTTTCGTCTACCTCCAAGCCTGAATGTTGTCGTGCTTAATCCGAATGTAATGACCCACCGGTTTACCTCCCAATATATTCCTAGGGTACTCTCCTTCCCCGCAGACCCCCAAGCTACAATGGGGTTGTACAATGAAGGAATGTGCTAGCTGATAGAGGTGAGCCCCTCTTGGCTCAAGAGTCCCCTCTCTATAATACTCTATCCCACCAAACTCCACTATAGCTCGTAACCACTCAAAATGACATAATCTCCTCCATCCAACAATAGGGTAAACAAAAGGTCCTTTTCCCTTCCATTTCCCTTTCTTTTATAGAAGGCTTCATAGGTGACACTTGGGATTTCATGCATAAATAATTATTTTTTATTACCCAAAATCTGATTATTCAACCACCCATGTGTCACCCTCTCATCAAGACTCTCCAAAAATAATTTACTTAATTACTCATTTAAAAATAGTATTTTCCTCAACCCAACAAGGTTTCCTATTTCTTCTCCTAGTTGTCTTTTGATTCCCCCTTTTTACTCCTTAATTTGTGTTTATTACTGAAGTTTAATTGATAACTCTCAGATTTGGTCCCCTAACTACCTCAATTTTCCTTTTTGATGAATATTATTATGTTGGCTTTTTCCACATGAAAGTTCTCTAAATTTCTCAAATTTTAATTTAGTAATCTTATTTTAATTCACCACCCTCTTCTCTTAATGAAGTTTTTAATAATTATTTATACTTAACTCTATGTCCCTCTTTCCCCCTTTTGCCTAATTAAGTCTTATATACTTAATATTTTGTTTTAACATGGAAAGGGTAGAGTTATCATGGTAAAATATTTTATCTCTTCCTATTCCTCCCTTACCCTAAGTTTTGTTCTTGATTTATTTCTTTTGGTTCTAACATCATATGTCACTTGATATAAATAAGTTGGATTTTCCTATATTGATTATATTTATTAGTTTTTTTAATGATGTCAAGGGTGTCAAGCTTGGTCATGCCCTTCAAGAAATTCCATTCGAAGTTCCAAGGGTGCCATTCCTAAGAATTTATTTTTGATGCCAAGGGTGCCAAGTCGGTCGTGCCCTTCAAGAATTTCTCTTGAAATTCCAAGGGTGCCACACCACTTGCCCTTCAAGTATCCAGTGGTTACGAGGGGAAATTATATGTGCAATGCCAGAGACCCCTATCATCTCGTATGTTGCCTGCTATAGTGAGAATAATGGTGCTGGGGATCAAGGAATCCGCCTTGATGCACGCCCCCTAGAAATCCTCATGATCGAACCAATTTTGTGACCTGCCCCCATGACATCGTGATCTTCAAGGCGAAGGTATTTCGACCTTTCCAGCCTAAGTCACAGCGGGAGTGCTAGCGGGTGAGATCAAGAACACTATTCCACCCCTCCCATGTTGTTCCATCCAATTGTACAACCCCATCACCCATATGTGAGTCATTCGGCCAAGCAACTAACATTTTCCTACAACCACTGACATATCATCAGAGTATATGTAATATATATAACAAGTTTCAAACTGAACTTATAATTTCAAAGACAAAATATTAATCTCTATCAAACCAGATGTTATCCACTCATCAAATGCGAGTGCCTCTGGTGGTTTCCTGTCATACTCAATAATCATCAGTAACAAATTTCTTAGTGTTAGTCATTATCATAATAGAAACATCATCATGACCTAGTCATTCACATTATTGTTTATTTTGAATCAGAACTAATGTAAGTAGCTACATATGGGACACATCCATCATGTTTATCATAATCATAACATCAATGGTAAATTAACATATCCATCAAAGGCATTATCATCGTAACCTCAATAGAAAACATATCTATCCATAAAATCTATCATCATCATGATATCAATAGAGAACCTGCATATCCATTAATGCTACAATCATATCAATAAAGAACATGCATACCCATAAATTCTATCATCATCGTAGCATCAATAAAGACATACGTAAGCATCACATCCACTAATAATAGAGTCATGTGTCCGAATCCTCAACCTGAGGTCCTCAAAGAATAGAGTACGGGTCTTAGGGCTAAATAATGTTTAAAATTCATATCACTTTCAGTTAACTAGAGTAGGGCACTACATACACCCCCTCTTAATAGTGGACTTCGTCTCAAAGTCCTTGGAATATATAAGGAAAATGGTGATGCATTTCTTCGGTATTATCCTAAGTGGCTGAACTAGGACTGTAATTGTCCCACTGGACCTTAACCTGGTCCAATAATCATCGTCTAAGCTGAAAATTTTGTTGGTCCCATATGCGAACTGGTTCGAACATCACCTTGCCCTCGTCCAAAACCTACAAGTGACCTAAGTCAATAACATGTGATGGATTTGAAATATAATGACGCAAAACAGAAACATGAAACACATCATGAATACGTGCTAGGGATGGAGGTAATGCAAGTCTATATGCTATAGGCCCTTTCCTTTCTAAAACCTCAAAAGGGCCCACAAACCATGGAGACAATTTTTCTCCCTTTCCAAATATTATAGAGCTTTTTTGGGGCCTTACTCTCAGGAACACCCTATCTCCCACTTCATAACTTCGGTTTATTTGATGAGAGTCAACATAACTCTTTTGTCGATATTGTGCTTCTTTTAGCCTCCCTTTAATCATAGTCATCTTTTCTTCCATATCTTGCACCACTTCTGGTCCTATTAATACTTGGTCCTCTAGTCAGTCCCAACTAAGAGGTGTTCTGCAAAGTCTTCCATACAAGAACTCAAATGGTGCCATCTTGATGGAACTTTGATAACTGTTATTGGAAGCAATTTCCACCAAAGGTAAAAATTCCTCCCATTTCTTTTGTTGGTCCATCACATACATTTGTAGCATGTCTTCGAGGATTTTTTTAGTCCTCTCTATCTAACCATTTGTCTCAGGGTGGTATGCAGTGCTAAAGTTCAATTGGGTTCCCAAGGCTTCTTGGAAACTGGTCCAAAACCTTCTTGTAAACACTGCTCCCCTATCTGATATGATCTTCCTAGGAACTCCATGTAATCTTACAATCTCATCAATAAAGAATCTTGCTATCTCTGGTGCCTTATATGTAGTCTTAACTGGTATAAAATGGGCACTCTTGGTCAATGTGTCCACCACTACAAATATGGAATCATGTCGTCTTGAGGTCATTGGTAGTCCCACAATGAATTCCATTGATATAAATTCCCATTTAGATTCTGGTATCTCATTGGGTTGCAATAACCCTGCTGGATTTCTGTGTTCCACTTTTACTCGCTAACACTCTAAGCATCTTGCTACAAAGTTTACAATTTCCTTCTTCATTCCTTTCTAAAAGAAAAGTGGTTTCAGGTCTGAACTCATCTTCTTAACACCAGGGTGTGCCATGTATACTGCACGATGTACTTCATTCAAGATCAACTGGCATATATCTTCATTCTGTGGCACATATATCCTTCCCCGAAATCGTAGAAGTCCATCACCATCAAGGGAGTATTATTCATATTTTGGGATTCTCATTTCGTCCTCCCTCAAAATCTTGCTAAGCTCCTTGTACCAAGTGTCCTTAAATTGCAATTCAAGCAACTTCTCCCTCAAATTTGTCTTTAAGGGAATTACTGAAAATATTCGAGGCCTCCTACTTAAAGCATCAACCACCCTATTTACTGTTCCTTTTATGTAAGCAATATCAAAATCATATTCACTGATTAGCTCATACCATCTTCTTTGCCTTGCATTTAAGTGGTCTTGAGTGAATATGTGTTGTAGCCCACAATGGTCAGATCTAAGTTCAAACTTCCTTCCTAGAAGGTAGTGTCTCCAAATATTTAGTGCATAAACAATTGCTGCCATTTCTAGATCATGGGTTGCGTAGTTCTCTTCGTGGGTTCTAATTTTTCTTGATGCATATGCTATTATTCTTCCTTCCTGCATCAATACACAACCCAACCCTTAGTTGGAGGCATCAGTGCAAACCAAAAATTCTTGTTCCATATCTGGCACTTTCAAAATTGGTGCCGTCGTTAACAATACCTTCAACCTTTGGAATGCCTCTTCACATTTTTCAGTCCAAATGAATTTATTGTTCTTTCTTTGGAGCTCAGTAATGGGGCTTGCTACCCTCGAAAACTCTTCGACAAATCTACGATAATACCCTGCCATGCCCATGAAACTTCTTATTTCATGAACATTGGTTGGTGCTGGCCATTCCATGATGGTCTCTATCTTTGTAGGGTCTACCACGATTCCGTCCCCAGAGATAATGTGCCCAAGATAATGAATCTTTAATTGGTAAAAGGAACACTTTGACAGTTTCCCATACAATTGGTTTTCTCTAAGACATTGAAGAACTATACTCAAGTGTTCGTCATGATCTTCTGGGGTCTTTGAGTAGATCAAAATGTCATCGATAAATACTTGTACAAACTTGTCTAAGTAATCCCCAAATATCCCATTCATCAATCTCATGAAAACACTCGGGGCATTTGTCAGTCCGAAGGGTAAAACTACAAATTCATAATGCCCAAATCTTGTCTTAAAGGCTGTCTTCGGAATATCTTCTTCCTTGATTCTTAATTGATGATATCCCGACCTCAAATCTATTTTTGAAAACACAGTTTCCCCCTTCATTTGATCAAACAAGTCATCTATCCTAGGTAAAGGATATTGATTCTTTATTGTCACTTTGTTCAACTGGCGATAGTCAATGCACAGTCGCCAAGACCCATCCTTCTTCTTAACGAAAATCACGGGAGCTCCCCACGGAGATATGCTGGGTCGTATGAACCCCAAGTCCAACAATTCCTTTAATTGTATTTGCAATTCCTTTAGTTCTGAAGTTGATATATGACAAGGTGTCTTTGCAATAGGCTCAGTGGCTAGTTTAAGGTCGATGGTGAAATCAATTTCCATTTTTGGGGGTAGGCCAGGTAATTCTTCATGAAATACATCCTTGAATTCAACAAGAATTGGGTGTTTATCAAAGTTTTCAGAATCACCCTTATCATTTAGAGACAACACCGTGAACATTTGACACCCCTTTATTCTATATTTCATTATTTGCATGGAGGAGATGAACCTTAGGGATACCCCTCGGTTCTTTCCCCTCAATGATCTTCTTTGTCCATCATCATCTGTGAAATATAGTACCTTGTCTTTGCAATCTAGGAGTGCCTCATGTCGCTCCAACCAATCCATTCCTATAACTATGTCATAGACTCCTAATATCGTAGAATACAAGGATACCTTGGTTTTACATACACCTAGATCCACCTCACAATTCCTTACCATCTTTCCTACATTTCTTTTCATACCACATGCCATTTCTACATGTCTAAAATCATGTTGAGAAATTGATTTGTGTTTAATCCTTGATAATGCATTTAAAGAAATAAAAGAATCATTATCTCCTAGATCTATTAAAATGACAAAACTCATACCATAAATATTACCTGTGGTTTCTAATACAGTGGATTGGTGTTTGACCTGACGATTTTTCACCGCTGTATGGATGTGATGAGCCTTCCCCAGGTCCCCCACCGTAGCTACTTTCTGAGTTGAGTTGGTATTACCTGTCTTTTGAAGGCAATCCCTCTCGTAGTGAGCACCTCCACAAGTCCAACACCCCCTCTTAGGAGCTTGGCTTCTATTATTGACTGAACTGGGAGTTGGCCTGGAACTCTGTTGGAAAGAGCTAGACTGTTGGGATTGATGCTGAGGTGGTGTGACTTGGTGCTATCGCATAAGATGATGATGTTGTTTTTGACGAGCTTGCTGAGGTACCCGATGCAACTGCTGAGTTGGATGCCTATATGGTGTTTTGGTAGGCCACTTTGATGATTGAACACAGGACCCCTTTGAAAATTTCTATGTTCCGTACTATTTCCATTGGTTACTCCTGATCCTGCGGGCCTGTTTGTCTTATTAGGTCCACTATTCATGATATCCTCCTCAACGATAATTTCTCGTTGAACTGCCTCATGCAAGGTACGAGGCGTTAAGATCCTAACATTAGTCTGGATGTTACCATTTAATCCATACACAAATTTTTTCACCTTGAGTCTTTCTGTGTTTAAGTGAGGGGCATAATGGAGTAATTCCATGAAACGAGCCTCATACTCTGGTACTGAGCGACTCCCCTTCTTTAATTAATTGAATTCATTTAATTTCCTCTCAATAAATTCCTCTGATAGGTAGCGTTCTCTAAAATTTTCTTCAAACAATTCCCAAGTTACTTCTAAGATATCCATCCCCAATTGGGGTAATAAAGTCTTCCACCAAAGTAGTGCATTTCCCTTTAGCTGGAATATACCCATCTTGGCCTTCATGTTTGAGGTATACTCTCTC
Source organism: Pinus albicaulis (assembly GCA_034641835.2). Taxonomy (NCBI): domain Eukaryota; kingdom Viridiplantae; phylum Streptophyta; class Pinopsida; order Pinales; family Pinaceae; genus Pinus; species Pinus albicaulis. The sequence continues at coordinate 578,262,941 of CM076581.1, forward strand.
AGGGTAAAGCACATAGCCATGTTTTCTAACCATGCCTCTACAGATTGACCATATTTGGACCCCCAAAACTCCAGAAAATTTACCTTTTCCAAATCTCGACGTACATCATTTCTTGTAGTGTTTCGGGGTGCTTCATTTTGTATGATTGGTCCTCCATGATCTCATTCCAGACAGTTTATTAATGCCTCAGATATGTGCTGGAATGATTTCATTAAGTTTAACACTTCCCCTGCTGGTATTTGTTCTTGTGTTGAGATATTTTCCTCTTCATTGGGTGGGGTGGCAGTAGTTGGCTGTTGTGGTGGCGCCACATTGCGCCCTCTAGTTGCCCCACTCCTTCTTGTACTTTTTCTAACCATGGTTCACCAATGAATCCTGCCAAAATTTAACACGATTTTCCTTGAATATTTGTTTTATTTGTAAACATGAAATATATATATATATATATATATATATATATATATATATATATATGTCCATCATTTAGATAATTTGGAAATTATCTTTTAACATAATTACATTTAAAATTTTGAAATACTCCATTATATGAAAAACTATCACTTTAATACACAACATAGATAAATTTAACCTTTTAAACTATAAAAATATTAATTTAATACACATCTTAAATAAATTTAAAATTTTAAACTGCAAAAACTATTCAACACATTGGGTAACGCATGGAATTGAATTTTTTTATTTTTTTATTTTACCCATTTAAATTTATTATACCTTAACAAAATAAACTTCTAATATATATATATATTCTTCTGATTCATAAAATTTAATATTATCACACAAATTAAATATAACAATATATATCCACTTCCATCCAAAATTGAAATTCATCACAATTTAAAATTCATTTGTGCTTGGCATAAAAGTTAATTTCATTTCATTTCATATACAACCACATTTATCCTTTTGATTGAAGCACATCATCACTCTTAAGACTCACATGTTATGAGTAGAGTTGTGAGTCTTATCAATGGGCACAATAAACCATGCATGTCCTTATTGCCTTTGTTTCATACTCAATTACTTAGGCTAATAACATGGCCTTTGGAGTGCTGAATAGACTAATTCTATGCACCTAACATCCAATTAACCACCAAATAACAATGCCTACTAGTTTATACAAGAGATTCAAAATTTTATGATTAGAGGTTTGAACATTTATTGTAGAAAAATATGTAAATATTATATTTAATGGGATACATTAGCATGGTTAGAACTTTTACGAGAATTAATGAAGCATTGTTAGAATCAAAAGTAGTTAGATTTCTGACAGTTTCGGATAAACGACTTTGAATTTATCTGTCCCAAAAAGTTTGGGACTCGAAATTTTTCGACAAGTTTTGAGAGTAATTCCTCAGTAGTATTTCCGATCCGAAAACCCGGTTTAGGTTACGGTGGAAAGCGCTACCTCCTATATATTCGGTATTTCCGCAAAAATCCCAAACACGATTAGCTATATCAGTGTCAGCAACTAACAGACGCAGACGTGTACAGATTCCATACAATAACGATAAGTAACATGCAACAGATTAATATTTTCATCTTCATTGCCATAGAAGAGTAGGGCGTCACATTCTTTTCTGAATGAATGAAATAATTTAACATCCATGAGACTATGATATTATAATTTGATAAGTGGAAGGGTTGAGTTACAAAATTGGTTTATAGCAGTAACTTGTTAATTTTTCAAAGGCATTTGATTTACAGGGTAGTCTCAATTGGCTATCTACATTGCTCAGAATGTGTGATTAAGGGTCTAATCACTGGGACCGCAGCTCGGATGTGAAAAAAATTCGTTTTTCTTACTAACCCAACCAATCTTAGAACATCACAAATACATTTTCAATTACAATCAGATGAACTCAGAGAACAAAAAGTATGAAATCGTGAGAGCCTCTATATTTTTGTTGCATCACATCACAACTATGTAAATATGATGTTGTGTAGTATTATATTTTTACCTAGAGAAACAAATTATGCATAAGAGCAAAACATTGCATGTTTCTGAATTGTAACATAAAAACAATGAGTTTATGTACAAATGTATTACGTATTTCATGTCAGTATTGAATATCAATAAATGCATTTGACTGCTACTCAGTATGATTCCTTTGTCACTGGAACATTTTCAAACAATCAAATGAAATATGGATTTTTTCTTTCCTAAAATCCTTGTTGACATTGGGCAAACGTTCGAACGCATTAGCAGTATCTTATTTCAATAAAAATCTACAGTTCTCGCAAATCGAATGCATAAATCACGTCACTGACTGGTTATCAGTCAAAATTCTGGGATAGTTTAATGTGGATCCGAGGTAAAATCTGAGTAAAATAATGACAATGTTATTCAATACGTGTTTTTAATTTCTACATGCGGTAACATTTGGTGAACGCTAAATTATTAGACATAATTGTTGTCATTGGTTTAATGCAGTCACTCTCTAGAACTATGATTCTTAAAGGTGGAAACATGAATGACATTTCTGTCTACTTCGTTCGCCGTAATGTATGTATTAGATACACTCAGAGATATGGAGTACAAGATTGAAATTGGAATGGAATCTGATGAATCGGAGGATTTAGCCGTTGTCTTTAAGAAGAAAATGCAGCATCCCACATATCTCTCGGAAGCCTCTGTCAAAAAAAGTCCAGAAACAGAGAAAATCTGAGTGGAGGAGAAGATTGCGGAGGATTTAGGAGTCTGGAAATCAGAGCCCACTGAATCGCTGAGAGATGTTGATGAGAAGCAGAGAATATGCGGTTTTAGTAGTTCGGAAAACTATTAGTAAGGCTTGAATGTGCGGAACACATGATTGAACGCCAACGTCTACTCCTACTAATGCGAGATTTGTTTGATTTTAGCAGTGGACTTAATCTGGTGGTGCTTTTGGTTTCTTATGCCTCCATCTTGAAACTTCGACAGTGCTAAGAATCCTATCAGAGATGCACGATCACTCTAATTTAATCCACATAGTGTGACCCTATGCGAATGTTGGAGAATTCTTACGTATATTGTTGACCCGTCTTCTTACGCTGTCGAATAACATGTCACGAACAATGATGCTTTGGTGCGATCTTCATTTTACGTTTGGTACAGTCATATAATTTTGACTACATGTGTTTCCTTTCGCTTGGATATGTATTGATACTGAGGATGATCTGATGTGCCACGAACGTTTCCTTTTTGTCCTCGATTTTGCCTTCGACGTATTTTACCTCAGACGCTCCACAGACACTGCCGAAATTTCGGCCAACTTCCATGCTACTACCTCAGCATGGGATTCACGTGGATACCAATTGCATAAAAATTGGATTTGGTTCAAGGTCATTCCTTTGTCCTTAGTCCTGTCTTAAGCTTCAAGAGAGTATTGGACTTAGGCCATTCAATCTGACTAGGGCAAAGCTACAGAAAATAACATCCAGCTCTTGGATGAATGATACACCTTGCCACAGAGTTATTCACTCCTTTGAAACACAGATATTTAGACAAATTTCCACAGGGCTTGACTACTAATGATCTATCCAAAAATAAGATTCAAGGAGTCTATAACACAGATTTAAAACATGAAGACTAAAAGCTCCCAAACATGGATACTACACATAAAGCAATGTGAGGTGGAAAAGAACTTATAAATGCATGTAGGGTACAAAGTGTTCGCTCCAATTGGTATGACATGAGAGGAAGAGCAGATAGCTCCGAAAATCCAGGTCATGGCTATGATACAAAAATTTCTAAGGAGAAATCTCTACAAGAAGAATATTTGTACAAAAAACTAGAAGAAGGTTCCAGAGATCCATGTAGTATTTTTTTTTTTAAAGTTAATTTATCAAATTAGTTTAGAAATTGTATGATCGAATGGTTAGTTATAATCTTATAGAACCAAAACATAATCAAGACTGTTTCTAAGTCCACAAAGACTACAAAACTCATGGCTCAGAAAAAAATAATACAAGGAAAGCCTTAATACTTTATGGGCCTATAGGTCCTAGAGGTTGAACCTTTGCTTTGATACCAAGTGCAGAGACCAACCCTATAATTTACTAGATGAGTGCTAGGATCTACATATATATATATATATATATATATATATATATTATCAGTAACTAGGAAATTAAACCATAATCATACGAGTTTGAAACTCAGTAAAATTAAATCACGTATATCAAGTCCATAAATTTAACTTCATAACACACACATATATTTAACTTGATTATAGACACAATGAAACCATCATAATTAAAAAAAAATATAAGTAACACATGTACCGTTCACCCTTAGAAGAGAACCAACTTGACTTTCCGCTACTTGAGCTCCTTTTTTGTCATCTACCTCCAAGCCTGAATGTTGTCGTGCTTAATCCAACAAATGACCTAATCGCGTACCTCCTCCTTCACCCTATTTCTTTGGCATTTCCGCGACTTCGTTATAATGGTTATCAAGTTATACAATTCAAGGAATGTGCTAGTTGATAGAGGTCAGCCCCTCTTGGCTCAAGAGTCCCCTCTCTATAATACTCTATCCCACCAAACTCCACTATAGCTCATAACCACTCAAAATTACATAATCTCCTCCATCCAACAATAGGGTAAGAAAAAGGTCCTTTTCCCTTCCATTTCCCTTTATTTTATAGAAGGCTTAATAGGTGACACTTGGGATTTCATGCATAAATAATTATTTTTTTATTACCCAAAATTTGATTATTCACCCACCCATGTGTCACCCTCTCATCAAGACTCTCCAAAAATAATTTACTTAATTATTCATTTAAAAATAGTATTTTCCTCAACCCAACAAGGTTTCCTATTTCTTCTCCTTGTTGTCTCTTGATTCCCCCTTTTTACTCCTTAATTTGTGTTTATTACTGAAGTTTAATTGATAATTCTTAGATTTGGTCCCCTAACTACCTCAATTTTCCTTTTTGATGAATATTCTTATGTTGGCCTTTTCCACATGGAAGTTCTCTAAATTTCTCAAATTTTAATTTAGTAATCTTATTTTAATTCACCACCCTCTTCTCTTAATGAAGTTCTTAATAATTCTTTATACTTAACTCTATGTCCCTCTTTCCCCCTTTTGCCTAATTAAGTCTTATGTACTTAATATTTTGTTTTAACATGGAAAGGGTAGAGTTATCATGGTAAAATATTTTATCTCTTCCTATTCCTCCCTTACCCTAAGTTTTGTTCTTGATTTATTTCCTTTGGTTCTAACATCATATGTCACTTGATATGAATTATTTGGATTTTCCTATATTGATTATATTTATTAGTTTCGTTAATGATGTCGAGGGTGTCAAGCTTGGTCATGCCCTTCAAGAAATTCCATTCGAAGTTCCAAGGGTGCCATGCCTAAGAATTTATTTTTGATGCCAAGGGTGCCAAGTCAGTCGTGCCCTTCAAGTATCCAGTGGTTATGAGGGGAAATTATATGTGCAACGCCAAAGACCCCTATCATCTCATATGTTGCCTACTATAGTGAGACTAATGGTGCTGGGGATCAAGGAATCCGCCTTGATGCGCACCCCCCAGAAATCCTTGTGAACAAACCAAATCTGGGATCTGCCCCCACGACATCGTGATCTTCAAGGCGAAGGTATTTCGACCTTTCCAGCCTAAGTCATGGCAAGAGTGCTAGCGGGTGAGATCAGGAACACTGTTCCACCCCTCCCATGTTGTTCTATCCAATTGTACAACCCCATCACCCATATGTGAGTCATTCGGCCAAGCAACTAAAATGTTCCTGCAACCACTGACATATCATCAGAGTATATGAAATATATATAACAAGTTTCAAATTGAACTTAGAATTTCAAAGACAAAATATTAATCTCTATCAAACCAGATTTTATCCACTCATCACATGTGAGTGCCTTTGGTGGTTTCCTGTCATACTCAATAATCATCAGTAACAAAGTTCTTAGTGTTAGTCATTATCACAATAGAAACATCATCATGACCTAGTCATTCACATTATTGTTTATTTTGAATCAGAACTAATGTAATTAGCTACATATGGGACACATCCATCATGTTTATCATAATCATAACATCAATGGTAAATTAACATATCCATCAAATGCATTATCATTGTAACCTCAATAGAAAACATATCTATCCATAAAATCTATCATCATCATGATATCAATAGAGAACCTGCATATCCATTAATGCTACAATCATATCAATAAAGACCATGTATATCCATAAATGCTATCATCATCATAGTATCAATAAAGACATACATAACCATCACATCCACTAATAATAGAGTCATGTGTTCGGATCCTCAACCTGAGGTCCTCAAAGAATAGAGTGCGGGTATTAGGGCTAAATAATGTTTAAAATTCATATCACTGTTAGTCAAATAGAGTAGGGCACTACAAGATAGATGAAATCTATCCTACTGCTCTCTTTCCTTCACCTTCATCTTGCAAAACTCTAAAAAACTGAGAGGATCTCGGAATTTCTGAGTTTGAAACTCATAATATTTCAAGAAATCAGTAAGGTCTTCCCTCCTAGCAACCTATTCTTCTCTTCTCATCTCTCTTCCAGAAATCTTGGGCATGTGACTACGCTGTGCATTAGGATGTGCAATTGCTTTCTCACACTCCTCATGTAATAATCTAGAGTTTGCTTTTGAATCAAACCCTCTTGGAGATTCTTCATGCATCTCCCTTCAGATCTTCTTGAAATATTCATGAATATTATGTAAATATTTAGGAAGAAGCTTTGTGACCTTATCCCCTCTTTCTCCTTCAGAAGATGGAGTCTTGTTCCTGCTTATTTCTCTGTCTCCTTCTTGATGAGAATAGGAAGTGCAGGGTTCTTCCTCTTCTTTCTGCTTAGCCTCCTTGGGGAGGTTCTTCATGGATCTGAAATATGATGAGATAAAACTCATCCTCTTCAATATTTTTACCTTCTTGGGCTAAGACTCACAAGATGAGACAAGAAATCAGCTTTGATACCACTGTAATATTCCAAATCTGGAACAACTAGCAAGGCATGTCTGGAAAACACATTTTCCAGTAATGGCTGCTATAGGAATTGAAACCAGGACTTGGATCCCTTAGATCAATGTATCTAAGTGTTGAATCCCAGAGGGAGCTCCAAATAAATCCTTCTAGGTGGGTTAAACAGATCTCCCACACCTAGTTGTCTTCAAAAATTGGCCGATGAAGGGACTGCAACATATGTAAGAACATAAAATGGAATAACAACGTTATTATGGTAAGCCTGAGTACATGAATATGTAAATAGCCAACAAGTGTATAATATAGCAACAAAAGATTACAATTCTTTGAGGAATCAATCACTCAAGCTAGGCAATGAGAGCCTCAATATAACATGTACAAGAAAATGCATGAACACGGCTACATGTGAAAAGCCTTGGCTAAAATAACATAGTTTATAGGAGATACTGCAAAAAAATACATGATAACAAAATTATACGAAAATGATAACTCAATAAATGAGGGGGAGCAAGTGCTCAACCCCTTAAAATAACAATACAACAATCCTCAAGGAGGATTGGCTGAAATACATGCACAAATGGAAAATTTGCAGAAATGTCGGAGTTGCAGGGTAGCAGCTGCAACACAAAACTGAAAAAATATAGAGATGGCTGAATAATATGTCCAATCTAAATAAAACCTCCTCCAATGGATCTCACAAGTGATAGGTTGATCCTGTCCCTGAAGATCTTGCCCTCCAAGATGCTGGTGCAAACCCCCACTACAAATGCACTCTAAAATAACGCAGTCAAGGAGCTGGACTGCACTGTAGGAGATAGGTAATGCTTGGCCTGGTGCCAAAGATGTGAAATCAGCTCTGAAATCTCCTTCAATAACCTCCCGGAGGAATAGGAGCTCCCTCCTCAGAAAGATGAGCTAAGGAAAGGTGTTGTGAAACCCTCCACTGCAACACCCAGCAACACTACGTTATACTTCGACATAAATAACGTAGTGACTGATGGAAGTGGCTTTGGCCTTGAGCCGAGATGTGGAGAAATGAAGTGCAATCCTTCAAGATGCCTCTCAAGAAGGAGAGGAAATCCTAAGCAGGAATCCCTCATGCTAAACAGCACTGAAACTCAGCTGAACAGTCGGAGACTGCAAATAGTCTAATCAGACAAAGGATCAAATGCTCAAAAGATGTCCCACTATGGCTGCCTCTTCATCCTTTTATGCAAGTGAATGTCTCTTTGCCTTGGACCCCAAAAATTATGGTTTATTTTACAAATAATATTCCTCCCTCTCAAACTGCGCTGTCTTCTCAAGCAAGCTACACCTCTTAGGCAGCGATGTTGACTTGGTCAAACTTGACCTTGTCCTCATGCAAATTGTCCCTTTTCACACTAGAAGGTGAAAAATAAGCTGCTCCAATGATCCCTTTTCACACTATGAGGGATTTTATTCCTACTCATGGGCCTTTTACCCATTTTTTTCATCTCCTAGATGTCATAAGAAAAAATTAATATTCTAATTTGCTGCTTGAAAATTTTGAAATATTACACTTGTTCCATGCAGTCTGGGTTTAAATTTTTCGGTGTGAGTTCTTCTGCAATGTCAGAGGTGTCCAATAGAGGTGGGAAGTAGGGATGAAGGCAGTCTACATTGAATACTGGGTGCAGATCAAGGAATGGTGGAATATTGAGCTCGAAGGCATTGTTCCCTACAACCTTGGTGATGGTGTATGACCCATATCGAAGTGGGCGAATCTTGCGGTGCGGTCTAGAGAGGCACTCCTATTACAAATTTAGCTACACTTTTTCGCCCACCTGGAAGTTGTGTGGCACCCGATGTTGTTCATGTCATTGCTTGTACTTATCATTGGCTTTGTCCAATATGTCATGGACCTATTGGAGGATGTGATGAATGCGCTCGATGAAGTTGTTTTCTTTGTCAGATTCAGACTGGACATGAGCCGAATCAACCTGAGTAGCTGAAAATGGCATGGCTATGTCAATGGGACATAGTGGCTAGAATCCAAAGCCCACCTGAAAGGGGTTGTGGCTGGTTGAGCTGTGGGGAGCCCGGTTATAACTGTGTTGTACATAGGGAAGGCTCTCATCCCATGTGCATGGATGATTTGAATTGTACATGCGCAGAATGTGTAAAATCATCCAGTTGACGACATATTTCTGGCCATCAGTTTGGGGATGGAAATCTGTGGACTTGGTGAGCTTGGTGTCCAACATTGACTAGAGGATGGACAAAAATGTGCTAAGGAACCTGCTGTCACGATCTGATATGATAGACTGTGGGATTCCAAAGTGCACCCACACTCGTTCAAAGAAGAGTTTAGCAGTGGCTTCTGCTATGATATTCTTCTTGCAGGCCGCCATACTGGCCATCTTTGAAAATATGTCGACGACCATGAAAACACAATCGTTTCCATGCTTAGTAGAAGGAAGGCCTGACATGTAATCCATGGAGATGGATTCCCAAGGTCGACTAGGGGTAGCTATGGTGAGCCCTCCTTTCTTTATATTGCTTAAACACATGTGATGAGATGCATTTCAAACTCGTCAAGGTTTGGGCGAATAGGAAATACCAGTAAGATTACCATCAAAGCGACTCAAAATTCCAAATGACTTCCACCGTAGTGCGTTCATACTGCCTGGTATGTTTGAAGGAACACAAGGTGTCTCAGTAACATAATAGTGCATTCCTTGGGAGGTGAAAATTTGAACTTTGCATACCCCTGGCAGTGCCTTGTATGTGTAGTCAATTTGATCACTTTGTGAGATAGTTGCCAACTGTAAGTCTCATGCCCACAAGAGTTGAGAAAGAGAGATAACAGTGGTTATGGCTACACTGTGGCTCATTTATGCGCTCACAACATTATTGGTGCTACTCTTCTTGTACTTGATGTTCAAATGAAACTGTTGCAGATATGTGGACCACTTCTGATGGCGATCATTCTGCAACTTCCCTTGTGTCTGTATGAACTGCAGGGGCCGATGGTCTGTGTGGATGATTGTTTCCTTCCCTAAAATGTAATGCTTCCATTGTCGACAGGCTTGCACAATGGAATACATTTCTTTGTCATAGGTGGGATACTAAATCCATTAGCCACACCATCGCACATCAGATGCCTTTCATGAGGAAAGAACTACCCAATAGCATAGTAAGAGGCATCTGTCTCGATCTCAAATGGTTGTTGCAAGTCTGGTAATGTGAGCACTGGGGTAGAACAGGGGCGATATTTCAATTCTATGAACGCCTTCTGTTGAGATTCCGACCAATAGAATTTTTCTTTCACTCCTCCCTTGGTGACTTGACTTAAGGGCCAAGTGATATGAGAGAATCCCAACACGAACCTTGTTTGGTCCAATCTGCTAGTGTAGATTAGGCTTCAATTTCTTGTCAATACGAGTAGGTACACTTAGAGGTACTTATCTAAAATATATAGATCTAGAAAGATTTGGTTTCCTAAATGAGAGTTTAGTGTGTTGGGATTAATACTCTCTTACAAGAGATTGTTCTTTGTCTCCTTCCACACTTGAACACTTCCTTAGATAAAACAAATCGAATCTTCTAAAAACAGAGTTCTTATGATTTGTTTGAGATTCTAGTTCTCTTACAAGAACTTAATTCACAAAACCTCTTCCAAATTCTTAGATTAACAAACTAAAATCAATTATCTCTTCTAAGTCTCAAACCAACACACTCATCAATCATACATATTCAAAACAGAAATCAAGGTAATAATCTTAAAGTCAACCAATAGTTAAATCCTCTTACAAGGTTCATTCATTAAACTATTAGTTTGAATTTTGGAATTATAACCATGACCATTAAGCAAAAATGATAAATGAAATAGAAAACACAACTTTGAACTATGATTCATGAACTTGCAGCATAAAAATTAATTAAAAATGTACTATCAGATCTGAATATGAAAATTTTAAATGAAATACACAAAGAAAGTGTACCAACGCTATAGCGGGGGCCCTCCACATGTTGCAAGCACACTTGAGATAAATCAGATGTAGAAAATGATAAAATATAACACCATGAAGAACTAGATCTCTGTATTAAGTCTGAAAACTGATTACATAAACCAAAATTTGAAGCTTGTCACATACTGTCTCATGTCTTGTGTCTCTCTAGCCTTAAGCATCTTTCTTCTAACTATTTATTGTTGAAATTCATAACAAAAAGAGGCTATTACTATTCCTCAAAATCCTAACTAATCTCCCAAAGGGTTCGAATTAGTTTAGGTTCCTTTTTAGAAGCAAAATATAAAGTCTGTTCATCAATTGCTCATGATTTTCTGCTGAAATGGCTGAGTTTGACCAGCGTTGACCAACCACCTATGGACTTCGAATCTGAAGGTGAATAGATTTTTCAACATCCTTGTACATTTAGGATTAAGCCCTCAGTATTCGATTTGGTCCACCTGTCATGCAATGTGTCAGAACATAAAGCCATTACAGGAAGTTAGAAGAACCTATAATTTCTTGAAAAATTCTAGTTTTAACACAAAAATTCCCAAAATTAATTTCAATGTAAAAATAATAATAATGGCACTATATTCATCAGTTTCAAAGGGATATAAGATTTTTATGAAGTTTAAATGAGGAAAATGATGGGTAAAATGAAGCTTTTAGGTAAAAAGATAAGTCATGAAATGGTACCAACATCTCCCCCAAACACAAGACTTTGCATGTCCTCATGCTAACCTGTCAAACTCCTCTGTTTGCTGCTTTTGCTGCCTGCAATAAAACATCCACATTCTTTTGAGCTTGATATTCACTCTTCATGTTTTTGTATTTGGTCCTGAGAGCTTTCTTCTGTCTATACCATTTTCTAGCCCATCTACAAATTTCAGTCTTGTTGGCTTTGAGTTTTTTTATTTTTCTCTTCAAATTTTCATTTTCATCTTGAATTTTCTTGCTTTGTGTTCTCAGTGCTTCATTCTCTCTTTTCAAAACTCTTTCCAAAATTTCTGATTCTATAAGCTCTTGTTGCAAATCTTGAATTTTCCTTTCTAGTTGCTTCTGCTTTTTGTTTGAGGGTGTTTTCTCTTTTGGTTCTTCCTCACTGCTTTTGATTTTCAATTCTTGAATATTTTCATCGTGGGCTTGCTGTAGGTTATCATTATCTTGCACGGTCTTACCTTTAATCCTTCTATATTTTCTTGTATAAGAGGTAAAAATTTTATCTTTTTCAGCTCTCTTAACTTCTTCCTTTCTCATTTTTCTTGTTCTTATACTACTGCTAGGTAGAGAGAAAGTGTTTTGTCTGAATTCTGGAGTTTCATCATCTATTTCAATTACATCAGCCATCAATTTTGTAACCTCTTGTTTTTCCTGTTCTTCTTCATTAGTTCCGATTTCATTAGAGATTAAAAATCCCTTCCATTTCAACTTTGTCTTCTGCAATTCAAACTCAATCAACATTTTTATCAATCCAAAATGATATAAACTTCTATCCATATTACTTTTATGCTTTTGTGTAGTTTTAGACATTTTGGTTAGGCTTTGTAGAAGGAAATATGGAAGACTGGTGGTAAATTCCACTTTCAAATGAAAAACAATTTTGATATGATACAAATACACTATGCTATATCTGCCCTCACATGTGATAAATTTCTGAAGTATATAGACCATTTCATCCCAGGGATGAACAAGCCAACTTCTAGAAACTCCAATTTTCCAATTCATTAAGGACACTTTGGATCTATATATGAATTGTGTCCATGATTTCTCCTTGAATTTCTTTGTTTTGAAGTATTTCTCACCCTCTGGACTGATACCTATTGTTTGAGCTATAGTGTCCTCTGAAACTCTGAATGAAAGACTCCCTACTGTGGCTCTTTCTCCTTTGAATGAAGAAGCAAATTGCTTTGTGACTTCTTCATTATACCCATTAAATTTTTCTAAAAATATCAGCCAATGTCTGTCTCTCAAAATTTTAACACAGTCTTCATCTAATTTTGAACTGTCAAACTTCTTTGGTTCTGCCCTATTTTCCATTAAATTCTCTTATTCTAATTACCCTGCCTGCTTAAAAAAAAATTTACCCAGGATTTTTTTTTGATAGTTACCTCTTTTGTTGCATTTCTCCTGAAGTGTCTGGGATGACTTCCACGTGTTTTTGATAAACCCTGAGTGCCTATGTTTTCTCCTTAAATTGCTTGAGCAGCGTATCCTGGCAGCTTTATATTCTCAGCAAATTCTATTTTTAAACCACAGAGCCCGAACTTTAAAAACTTAATTCGGACTTTACTGACCTTTGTGAATGGAGGAATATCAAAATTTGAGCCTATTATAATGAAATGAAGTTGATAGCACAGAGGATAGGGTTGTGTTGGTAGAGATCGTAGTCTTGGTTGTAGGGTATGTAAGCGTGGTTGCAGAGGATGGAATCGTGGTTGCATAGGAGTGAAATGATATGTTGCGAAGGATATGATTGTTACACTGGCAGTGTATCTGTCTAATAAGGCTGCGGAGAAATGAATTAAAACAACTCCTTATTTGAAAATCAATCATAAAACAAATCTTTTTCTTGAGGAGATGAAAGAACATATGAAGAAAATATGAAAATTCACTTTTTCTTCTCCCCTACTTATTCATTAACTTGTCCTCAAGTCATTATTGTGTATTGGAAAGAGCAAATAACTTTTACAGAAATGAAAGAGAAAATAACTTTTACAGAAATGAAAGAAATGAATTCTTACAGGCCAATTTCTTGGTTTTCCTGTAAGAATTCTATTTTAGATTGCGCCACAGTTTGGTTTTCACATCTAAACCTTTATTTTTTATTGTTTTTTTTTGTCATATATTTTTTTAATTTTTTAAAATTTTTTAAGAAAAAATTGAAAAAAAATTGAAATCACTATGGTAAAGATATCACAGCTGATTGTTGTACTATCTGAACCTCCTTCTGCTGTGTCACTGTCTAAATGAAGTCTTCTTTGCTTATAGGCTTGTGATAAATCTTCAACCTATGTCCATTGACTATAAATGTTCTTCCTTCTTCGTCCATGGTAGTAATTTTGACTGATCCATTTTCAAAAAATTGAACATTTTCATAAGGGCCCATCCAGTGTGTTGTAAACTTGGCTTTATGATCTTTAAATTTGGAATCAAATAGCAAGGCCCAGTCACCTTATTGAAACTCTTTCTTATTGATATGTGTGTCATGCCATTTCTTCCTTTGTTTTTGCATCAGTATTGTTCTTTCTAATGCCTGCTGTCTCATTTCATCCAATTGATTCAACTGCACGATCCTTTCTTTTTGAGCCTCATTAAGATCAATGTCTAAATCTGCAGCCAACTTGTAAGTGTGTATTTGAAATTCAATAGGAAGCATTACCTCTTTACCATACACCATATGATAAGGTGTAAATCCTGTTGTATCTTTCCATGTGATTCTATAAGCCCAGAGAGCATCCTTGAGCCTATCCTCCCAGTTCTTTCTATTCATTTCCAATGTTTTGGTGATGATTCCCTCCAGATTTTTATTTGTAGACTTGACTTGGCCATTGGCTGGTGAATGGTAGGGTGTACTTCTCCTATGCTTGATTTTGTACCTTTCAGTGATGTCTTGAACAATTCTTGAAGTAAATTGAGTACCTTGGTCTGTTACTATTTCTCTAGGCACTTCGTATCTAACAAATATTTCTTCAAAAAGGAAATTGACCACTGCTTGCTCAGTTTATCTGACAAGTGCCTTTGCTTAAGCCCATTTAGTTACATAGTCAATACATACTAAGATGTACCTTTTACCCTTACAAGGTGGATTAATGGGTCCAACAAAATCTAGAGCCCATTTTTCAAATGGCTCTAGATGTACTTGAGGTTGTAGTGGAATCTGATCTGAGGCAGTGGGTCTGCCCATGCGTTGGCAACTGTCACAACTTCTTACATATTTCTTTGAATCTTTAAAAATTGATGGCCAATAATAGCCAAGACTAAGGATTTTGAATGTTGTTATTTTAGCTACAAAATGGCCACCACAAGGTTCATAATGGAAATATTTTAATATATCAAGAATTTCATCATCTCTTATGCATCTCCTAATAATCATATCATAACCAGTATAAAACAAATCTCCATTAACCCATGAGTATCTAACACTTTTCTTGATTAGTCTTTTCTTCTCCTTTTATGTGAAGGATTGAGGTATCTTTCCTGTTGAGATATAATTAGCTAAGTCAGCATACCATGGATTCAATATTGAAATTGAAAATAAATGTTCATTAGGAAAAGAATCTTCAACCAGAACAACTTCACCTAGATTGTGGAGTCTAGAAAAGAAGTCTGCCACCTGATTCTCTTTACCTGGTCTATCCAACACTGTAAAATTAAATTCCTGTAATAATAGTAACCATCTGGTGACTCTAACATTAGTTATGGGTTTATTCATTAAGTACCTAATGGCAGAGTTATCAGTATGAATAAAGACTTCATAACCAGTTATGTAATGACATAATTTGTTCACAACATGTATGATTGCAAGAATTTCCTTCTCAGTTACTGTGTAGTTAAGTTCTGTAGGTTTCATATTCTTACTGATGAAATAAATGGCATAATTTAAAGATTCTTCTTTTTGTCCTAATGAAGCACCTACTACTGTATCATATGCATAAGTGAAGATTTGGAAAGGTAGAGTCCAATTAGGTCTTTTTAGAACTGGAGTAGTGGATAATCTCTTTTTAAGTGTTTCAAAAGCTGTTTGACAATCATCATTCCACTTAAAATATACATCTTTTTCAAGAATCTTAAAAAAAGGCAAAGCTTTCTTACTAAAGTGTTCAGTAATAACTTGCATAGCCAAGAAATCTTCTCACATCTTTTTAAGTTTTTGGTACTGGTATATTAACAATAATTTGAATTTTTGATTGATCTACTTTGATTCCTTCTGAAGAAACATAATGACCCAATACTACCCCTTCATTCAACATCATATAACATTTTTCATTACTTAGGGATAAATTGGTTTCTATAAATCTTTTCATAACTTTCTCAAGGTTTTGCAATGATTGATCAAAAGAGTTACCATATACTGAAAA
The DNA here is from genome assembly GCA_034641835.2 of Pinus albicaulis. Classification (NCBI taxonomy): domain Eukaryota; kingdom Viridiplantae; phylum Streptophyta; class Pinopsida; order Pinales; family Pinaceae; genus Pinus; species Pinus albicaulis. The sequence continues at coordinate 578,278,982 of CM076581.1, forward strand.
TTCATCCATATATACTTCAACACAATCATGAACTAGATCAGCAAAAATAGCTAATACTGCTCTCTGAAATGTTGTTGGAGCATTACACAAGCCAAATGGTAAAACATTGTAAGCATATGTGCCCCAGGGGCAAGTAAAAGTTGTTTTGTCTTGGTCCTCTAAGGCTATTATGATCTGGTTATAACCACTGAAACCATCAAGGAAGGAAAATGATGATTTCCTAGCTAATGTGTCCAATAATTGGTCAATAAATGGAAATGGAAAATAATATTTAAGGGTGGCTTTATTGAGTTGTATGTAGTCAACACAGATTCTCCATTTTCCATTTTTCTTGGGCACTATCACTAATGGAGATACCCACTAGCTGTCAGAGATGGGATAAATGAAACTGAATTTGAGTAACTTTTGCAATTCATCTCTTACAATGTCCTGAAGCATAGGGTTCATCCTTCCCTGTGGGTGCCTCACTGGTCTTATATTAGTGTTTGTGTAAATGTGGTGAGTGCAAGTTTCTAGGTGGATTCCCTGCATATCAGTGTAGTCCCAAGAAAATTCCTTTTGGTATTTTTTTAATAATTCAATCAACTTATGTTCATGAGATGAGTCTAGAAGTGTTCCAATGTTCAATTTTTTCCCTGGACTAATTTGTATGGTTTTTCTTTGTGTGTTTGTAATGGATTGAATAGGGAAAATGTCTTCAAACAATGTTTGAAGAGACTGTATGGTACAAGTTTCCTGAAAGCATTGTGCTAGTAGTTGATCCACAACATTATATTGTTCATTTATTAATTCCTATGAAATATCAGGTTGAGAAATAAAGAAATCTACCATATCTTCATTGTTATCTTCTTGAAAATCATAGATTTGGTTAATGCTCAAAACAGAGTAAACTTCCTCTTTATCATTATATTTTTCATCAAGCCATAGGTTATGAGCTATTGCTAGATATTGTGCTGATGGGTATAAGGTAAGTTGTTTTCTTTTTGTCCCTCTAGAAATGGTCATGTTGCTAGATCTACACCTAATAAATGCATCAGCAGTTGCCAACCATGGCCTGCCAAGTATGATATGATGTCCTCCTAAATTGGACTTTGGATGGAGTACTAGGAAGTCTACTGGACACTCCCAAGAGTCTACTCAGAAAATTTTATCTTCCAATATCCCTTCAGGAATGAATTTGGATCTATTAGCTAATTCTAGGACAATTGGTGTTAATTGGAAATTTGTGAGCTGTAGTGTTTTCATTGTTTCCAGTGTCATCACATTGATGGCAGCTCCAAGATCAATCGAGGTATTTGGAATGGAAATGTTATTAATGATTGTGGTAACTCTAGGGATACCAGGATCAACATACTTCTCCATTGAAATAGTATTTTTCATAAGGCCAGCTAAATTTCCAATGACATGAATGGTTTGTGAATCAAATCTTTTCTTTGCAAGATTTTTGAGACATAACTCTTTAATGGCTTTGGTGTATATTGGAATGTCATTTATTGCCTGTAGTAATGGAATTTTTACATAAACATTCCTTAATTCATCTAAAACATCAAATTGAGGCAAAGACATTGGTAGTTTTTCTTGGATAAATCTCTCAGGAAAAGGAGGTAGATTCATTGTTTGCATTTGTTTGTTTTGTATTTCATCATCTTGTTTTCTTGGAAGTTCATCATCCTTGTTTTCTTTTTTCTTTTTAGCTGCTGGAGGTTCTATTTGGAAAGTTCTACCAGACCTAAGCTCAATGTTTTGTAGAGGTATAATGGGGTAAGATGTTCCCTCATCTACACTATATGTTGGTTTGTCTGCTCTATTATTTGGGTTGGCTACAGGTTGAGTAGGTCTAGGAGGCTGGTTAGAGGGTAGTTGTAGTTGTGGTGGATTTATTGGTGGAGGAGCAGTTAATGTTTGTTGATTATTTTATGGTTGATAAACAACTGGTTGTTGAGGATATTGTTGAGGGTATTGCTGATATGGTTTAGGATATGGCTGATATGGTTGAGGATATTGTGAAGGAATTTTTTGTTGAGGATATGGATATCCTTTCCATCCTTTTTGTGGATAAGCTTGTTTCTACTGATTAAACCAATTTTTCCAAGGCATAGGAATGTTCCAAGAATTTTGAATAAGCATTTGATATTGTGCAGGAAATTGTAAATTTGGAGTTTGAAACATACATGGAGGTCTCATTTGCCATGGTCTTATAGCTCCCATAAGATATAAGTTCTCCATTTCTGCATTAGCTACCAAATTGTAGTTCTGCAAAACATTCATCTTAGAACAATTAAAAATATCATGATTTTCTATAAAAAATGCACAAACCTAAACATTTTCTAAAGGACACTCCTTTAAAGCATGTTTTTTTCTACATTTTGGACAGAAGACATCCATCAATTGGTCTTCTTCTTCTTGTCTCTTCTTTGTTTTTAATGTGTCTATTTGATTTCCCAAGGTGCTTAATAGGTCTGTTTTAAATTCTTCAAATAGGTTGCCTATTTCAGCCCTTGTAACACTTGTTGTGGTAGATTTAGTGGCTTTAGATGTCCTAGTTCTTTTTCCATTCCTTGCTTTGCTTCTAGAATATTTTTCACACAAGTATGCAATCTCATCAAAAGGTAGAGTAGAGATATCACCTTTACCCATTAGGTTAAGGTCATCTAAATATTCTTCTTAGATGCCTTTTAAGAATATTGTTCGAATAAGATCATTAGACATGTTTCTATGCTTTGATTTTTGCAGATTATAACAAACCTTTCCACGTATTCTTCTAAGGTTTCATCTTCTTGTTGAATCATTCTAAAAATGTCATCTTTGGAATATTTTGATCGACAATAAGGTTGATACTTTTTCAAGAAGATTTTCCTCATAACATTCCAATCAGTCACTGCATGTTCACCTAATCCCATAAACCACCTAAATGTTGATTCTTTTAATGTGTCAGGAAAGAGTCTAAGTCTGTGTGCATCATCTGTATACCCATAGGTTCGACATACTATATCAAATTCAAATAAAAATGAATCAGGGTCTTCAGATGCCATGCCATAAAAATTTGGTAATACAGACGGGGACATATTTTTCATTTTAATTTCTTCATCATTGTTTTCTTCTTGAATATGAAATTTAAATGTTGACTCCTCTTCCTCCCTTGGGTTTTGATTTTGATCATTTCTTTGTTTTTGTTCAAGTTCTCTTTGTCTTCTCCTTTCTTCTTGTTGTCTCTCATATTCTCTAAGTTTTTTTGTAGTAGGTCCTCTTATTCATGCTCCTCCTTCTTAGTCATTTTGATAAGTTGTTCTTTTGATTCCTCTTGCTCAGTGTCAATTTGTTCAAAGAGAGATTGTTCTTCTAATTTCTCTTCCTCCTGAGACTTTTCAGGGTCAAAAAGAGTTTGTTGAGTTCTTTTACTACTCTGTTTTACTATAGAAGATTTAGGTAGATGTTTCCTCTTTGCTTCATAAGCTAATAGGATTTTTCTTTCAATAAGAGTAAGTCTTTGGCCTGATTTTTGTTTTTCCTCAAGTTCTTCTATAGTAACCTTTCTAGCTGGTGTTGTCAAATCAACCTTCTCTAAATTTTCTGCTCCCAATGGTGGGTTAGTTTTTGGATGGGGGGTTTTTATAAATATGCCTTTTTCATCCCTAGGTCTAGACATAAGGAATCATGGCTTAACAAAATGACAAATTGAAACTAAGTCTCTGTTTTTGTTTGTTTTGTTTTTAGATGTGTTTTTGTATTTTTTTATTTAAATAAAATCCTTCTAGTTGCACCTCCCCAGCAATGGCGCCAAATGTTTGGTCCAATTTGCTAGTGTAGATTAGGCTTCAAGTCCTTGTCAATCCAAGTAGGTACACTTAGAGGTACTTATCTAAAATACATAGATCTAGAAAGATTTTGTTTCCTAATGAGAGTTTAGTGTGTTGGGATTCAATACTCTCTTACAAGAGATTGTTCTTTGTCTCCTTCCACACTTGAACAAATCTAATCTTAAATAAACAAATCTAATCTTCTAAAAACAGAGTTCTTATGATTTGTTTGAGATTCTAGTTCTCTTACAAGAACTTAATTCACAGAACCTCTTCCAAATTCTTAGATTAACACACTGAAATCAATTATCTCTTCTAAGTCTCAAATGAACACACTCATCAATCATACCTATTCAAAACAGAAATCAAGGTAATAATCTTAAAGTCAACCAATAGTTAAATCCTCTTACAAGGTTCATTCATTAAACTATTAGTTTGAATTTTGGAATTATAACCATGACTATTGAGCATAAATTATAAATGAAATATAAAACACAACTTTGAACTATGATTCATGAACTTGCAGCATAAAAATTAAGTAAAAATGTACTATCAGATCTGAATATGCAAATTTTAAATGAAATACACAAATAAAGTGTACCAGAACTGTAGTGGGGGCCCTGCACACATTGCAAGCACACTTGAGATAACTCAGATGTAGAAAATGATGAACTATAACACCATGAAGAACTGGATCTCTGTATTAAGTCTGAAAATTGATTACATAAACCAAAATTTGAAGGTTGTCACGTACTGTCTTATGTCTTATGTCTCTCTAGCCTTCAACATCTTTCTTCTAACTATTTATTATTGAAATTCATAACAAAAAGAGGCTATTCCTATTCCTCAAAATCCTAACTAATCTCCCAAAGGAGTCGAATTAGTTCAGGTTCCTTTTTACAAGAAAAATATAAAGTTTGTTCATTAATTTCTCATGATTTTTTGCTGAACTGGATGAGTTTGACCAGCATTGACCGACCACCTATGGAATTCAAATCTGAAGGTGAATAGATTTTTCACTATCCTTTTACATTCAGGATTAAGCCCTCAGTCTTCGATTTGGTCCACTTGTCATGCAATGTGTCAGAACATAAAGCCATTATAGGAAGTTACAAGAACCTGTAATTTCTTGAAAAATTCTAGTTTTAACACAAAAATTCCCAAAATTAATTTCAATGTAAAAATAATAATAATGGCACTATATTCATCAGCTTCAAAGGGATATAAGAGTTTTATGAAGGTTAAATGAGGAAAATGATGGGTAAAATGAAGCTTTTAGGTAAAAATATAAGTCATGAAATGGTACCAACAAACCTGCGGTAGAAATTGTCAAGACCCAGAAAGCTGGGAAGCTCTGTTAGGGTGGTTGGGGCTGGCCATTCCTGAATGACTTGGATCTTGGCTGGATCCACATGCACCCCCCTTTCATCAATAATTTATCCTAGATATTGAACCTGGGTCATGCCAAAAGTTTACTTCTCCAAATTGGCACACAACTTATGTTGCCGCAGTGTTTGAAGGACTTCTCGGATGTGGTGGAGGTGCTCTTCCCAAGTTTGGCTAAAGATCATAATGTCATCCAAGTATACCACTACAAATTATTTGGTGAATGGACACAAGATGTCATCCATCAACCTCATGAAGGTTGCGAGAGCATTTTTCAATCTGAAAGGCATGACGAGCCATTCGAAAAGGCCCTCCTTGGATTTGAAGGCAATCTTCCACACATCAGAGGGTTTGATTGGTACCTGGTGATACCTAGACTTCAAGTCGATCTTGCTGAAATATTTTTCCACTTTGAGTTGGTCTAGAAGGTCATCAATTCGTGGGATCGAGTAGCTATTCCAGACAGTGATCTTGTTCAGTGCCCGAAATTAAATACAGAGTCTCCAAGTCCCATCCTTCTTTTGTACCAACACAATTGGGCTCCCACAACGTGAATAGCTCCTGAATCTGCCTCTTGATTTCATCATTCTCCAGAATAGAGCGCTTATAGATCGGTCCATTGGGTAGAAGTGCACCTAGGTTCAAGTCAATGGGGTGCTTGACTTGACAATGTAGAGGCACCCTTGTGGGTGAGGTGAATATGTCTTCGTAATCCTCCAAAACCTTGTCCATTTGTTGTTGTCATGCAAAGGAGACATGTCTGGAGGTCGTGGCCACAATATTCTTCTTGCCCTGGGGGCGGATCATCAGGAAAACAAATTTCCTAGTTTGGGAAATGAGCTTACTACATTGTTTTGCAGTAACCAAAGAGATAGTGGGAGGCGGTGGTACCTCTGGTATCCTGTACAATTTATTTCCCAAAGTAACAATAATAGCGCGAGGCCGGGACTCATACACAACATGTCACTTCCACAAGTATGGTTGGCCTAATAATACATCAGAAACATCAATAGGAGCAATTTCACACAATACCTCATCCGTGAAGGGCTTGATGCTATAAGGAAGGCGGAACTGCTGGCTGACGCAGAGATCCCATCCTTGGTGAAGCCACTTGATGGTGTATGGTTGTGGGTGCGCTATGGTTGGTAAGCCCAACCGCTTCACGACATCTACTGAATGAGGTTATTTTGACTCCCATTGTTGACAATGAACCGTAGCGGGGAACCCTTTACCCACATCTCGAAGTGGAAGAGACGCTCTGCCTCCTTTGGATCTTCTGGTTCCTCCTTCTCGATCTTCGTAGTGGAAACAGTGGCATTGGGCTCCACATCAATAATCTGCTTCCATTTGTCATTAACCTTGTTAGGTTCTGATTCAGAGTCAGAGCATGCATCTGATTCAGAAGCCCTCATCTTGGCCACCATCGATTGCTTGGCCCGAAACTCACTTGTGTTGTGACTGGAGCTCTTATGGAATTCACACCACTTTCCCGTGTCCTTCTTTGGATTCGCGGTGTTTTTCTTTGCTTGTGTCTTTGGTAGGTTGTATTGGGCCACCATGCCTTGTATTTGTCCTTTGTTTTTGAGTTTTGGGGCACCTTTCCCTTGCTTTTGATTCGCAGATCCAAAGTCTCTCTTCTTCTGTTTGAATTTATGCTCAATCTTGGAAGCATACCGGTATGCCATACCAAGCGAGGAGATGTCGAGGAACTCCATTTCCTCCCGAATGTATCTGTGCAGACAACTTTTATACTTTAGCAACAATTTTTTCTCTGAATATTTGATACCCAAATTTGTGCGCAGGGTATGGAATAGATTCTTTAGCTCATGCACATCTTGATCCCTGTAATATTCCAAATCTGGAACAGCTCAGCAAGCTTGCTGAAATAACGCACTTCTAATAATTTTGTGCTTAGAAATGTGTTTGCAGATCCTGGATCCCTTATATCAGCTCATCTAAGATCTAAATCCAAAAGGATAGCAAAAACAAATCAGACTAGGTGGGTTAAATATATCTCCCACGAACTGGTCTAGTTGAAAATCACCCAAAGAGAGGGGCCGTAGCTATATGCAAAGGATTGCCTCAGAAATAACACAGATCCACTGAAGCACAGTATGAGGTTGATATGGAGGTTAAGAAATCATATGTATAATAGAAAATCATATGTACATTACAGCCCATACATTGTACAAGAGAAATAATGAGACAATACAGGAAAAATCCTCAGAAATGAGGTGCTACAACCATAAGAAAAGACTGCATAACCATGCAAGTGTTATTTTTAGGGGCTGAAGTAGCAGTTTATTAATCTTCAGATCTAGAGCATATCTATACATAAAAATTTAGATCTAATACAGATCTTTGTACAAGAAATTCTCATCTATACATTCCCCTTGGGGTTTTGTGCAAAACATGAAGCATAGAGAGTAGATCTGAGATCTAAAGTTGAAGATATGCAGAATGATTCAGAAATTTTTGAATAATAAAATGGGACAACAGATCATATCTGAAACAAACATGGATTGGATGGCCAATCCATGGATCACCACAGTGAGAGGAAGATGCATAACATCGGAGATCTCTCCTCCAAATTGCAGACAAAACACCCTGCAACTTCTCCTTTGAAAATAACGCAGTCTAGGGAGAGAAACTGCACTGTAGACTTTGAGAATTCTTTGGCCTAATGCCAAGGTCTGGATTTGAAGCTCAATTAGATGATGCACTCTTCCAGGAGATTAAAAGACACATTCACTCAGAAGAGCCACTAGTATAGGCTATATCTGAGCAGATCTAGTGTCTTCCACTCCTGGAACTCACAAGGGCAACCCAACCCTCAACAAGATTAGCACTTTAGATGTAAGGTGAAGCTTGGCCCAAGCCTGATAGTGGACAAGATAGCTCAAGTCTCCTCCAAGAGCTGCTCAAGGAAGGAGGTGGGATTCCTAAACAAGAAGATGCAACAAGGGATGTCTGAGCAGACAATACCGTCAGAAATAATAATCTTCAACAGCCCTTTCATGCTGCTTTCCTCCTCCTTTTATAAGATTGGAGTCTTGGAAAAACCCTAAACCACTTCATTATTTTAGCCTCTTTCACATGTAAAACCTCCTTCTAGAACTGCAATGTCCCTCAAAGAGGTTCAATGCATCTAGACTGCGCTGTAGATATGGTCATTATTGACTTGGTCAGGTGATTAACCTCTTCCAAACTCAAGGTGTCTTCATTTTCAACTGGTTAGCTTGATTTCCATTCACATTGAGTTGTCTTTATTTAGGATCCACTCTTTGAGAATAAATGTTGTTGACTTGGTCAAAATTGACCTTGTCCACATAGTTTAGACATGGTTCACACATGTGGACATTGCTTGATCTGGTTATTTCATGATCCCTTTTCAAACTATGAGGGATTTTTATTCATACTTGAGCAATTCATGAGCCTCCATCTAGAATTTAAGAGAAAAATTAATATTCCTATTAGCTGTAAGCTAATTTAGGAATATTACAATCCCTTTGTTGCCGTAGCATGGTCCATTGTATGTACTTTTCCTCATAGCTCCCCACGGGATAGTATTGTTCCTTGATGGCATCTCGAAAATAATTACAAGTGGGTATGACTGATAATAGAGAGGGTTCTATCTCATCCTATTTCTCACAGTAGGTTTCCCACTAGTCCTTGACATGGGGGGTAGCTTTGAGGAGTGCAAAATAATCTTCTCCCGGTCAGAAAAGTCATGAACCAAGAAATATCCTTCTAATAGATTAAACCATCTATCTATTTCATCTACATATATTTGAACCTCAAATATCATAATGTCAAATTTTACCTGTACCTTAAAGGGATTCGTGCCTCTAGAGCAGTTGCTGGATGCAGATGCGCCGCCGGTGGGCAGTCGTTGAAGGATCTGGGCAAAGGTATCCATCATTGCGTTCCTCTTTTTTTCGAGGGCCTCCTCGAGAAATATTTTGATAGGATCTCCTGCTCCCTCATCTTTCTTTTTGTCCCCCATGGGCGTCCGTCGAGGTTTGCGAGGTTGATCTTGCAAAGGTTCCACCAGATCGAGCCCTAACTCCTTATACCCCGACCTCGTTGGGGACATGCAAAGAAGGATCGAGAAAAAGCAGATCGCTCTAATACCACTGATCCAGATTTATGTAGGAACACAACAGAATACAGAAATAGCCATAAACATATAAATACAGTGGAAATAAGGCTACATTTCATTAATATCAAATCACAGAAATATGCTTACAAACATGATGGAAATAAAATAGCTAGGGTGCTGGTAGCGAATCTCTGAGAAGAGATGTGGTGGCTATGAACCTTTGAACTATGTTACAATGAGGCTCAAGGGCCTATTTATTATGGAGAAACAATGGAGAACTCTAAATGTCCAAAATCCTAACCTTAGGAGATGAAGCGCCAAAACTATGGGCCTCGTTTGGGTAAATTGGTGTTACAACTTCCCGGGGATGTAACTTCAGCATACTATCTTCGTTTGGGGCTTCAAAATGGCTCCGGAAGTTCAGGACCCGAAAAAATGCTAAAAATAGTAAGTTGTGAAAAAACTGAAAGAGACAATGGTGGGGCCCCAAGTGGAATAGGCGTGTGGCCACCAATATCCACCTAGATCACAAAATTTAGAAAAAATGTGCTGTGACCACTTGGGAAAATTTTGGTACCTTCCAGCACTACATGAAACCTTCAATATTCCTCTCATTTGGATGCCATATGATGGTGATTTCCTATTCATCATTTATGGGATGGTTTGGGTCAGCATGATTCATAATGTTGGAGGGAAGATCTTTGGAGATCCAGTCTTCTTCTTGCCACTTGAAGGCAACATTGTTGTAGCCCAAGATCAACAACTACTCTACACTTATCATAAGTGGAGAGAGGGACAATGTGGGGTAGGCTATTTTGTCTACAATGATCTATTATTCAACCCACCTACATTGCAGGAGCCAGGGGTGGAGGAGGATTTGCATGAGTTACCATTTTGGAGGGTGGCTCATTTTGTATGGATGATAGCTTGGGGATGGAGAATCCACATGGGAATGATGGTTCCCAAATAATTTCAGATCCCATGCCTCAAAGGGACCTTTAGAAAACACCTTATTGCCTCCTTAAGTATTTTACTTCTTCATGATGATAGCTATTTAGCTAGCTTGCATGCTTGGGAGGGGAAATATGGAGATTTATTGATGAGACAAAATCTTATTCCTTGGAAGAGTTTATCATATGTGGATTCTACAGGAGGAGGAGGGGAGACCTCTCAGTTATATCCTTGTAGTTGCTTGAGGACAAGCAACATTTGGGAGGGGAGGACTGTAATATTCCAAAATTAGCATGCAATTAACAGGAATATTGATTTTTTCTTTTGACACCTAGGAGATGAATAAATGGGTAAGGAGCCCATACATTTCTAAAATAGGAATAAAATCCCCCATGATGTGAAAAGGGATCATAATAATCGCTAGATTTTACACCCTCATGTGTGAACAGGGGAAAATACATGTGGACAAGGTCAAGTTTGACCAAGTCAACAATGCTAGAATGAATGGTGGAGATCATCTATGGAGACATCGCAGTGATAGTGGGAGGAAGATTCCTTGGTGGAGGAAACCCTAATGTGTGGGACCCAAGGTAAGAAGGCTCACACTTGTTTATAAGGAGGGCAAGGCAGCCATATCAAGACATGATATTTATTATTGAATTTGTGGTCTGCATGACTATTGTGCATTCTTCAACCGTTTAGTTGAGATTGTTGTGCTGCTTAGCACAAGGTATTCCTGTTTAGGAATTCCATCTCCTTTCTTGAGAGGCCTCTTGAGGGAGCTTACACTTCATTTCTCCACATTCATGCTTGAGGCCAAGATACCTCCTTCAGCTACAACACAGTTTCTATTTAGAGCTAGGTTGTGTTGCAGGGTGTTGCAGTGGAGGGTTGATAGCACCGCTTTCGGAGCTTGTTTTTTAGAGGAGGAATAATTCTTCCCTTTGGGAGATTAGTGAGGAATTTTCTGGAGTATATTTAACATCTTGGAACTTGTCCAACACATTTTCCATCTCCTACAGCGTAGTATCCCTCCATGATTGCGTTATTTTAGTGAGCATTTGCAGTGAGGGATTTCATTGCTCCATTGGAGGGTGAGATATTTAGTGATTGGATCAGCCTTTCACCTGAAGGATCCATTGGATGAGATTTATTCATCACATGTATTATCTACAACTATCTTCATCTAGTTCTTGATTTGCAACTGCTACTCAGCCCTAGGGCTGCACTCCGACATTTTTGCACTTTTTCATATTTCAGGAAATCCTTTCCAGATTGTCTTGAAATTGAGTTTGGGAGATTAGATATTCACTCCTGGCATTGTATGAGCCATATATTTGCAGATATATATTATTGTACATTTATAGTAGCAATTCACCATCTATGACTATGTTTTTCATATTCATGAGCATTCTGCAATGTAGCAGCATTCCATCTTTGGCATATGTATTCATGGGAGGCTTGTTTGCCTTGATTATTTTCATTATGTCCACTTTTATTGTACTTATTTGCTGCTGATTTATATAATAAAATGGCTCCATGGTTTTCATCCATTTTGGTGTGATTTTATTCACTTCTATTTCCAGTTTTATGTTCATGTATTGCTGCTTCCCCATTTGGGAATATTACAAGGAGGGCATGGATGGGAAGGAGCATGTAATCTATTACGTTAGCAAAACCTTATCAGGCCCCACATTAAGATATGCGCCTGAAGAAAAAACTGCCCTAGCACTAATTCACGTAGTCCAAAAAATTTTCCACTACATTATCTTAAGGACCACAACAGTCATCACATATATTAACCCCATCAAATACCTGCTCATGCGTCATTTAATGAACCATAGTACGCCCACTAGATAGCCATTCTGCAAGAATTTGACTTACAGTTTCGCTCCCCAAAGAGAAATAAGGCATTAATCTTAGATGAGTTCATCACAGACCTCCCAAGTCATACCATAGGATCATCGGTCAATGATTCACTACCGGACAAACATCTTTTCCTTGTAATGACCGATGAACCTTGGTATGGAGATGTTCTTCTCTTTTTACAAACCTAAAAGTTCAAACCCCAGTTCACTCGTGACGACCGTCGGCGCATCCGCCACCAGGACCCCCGATACCTCCTCATGGGAGATGTATTATACCGACTGGGAATCGACACCATCTTACGTCGATGCCTCACCCATGAACAAGTTGAGAAAACTGTTAATGACTGTCACAATGGATCTTGAGGTGGCCACCTCTCTGGAATGGCCACTACCCAAAAAGTCCTATGGGAATGAAATTTTTGGCCCACCTTATTTCACGATTTCATTTCAGCAGTCAAGAGGTGCGAGAAATGTCAACACTTCTCTCACAAGGAAAGATCCCCTCCTACTCCCCTGCACCCCATCATAGTCGCTGGTCCCTTTTGCAAATGGGGGATCGACTTCATGACTTGAAACCCAACATCATCGGGCAATAAAAAATTATTGAGATTCAACAAGAAGATCCTAGTGAAAATTAAGCACCTACACTAGGATGGAGCCTTAGGATATTTTTAGGTGGATGTCTATTTATGGATGCATGAGAAAATATTTATAGATGTATGTGCAAATTCTATTTATATATTGCATGCCTATTTATAGATGCATGTCTACTATTATTATCCCTTAATATTAGTTGGACAATAAAAAGTAATCTATTCTCAATGAGCACTTGGAAATAGTTAACTAAAGTGGAAAATCAGTTAGCTAAAGGAATTTCAAGTTAAGAGGTTGGTTGGTGGGACATGCAACTGGACTTAGTTTTAACTAAGTGATTCAAAGTTGTAACAGAGTTGAAAGTGTATTTATGAAAGTTGTAAAGTAGTTTAAGTCAGTTAAGTGATTTAAACTCAGTTGCGCTAATTGTAACTGAAGATACACTAGTGAGAGATCAAGTGAATTAATTATTAATTAATTCACAATAAGGTCCCACATGCAACTTAATATTTACTACTATTAACTGCATGCATGTCAGATATAGTGGAGACCCAGTTGAGTTCTAGGTGAAAGGGAAGTAAACTATCAGTTGTGACATTATCTAGTTGCACACATGAAACCACACATACATTGGATGTGCCCATGAGGATTGAGAAATCAAGACAGGAAGGATTGCACTCATTTAAGGATTGCTATCAGCTGGGATTGTGCAGTGGAGACAGGCTATCTAGAGACAGTAAATTGGCTAAGGAACTTTCCAATTTTTGTATGATAATGTGAGACAATTAGCTCATGTACTGAGAGCTCTTGGATTGGAGCTTTGTATGTAATTGTTTCATGATCCATGATATAATACATAACAGAATATAGTGGGGTTTTTATCTATAAGCTTTCCCCCGATAATTTATCTGTGTTATGTGTGAATGATCTTTCTTCATGGTATTGTGATTAGCGATTGTGTTTTAAATTTCTGAAAATATTACTCGAAGTGATTATGTATTTAACAGTAGCATATTGTTAGATTAGGAGAATCCAAGATATACATGCATTTTGTATTAAATTTCTACATGTTATTAGAGCACGGGAGATTGTAGTAGTGAGGCAGGAGATGAGTTTGGTGGTGGAAAGAATTCGAATTTGAAAAAGACTTTCTTGGTGCTATAGCTGATTCAAGATTGAAATGGATTTCAATGGCATGAGGTTAGAGTATGCACTCAAGGGCAGAACAAACTACATTTCTTGGAAGGATAGTATGGAGGCGGTACTCAAAGACAATGACTTGAAGGAATTCATTGACAGTGATGTTCTTAAGCCTGCTTCGTCAGATGTTTCCAATCTTGATGCATGAAAAAAGAAAGTGCAAAGGCGAGGAGGATCCTGTTGGAGGGAGTACGAGACCACATTGTCTCAAGCCTCCATGGGAAAGCCACACCATATGCTATGTGGAAGGCTTTGACGAATGTTTTCCAAAGAATCAATGACCATAGGAAATTTGCGCTCAAAGATAAACTCTGGAAGATCAATATGGAAAAGGGTGACAACATTCCAAAGTATCTCACAAAGTTTGTCCAATGTCGGGATGAACTAGGGAGTGTGGGAATAAATGTTGATGATGATGATTTTGTGAGCTTGGATCTTTTGGGACTTCTTAAGAGTTGGCATAGTTATGAAGACTCTGTCAATGGACGGGAAAAAATTTTCGGATTGGGAAAGACTGTGGTCGGATCTGGTGTACGAGGAGTTCAGGCGGAACACCAGAGATGGATCTTCATAAAAGAATGATGATGAAGATGATTGTGCTTTGGCTGCAAAGGAGAAGAAGGGGAAGGTGAAGAAATTCCATTATAAATCTGAGTCTAAATGAAAGAAGCTAGATATGTCCAAGGTGAAGTGTTTTCACTGTCACGAACATGGGCATATTGCTACTAAATGTCCGCAAAAGAAGAAGAACAAGAAGGCTACTAGAGTTGCAGCTGGTGAGGCCCTTGCCTCACAATTTGAGCTTGAATTCTCCTTGATCACATGCATGGTGTCGAGTGCATTGATATTGGTGTGGTATTTGGATAGTGGCGCTTCCTTTCACATGACGAGAGATAAGACACTTTTCAGTGACTTGGAGGAGAAATATCTCCATATGAATATAGATATGGGAGACGACGAACGACACAGTGCTACCGAGATTGGTAACATTACCTTTAAGAGTGAGTTAGGTAAAACATTTCAATTGAAAGATGTTATGCATGTTCTAGGTTTGAAGAAAAATTTGGTCTCAGTTGAAATGTTGGAGGACAAAGATTATGCGGTTTTTTTTAGCGAAGGAAAAGCTTTCCTGCGACATAAAACAATGGTTCAATCCAAGAGGATAGGGCTTCAAGTTATGAATCTCTACAAGCTGGAGGTAGATCGCTGTGATGCCATGATGGGCAAGGTGGAAAAATTGGTGAGCCGGGATGAGGGTGAATTATGGCACATGTGATTGGGCCATCTTCATCATGGAGCCTTGAAATTCATGAAGAAAATATCTACTAGACTTCCAATGGGAACACTTTATTAGTTAGATCAGTGTAAGAGTTTCACCATGGGGAAGTATGTAAAGTCCACCTTTCATGAGAAGGATAATTTTTCTTTGGGAATCCTTGAGAGAGTTCAAACAGACGTGTCTGGACCATTATCGGTTTCTTCAACAACAAAACATAAATACTATGTTATTTTTGTTGACGACTTTTCTTGTAAATGCTAGATCTTCTTCACGTAGAAGAAGGATCAAACATTCTCAAAGTTCTGTGAGTTTAAGGCATTGGTGGAGAAAGAGTCGGGGAAGCAAGTGAAGGCTCTTAGGAGCGATAATGGTGGAGAATACATCTCTAACGAATTCAAGAAATTTTGCAGCAAAGAAGGAATTCGAAGAGAACTTATAGCGCCTCATAACGCACAACAAAATGGGGTCACGGAGAGGAAGAATATAACGATCGTGGGTTTAGTAGGAGCGATGTTGCATGATCAGGGCCTACCAATGCATTTGTGGGTGGAAGCATGCAACACTGCAATTTATGTGCAAAACCATTGTCCTCATAGAGTACTTGGCATGAGTACACCTGAAGAAGCTTTCACTAGTAAGAAAATGGATGTTTCAAACTTTAAAATTTTTGGCTCATCTATTTATGTGCATGTAACCAAGAATTCCAGGAAGAAGCTGGAGCCTACTGCTGGAATTGGGATTTTTGTGGTGTACACAGAAACACCCCATAATTATCGTGTGTATTTTCCTAACAGTAAGATGACCGTTATGCGACGGGATATAAAATTCGATGAGGGGCAAGCCATGCAGTTGTCACTTGATAGGGAGCTGGAATTGCATGCGGATGAGGAACTATTGGTTCCCAAAGATGAGTATATTGATGTGGATTAGCCACAGGAGGAGGTTCATGGAGTGGAGGATTCCACTCATGCAAAGCCAAACATTAGAACTAGCAGAAGGCGTACCACAGAGGCTGATAGGCTGAGACTTGATGCTGCACAGAATGTAGGAGCGCCTACTTCATAGCGTAGACAAAGACAGTCTCCTGACCAATTTATTAGATACATGGCTCTCATGAGAAAATGTAATGTGACTAAACCATCTTCCTTTTAGGAAGCAGTGCAAGAGCCCACATGGGTAGATGTAATGGTGGAGGAGTATGACTCCATTGTCAAAAACAATGCTTGGGAAATTGTTCCAAGGGAAATTGATAAATCGATGGTAGGTTTGAGATGGATGTACAAGGTAAAGCAAGCTGCTAATGGGAGTGAGGAGAAATGCAAGGCCAGATTTGTGGCCTGGGGCTTCTCACAGATTGAGGGGATAGATTATGAAGAGACCTTTGCACCTGTTGTAAGGCATTCTTACATAAGGACCATCCTTGCTCTCTCAGCACAGATGGGCTACCACATTCATCAGATGGATGTGAAGGCTCTGTTTCTTAATGGGATCATTGGGGAAGAGGTGTACATAGAGAAGCCTGAAGGATTTGAGATCTTCAACAGCGAGTCGCATGTGTGTCGACTCAAAACAACGTTGTATGGGCTGAAGCAAGCACCCGGTGCTTGGTACACTTGGATAGACAAATATTTCACAGGACTAGGCTTCGCCAAAAGTGAAGCATATCTAAACCTATTCCAAATTGTGGTGGAGGGTAAGATTAAAATCATTGTTATTTATGTTGATGAATTAATATTGAATGGTGATGGAAAGTTGATACACTCATGCAAGGAGGATCTTGCAAAAGAGTTCGAGATGAAGGATATGGGGCTCCATTATTTCCTTGGATTGGAAATATGGCAGAGAAATGGTGAATTTTTTTTGTCTCAAGGAAAGTATGCAAGGGAGATACTAGGTAAGTTTCACATGGAGGACTGCAAACCCATGTATACTCCTCTTCCAGGAAACTGGAGGAAAGAGGATGCTACTTTTGGAGAGGTAGTGGATGCTACTTTCTATCGATAGTTAGTGGGTTCACTAATGTACCTAGTGAACATGAGATCAGACATTTGCTATGCAGTTTACCAACTGATTCAAGCTATGGTTAAGCCTACCAAGCTCTTTTGGAAGGTGGGTAAGCATGTCCTGAGATACCTGAGGGGAACATTAGAGAATGGTTTATGGTACAGATAGATGGATGGAGTGAAGTTGCATGGCTTCACGGATGCAGATTAGGCTCGAAGTCCAACGGACAAAAAAAGCACATTAGGGGGGATCTTTAGTATCGGGTCTACAACAATAGGAAGAAAATATCTGTGGCACTCAGTTCAGTGAAAGAGGAATACATGGAAATATTCAAGATGCATGTGAGGATATATGGATGAGAAAGATCTTGGTTGGTTTGTTTGGTTCTCATTTAGATCCAATAGTGATTCATTGTGATAATTATATTTGCATTAAAATCTTGATTAATCATGTGTTTCATGATAGATCTAAGAAAATAGATATCTGGTACCATCATCTTAGATATTGTGTGTAGAGGAGGATCATGTTGCTTCAATATATTCCCACAAAAGATCAGGATCCAGATATTCTGATGAAGGCGCTCAACAGGAGAAAATTCGAATACCATAGAGATAGGATCGGGGTGAAGGATAATCCCTTTCTTGTTGAGAGGGAGTGTTGAGATTCAACAAGATCCTAGTGAAAATTAAGCACCTACACTAGGATGGAGCCTCAAGATATTTTTAGGTGGATGTATATTTATAGATGCATGAGAAAATTATATTTATAGACGTATGTGAAAATTCTATTTATAGATTTCATGTCTATTTATAGATGCATGTCTACTATTAATATCCCTTAATATTAGTTGGACAATAAACAATAATCTATTCTCAATGAGCACTTGGAAATAGTCAACTGAAGTGGAAAATCAGTTAGCTAAAGGAATTTCGAGTTAAGATATTTGTTGGTGGGACATGAAAGTGGACTTAGTTGTAACTGAGTGATTCGAAGTTGTAACAGAGTTGGAAGTGCAATTATGAAAGTTATAAAGTAGTTTAACTCAGTTAAGTGAGTTAAACTCAGTTGTGCTAGTTGCAACTAAATTTACATTAGTGAGAGATCAAGTGAATTAATTATTAATTAATTCACAATGAGTGGTATCAAATGAAAATGAAGATTTACTACTATTAACTACATGCATGTTAGATCCAGTGGAGACCCAGTTGAGTTCTAGGTGAAAGGGAAGTAAAATATCAGTTGTGAAATTATTTGGTTGCACACATGCAACCATCCACACATTGGATATGCCCATGAGGATTTCACAGTCAAGGAAGGCATGATTCCACTCATTCAGCTATTTCTATCAGTTGGGATTGCGTAGTGGAGGCAGGCTATCTAGAGAGAATAAATTGGCTAAGGAACTTGCCAATTTTTGTATGACAATGTGGGACAGTTAGCTCATGTACTGAGAGCTCTTAGATTGGTGCTTTGTATGTAATTGTTTCATGATCCATAATATAATACATAATAGAAGATAGTGGTGTTTTTAGCTGTAAGCTTTCCCCAGGTAAATTATCTATGTTATGTGCGATTGCTCTTTCTTCATGATATTGTGATTGGCGATTGGGTTTTAAATTTCCGCAAAGATTAATAGAAGAGATTCTGTATTTAACAGTAGCATATTGTTAGATAAGGAGAATCTAGAAGATACATGCATTTTGTATTAAATTTCTACACAAATACATTATTATGGCCGTTTATTATTTCGCCAAGTGGGAAGAAGCTATGCCCACATAGGACAACACCGTAGAAACCGCTGCATGATTTCTATTCAACCATGTCATTGCCCGGTTCGGTGTACCAAAGGAGTTAGTCTCCGACCATGGAAAACACTTTGAAAATGAAATTTTCTAGGAACTATCTCACCACCTCAGATTCACACATGAATTCGCGTCACCATACTACCCCCAATCCAATGGAATGGTAGAAGCTGTAAACAAAGTACTCAAAACAATGTTACATCGCATTGTGAATAACCAAAAAAAAAACTGGCATCACATGCTTTTCTCTGCCATGTGGGCATACCACATGATAGTGAAAACATCAACGGGTTTCACACCCTTCCAATTGGTATATGGGGTCAAAGCTGTGATTCCCATAGAACGCAAGATCCCGAATTTACACATCGCCATCAAACTCCACGATGACACCCAACCTATAGAGAAACACTCAGTACAAATAGAGTTTGTCGACGAAAGTCGCTCTAGCACAATGAGGCCCATAAAAAGCGGGTGAAAGCATCGTTCACTCGCAACATCACCCCTCTATAATTCACAGAGGGAGATTTATTCCTCTGCTACAATGTCGCAAAAGAAGTCCTAGGGCTAGGAAAGTTTGAAACCTTGTGGAAAGGACCCTATATCATAAAAAATTGTCTCCTAAAGGGGGAATATATCTTGACAGAACCTGATGGAACATGTCTGAGCAACCCTGTCAACATTCTTTACCTCAAGAAATTATACCCATAAGGGCCAACGGTTCAGTCTTAGAGTTAACGTACACATACCAAAACTTTATTTTTGATCACAAACTTGTCACAAAAAGCGCTCTAGTGTCACAAATGGATTTTCAACCCAACCATTACTTTGGATTTGCTGATGGACCATTGCGATTGTGTCAAAATTTAGCAGCAGCCACTTGGGTCATCTACTACACTGACCGATCGCCATTCTTCACCAACAGAGTATGCATTAGATCAACGACAAACAATCAGGCAGAATATGACGTTGTCATTGGGATCATGCGTGATGCCTTAAATCAAGGCATTCCCCACTTGCATATCTATCTTGATTCCCAGTTAGTGAGTTCATAGTTAAACCAAGAGTTTGAGGTACGAGATTCACATCTGTTTAGAAAATATTTGCATGCAAAAATATTAAGCCATCAATTTGATCACATTACATTCACACATGTGCCAAGAAATCAAAACTAGAAAATAGATCGCATAGCTAACCACATCCTAAACTGGAATGCATCTCGGATAAACCATCATACATAAAAACAAAAAACATAAAAAACATAGATATACATCAGAAATACACATCATCCATAAAAACATATAAATAATGGACACAACATATAGAGCCGAAAAAAATATCTCTCATATATATATACCAAAAAATGTATGTCTGAGTACAAATGACGAGTCATGTATCTAACCCATATGTCAGCAAAAAATAAATATACATGATTCGTCAAAAATAAGGGAAGTATCCTCATAACAGGTGCTTTCCCTATGTAAAAAAAGTCTCTAGGGATGTGCCCCTCCAGGCTCGGCACTTGGATCCACGACTGCTCCCAATGCCAGTACTAGGGAAACTATCAAAACTAAAGCTGCCACGCGACGCAGAGTCGATCGATATCCCCTCTCCCAGACCATTAATGTCTCTAACTAGGCATCGTCCAAATCATCAACAAACCCATGGGTAGGCATACCCTGGGTCAGTTGATCCACTTGGTCCCATGCATCCGCCAAGTATGTGGCCCAAAACTTTAAGGCAGCCATCTGCTCTACCATCTCTGCCATGCAAGCCTCTGCCACTTTGGCGTGAGTGATCGCTGCAGCACACTCAGTAGCAGTCATACTTCTACCCTCTCCAGACGGGCCAACCCCATCACCAGGAGCTCCATCCTGGGGCTGCTCCAGACCTCCTCCCTGCCCTTTGGTTGGGAGTGGTGCTCCACGAACCCTCCGGGGTAGATGATGTCCTACCAAATGAGCTATAGGATGCCCAACCTCACCAAAATTTTCAATAGTAACAAAATTATGTCAGTGTTATCATAATACACATATAAATCATAAAATACTCAACAAATGTAGAAAAAACACAAAGATCATACCTGATGGTCCCCATGCATATCCAACAGGAAGACCCATGTCTGGGTCTGCTCGGAAGTCCATCCTAGCATATGGATAGGGCACAAACATCTGAGGGTTGGCCTCAAAAAAATCCTCGGTGGTTGCGTTCCAATAATGCCCCACCACTTCCCCATTGTGAGGCATAACTGGAGCCCACCTCCTCATGCGAGGGTCTCGATGACCCCTCATAGGCACAACCACCACGGGTCAAAGAAACACCACCCTCTCATACATGATGCTACATAGGATGCTAGCATAAGTGAATATCTTAGATCCATCATAGACCTTTTCTAACTGGGCCATCATCCCGTCATAGCAGTGTCGGGAAAAATCAAAGAAGTGCCTGGCCCTCAGATGACTCAAGACACCTAACTACGGCCAAGACACCCTATTTGGTGACAAAAACCCTGTCAGGCGCACAATCATCGCCAAAGCACATCTCTTGGCCAAATCAGTCACTGAATCTATCAAAATGCACCCCTCCCTGAGAGGTGCCCCGCCACAATGGATCTCGACAAATCGTCGAAGATCAACCCTCCCAAGGGGAAGTGGATAAGGGAGCGCTTCACCCTGAGGCAGTAGTCTTGTCATGAAATATGTATCCATCTCTGTATGTATAGTCAAGTCACTTCCTCACAAAACCATAACTCTACGCCACCTGTTCTAGGAGTGGACGAGGTAGCATAATAATCGATCCTGCAATAAAATGAGGTCATTCTCAAAAATATTGAGAAGATCCCATTGCACCAACTGCTGGTGAGCATTGAAATCTTGAGCCAGTCTCGTTCCCTCCAAACCATCCTGTCACCAAACAGGCACACATTAGTGACATCAAAAACGCCAAAAAATTGAAAAATTTCCCAAAACATTTCCAAAAACAGCTTTGGCCTTTCAGCGCACCTATTTCTCAAACATAAGTGATGACCGCATGCCTGTATCTCAGGCAGGCACGAATGCTATGTGCACAAAGCCATGATAGGTGCAAAATTTTCACACAAAGCCTCAATTTCGCGTGGAAATTTCGCGCCTGTACCTTGATCGCCTACGCGGTTAAGGTAAACATTTTCTTGGGTTCTGTAAAAACCCAGTTTGTATGAACCCTTGCCCAGTCACACTAAAAAAATTAAATGCATGATTTTCTGGGGCTTGCCTGGCTCTGGTAGTGTGAATCCCGGGTGCACAGGCTAACCATAATAATAAGAAAAGATCAACAACAACCTCTGACCTCTCAAACTCTCAAACACTCAAATGTCTCTAATGAGATGCCATGAGCCATATTGGACTATATGTTACCCTTTTAAGATTGTTTGAAGGACCATAACGAGATCTCAGAGAGCCCAATTGCAGAACCGAAAGTAACCCAGTGATCAACACCTCATAACGCCAAAAGGAGGCTCCACACATTCACACCTTCGAAAAAATATTTTTTTTCAGTTCCAACAGGTATGCCCTATCTTAACTTCTGTTCATTCAACACATGTTTTCAATAATATTTGAATGAGAAAGATGCTTTCACTTGGGGTATTTTATTGCATGTATTGTAAAAACTATCCATTTCCCCATGCACCGAAGGTCCCATAGCAGGTATCATCCTACCCTCAGCATGATAGAGTCCTAGAAAAACTCTACATATCCTGACATCATTTCTCCACAAGAAATTAACCATAGGTTCCAAACACCCGACCATGTTTATCATCTCCCCACCTTACACATGATAAACATACTTGTTGATCGATAGAGCCTCCCCTCCATGGCGTTCGTCACGCAAAGTAGACCATGCATCAATTAACCACGACGCCATGGCCACACCACCTTAGTCCAGGAATCACTTCATGCCCATTCATCCACCATGCATGAAGTCAAGTTCTGTCACATCAAAATAAAACCCCTTTCCCATACTACCATTTTTCACAAGTAGACCGAATACGCACCACTCCATCTCGCATTTGGCCTACCACCCCTCCATCAACATAACCCATATGCGATATTTTCCATCCATTTCATCATTACCACATAGAGACCAACCAATGGGGCCCCCACGCTCAGCAAAAACACCCTCCTCACGTAAGCGAGCATTTTTCATGTTTTTGGGGCACTCGTCTCTATGTTTTGTACAATCCAATACCATTGTTTCATTCTTTTGGTAAGTGTACAAAGATCTCAAATGGAGAATAATCCCCCACTCATCCATTCATTTTTCTCCCATGGAAGCAGTCCCTAGTCACCCTTGGTCGGAGCATCACACCTTCACGCAAAGCCACCATGACATTCATAACCAACATATACCCACCATTGATGTCCTATCGACTCCAATGATTTCCTCATCATAAATAGTTATGACTACCGCCAAGCTACCTTTTTATGCTCCAACTTTGGGACACTTAACTCCCATCATTATTTTTCAGTCACCCTTCGCCATCATGCCTATGTTAAACCTATCAAAATAGAGACCCTGGTCCCTTGCATCAGTAGCTCTCTCATTCGGTCAAGGCTTCCTTTTTATCAACTTCAACACCCATTATCCAAAAAGGAAGAAATACCTTGGATGGCTCCTCACCAAAATAAGGGCATCCTTGGGTGGCACTATGGGAACCATCATTGCCCATAGATGTCATCGATCCTCCTAAAATTTGACTATGACACAAGCTTTCATGTTAATATGGTGTCGTACTTTACAACCATTGCACTTTGCTCAGAATTGTCAAAGATCCATGCCATTATAAGCATCTCTTTCAGCCATGCTTACACGGTAATGTCTTAGTCATACACCCATGCATACAATGAGAATTTATATGCCATACCAATATTACACATGTGGGCACCACATTCAACCTATTTTCAAAGAAAAAATGCCCCTGAGGGCGTCAACAATCATCGTCTTCAACCAAATCAGCAAATCACTACCATATCAGTGACACAAACATAACCTTTATCTGTCAGATATATTTGTTTAGCTAGCTAAATAATTTACGAGCATGGGACATGCCCACCTTGTAGAAAAATTGTATTTATTGTATCATACTATTTCTTGCAGGTTTCCGACAGAACATGGTCACTCTTTCACCCACTGTAAGGGGTTTCTAACCTTGGGCTGTACACAGGTCTCTCTCTCTCTCTCAACATAGGTTACACAGAAAAGAAACTTTAATGTATTTCGGCTATACAGTTCTTCCTAAACCTCAAAAATTAGGGGGCAACTGTTATCACTAGAAAATCGCAAGAAAAAATGCTATTATTAAATCTCAAGCAGAAGGATTTACAGGGTTGAGGAACATTAGAGGATCTGAATTTTTTTAAAAAGCTCTAAGGTCAAGAAGAAAAAATCAAATTGTGCACCAGAGACACATGAAAAATGCTTCTTTCATGCATTTTCCTTCGATAGGCGCGATGGTATGCGCAACTTTCCCTCAAAAAGCTGCGCGGTCCTGGGAGTGGCGGAAGTCACCATCTGGGACCACTTGACACACTTCAGGAAATTATTCTCCACTTAAGGCCACCCGCGGATAGCCACCTAAGCCACCTTGGGACCTCAAGTGAGCACACAAAGGAATCAAGTGGGCACACAAAAGAATCAACCCTCTCTCTTGGGTCACCATCCACAAGTTTACTAAGAGAGGGAAGAAGGATTCAAATTTGCCTATAAATTTCCACCCATTGTTATGCTAGCCAAAATGCCCATGAGAAAGCCAAAAGTGTCTAATCTAGAGAAATAATAGAGTTATAGGATTTAGTTGTTGGCCACCCAACAACTTCAATCCCTTTGGAGAAGAGAGAGGCCTTTGCAACATCAGCTCAAGGGTAACAAATTCCTTGCACTGGGTCTTAGAACTCCATAGTTCTAAGGATCCTTTGTAAAGAGTGTAATGCTTTATCTTTCTTACTAATAACGGTCAATAAGAGGGGATTTTAATTCCACTGTTTGCATTATTGTCTCGTTTGACTCATTGTGAGATTTTGTTTTTGTTTTAGTTTAGTTGTGTTTATTCTCTTTATATGTAGCATACTACATTGCATAATTTAGTGTGTTTTATATACATTAGCATGTTTTCACTAACTTGCTAACCATATTTTCTTCCCGTGACCATAACATGTAGGTTGCAATCATTCCTACCAAGCACCGGTGGATTGGTACACTTGTGCACGAAAACCACCACTACAGTCCCAATTATACCTCACACTATTTGAAGTAGGAGCCCCATATAGAATATCAAACTGGTTTCCATCTATTCTTATGGATAGGACTTGGCTCTAACTATCAGCAAGAGAGAGGGGCACGCATGCACCTTCGAAAATAAAGGGGGGTCTGCTTGGTGAGTGTTCGATTGTATGTGCGTCAAAGTTATTTCACTACGGAGGGGAGGAAATGTAATGTTCCTTTTTCAGAAACATTGTCAATCGACAAAGAAAATCTATTCTAGAGATAGACTGAAGGGGAATTTACTGGATTTGTCACCTTCATAAAGAATGATGAGCTCCAGAGGCTACCTGGCCCACTATCAGACTCTGTCTATAGAGTGTTGTCAAGGGACAATATCCCCAAAAGGGAAATACAACAAGATTGGGAATATTTCAAGATAACCCAAAAATGTAGCTAAAACAATATAAAAACATAAAATGGAAATAGCAGTGGATAAAAATTATGCCAAAATGTATGAAAACCCTTGAGCCATTTTATTATGAGATAATAGCAGCAAAATGATACAATGAACATCAAAGGAACAAGGCAAGAAGCCTTCCATGAAAACATATGCCAAAATACAAAATGCTACATCATAGCAGGATACCCATGAATAGAGAAACACAGTCATAGAAGGGAGACTACTAAACTGAGTAAAAAACATCATGGATCTTCATATATATGGCTCATACATCATTTGGAGAGCTGATCTCACCTCCCAATCACTACCTCAAATCAATCCTAGAAGGATTGGCTGAAATATGCAAAACTGCAAAAATGCCAGAGTTGCTGGGTAGCTGCAGCAACTCAATATGTGGAGTGGAATGGAGAAAGCTGAATGGATGAATCTGATGATGTGCCTTTCTCCAATTATTCTCCCAAATGTCAGGCTGATCCCGACATAAGATATTTCACCCTCTGAAATGTCTGCAACACCCTCACTGCAAATATGCCTCAACAAGAACGCAGTCTATGAGAGTGTCTACGCTGTAACTGATGGTGGTGGTTGGTCTTCAGCCAAATATGGTGGAAAAATCTCTGGAACCATTATCACTAACCTTCTGGAAGTAGAGAACCTCCCTCCTCTGAAAGATCAGCTCAAAATGGTGTTGTAGGAAACCTCCCTAGCAACATCCCGCAACACTGCACAATAATCTACTACAGACACTGCGCTGATGGAGTAGGCTAATGCTATGGCCCGAATGCCGAAATATGAGGAATGATTTCAATCCTCCATGAGCTCCTCATGAAGGAGAGGAAATCCTAAATAGGACTCCCTCGTGCTCGAAGGCACTGCAACTCTGCTGAAGAACAAGAGACTATAGCTATGTCTAATCAGACAAGAAAACATAATTTTTGAACTACCTAAAATGGGTTTCTTTGCCTTCCTTTTAAACACAATGAAGTCTCCACCCTTGGACTTCCTTCCTCTAGAAGTCCCTCCCCCCCATGGAATATTCCTCCACTAAAACTGCGATGTCCCACTTGGTGGCTTCCACCTATTGTCTCGGCGTTGTTGACTTGGTCAACTAGGCCTTGTCCACTTGCAATTTAACCTCTTTCACACATGAGGGTGTGAAATCATGCTCCATGATGATCCCTTTTCACATTGTGAGGGATTTTATTCCTGTTTATTTCATGAATGGGTCAATTTACCCATTTTTATGCAACAAAATAAAATTATGCAACCATAATGTTCCTTTTAGCTTGAGGCTAAAAATTGGGAACATTACAGTCCTCCCCTCCCACATGTTGCTTGTCCTCAAGAAACTGCATAGTGAGAACAAAATTCCTCCCCCATATTCTCCTTGGCCTCCTCATCAACAATACCCACCACTGCTCAAGATATGCTGCAATACATTTTCCCTCCAATGCTCCTTCCCAAGTATGCAAACCAGAATGGTGTACACCTTGAAAATATAGAAGGTGTAGGTGGAAGTCTCCCTGCTAAACTATGGCCTCCTCAAGGTAGGAGTGATGACATGCATGGGAAAATATAATCCCATTGATGATCCCCTCACCCATGCTATCATCCAAATGAAGATCTTGCCCCTGGTTCTGTACAATGTAATGGGGTTGAATGGAGAGTTTCACTGATTCATCCCAAGGAGTTCTTCTCTCCATTTGAAGTATACATGGGGCTGCCTCTGTTCTTGGGCTGAAATGGTATGGCCTCCATGAATGGCCCAAGCTACCCTGTCAAGAAAATCAGCCATAAGTGCCTCCTCAATTTCTCCAAGTGGCTTCCTCCACATGAAGAGGAATGTAGCAATGTGGCAATCATGGTTTTCCCATGGTATCTCCTGCAACATAAAACATTAATAGTAGGGAGAATAATGCTCCCAATGGGCTATACCAACATATAGAAAACTCTCCAAATAATTCTCCCTGTGAATGTACAACATCAACAATACAAGGAAACATAATACAATGTAAACAAGCTGTCACAAGACCATAAGATTGGCCAATTTCATTGCTACAAATTGTTGCAAGTACATCCTCGTATAATATTCAAGAAGGTACAAGCCCTCTTGATACATCATGCTGCTCAAACAAGGAAAATAAGTACAATAAAAAATATGAAATTATACCTTCTCCCTCATGCACTTGAGATCTTGAGCTGAAATGGCTCAACTGAAAATTATCCCTCACGTCCAATGAGTAGGGAAGTGGTTGTGATGTCCTCTCCATCATCAATCGGGCTATGAATCTCTCCATATGCTGATATATGTCATGATGAATTCCCTCCCAAGTGAACTCCTCTAGCAAGTCAAAGTATGCATCCAAGTACATAGCTAGGAAGTCCTGATCTATCCTCCTCATAGACAGCGCTGGTGTTATGCAGTATGATGCTCCCCTCACACTGTTGTCTACTATTTTGACATCCCCCATGCCAAAGTCATCCTCCAAAATTATGCAATTCCCTCCATGTAGCTGCTCATGCTCCAATAGAAATAGGGCCCTCTGAAAATGAGCCTCTCATGAGAGACTGTCACCTCCAAAGAATCTCCCAGTTCTAGCCAATGAAAGCATGAGTGGCCTCCATCTACTCCTATGCATGAAAGAGTCCTCCTCCAAAAAGGGAGTGTCATATGTCTCTCCAAGCCTGTGGAGTAGTCAACCTGCATCATGAAGATGCCATCCTCCAATCCTGCAGCAACTATATCAGCACAATATAACTAATGAGAGTGGGTGATGCTGAAAATGAGAGAGTGTCTCCCTCCTCCTTGAGTCTATCCTGAAATCTCTGCGCTATGATGAAATCTCCTAAGGTTTCCACCCTCCTGAAATCAAGGTGTGAGGCCCCCAAATCTGGAGCATCCAACCTCCTCTGCTGATCTAGTGGTCTCCTTGGTGCAATGTCTCCATCTAGTGAGACACCATCATCAAGAGATGATTGAATGTATGAATGGAGAAAACCATCCATGCTTCTACTGCACAATCAAATCATCATCTTAGGTGCATAAACCTCATAAAATAGATAGGGGTGTGTGCTCCTCATCACATGATGCTGATCATCCTCCCTATCTCTTCTTCTATCTCCATAGCTCTGCACCCTACCAACAATGGCACATGTGTATCATGAGTTGTGCCTTGATCTCTACATGGGAGATGCTGGGGAATTTCTTGCAAAGACACAAGAATCCCTCTATGTGGAGCAAGAGATCCTCTTTCTTCTGCATGAGGCATTGGATCAACTCTAGCTATACCAGCGCAGTTGCCCTCCTCCTTATCAACATGTAGGGGAAAATTCTCCCAAAATTTGATCTCCTTTTGAAAAAGAGACCTCCATTCTCTCTTGTGCAAGGATATGAGATGGATACCTTGCCTCCAACAAGGTATGATGCAAGATTTCAGCCTTCTCAATAATATTCTGAAGTGGATCTGAGTTTATGTTTCCTCCCTGTACATGCAAGGTCTTGGTTTGTTTCTCCGCATGAGTTTCAGATTTTCTCCCACCAAATATTTCCATCATTGTTTCAATGAATCTAAAATAGGAAGAAGTATTTGCATTATTTAAAGGACATGACTCAAATATCAATCATGCATAGGTCTTACCTCTAAAGTGCAGCGCTGTAAATCTGATAGAAACTCCTTGGAAACTTTGTGCTACTGCAACAAGGTCTTCAGCTCCTCTACCCATGCTTTGGCTGCACATATAGGTGAACTTATGAAATTATATGGAACAGATCTATCTGGCTGCTGTCTCTGCTTCACCTTGGTCTTGAAAAAATCCATGAAAGTGAGATGATCTCTGAATGCCTGAGTTTGAGACTCATACTCTCTTAGAAAATCTCTAAGAGTTTTCTTCTTGGTCACCTCTCCTTCTTTTCCCATCTTTCTCATGAAAAAGCTGCACATGTGACTGTGTTGTGTATCAAGGGATGTGGTTGCATGCTCACATTCCTCATCAGAAATCCTAGAGTTTTTTAATGTTCCAAACCCTTGTGGAGATTCTTCAAATCTCTCCCTTCTCGTTTGCTTGTGGCTCCCATGAAAGCCCTAGGTAGATTTAGGGAGAAGCTTGCAAGCTCTTCTCCTTTTTCTTCTCCACAAAGTGGAGTATCCCTCTTCTTCTTAGATGTAATCTTGGCTAAAAATCCATAGGCTGAGCCAAGATTATGCTCTGATACCACTGTAATGTTCCTTTTTCAGAAACATTGTCAATCGACAAAGAAAATCTATTCCAGAGATAGACTGAAGGGGAATTTACTGGATTTTTCACCTTCATAAAGAAGGATGAGCTCCAGAGGCTAACTGGACCACTATCAGACTCTATCTATAGAGTGTTGTCAAGGGACAATATCCCCAAAAGGGAAATACAACAAGATTGGGAATCTTTCAAGATAACCCAAAAATGCAGCTACAACAATATAAAAACATAAACTGGAAATAGCAGTGGATAAAAATTATGCCAAAATGTATGAAAACCCTTGAGCCATTTTATTATGAGATAACAACAGCAAAATGATACAATGAACATCAAAGGAACAAGGCAAGAAGCCTTCCATGAAAACATATGCCAAAATACAAAATGTTGCATCATAGCAGGATACCTATGAATAGAGAAACGTAGTCATAGAAGGGAGACTGCTACACTGAGTACAAAACACCATGGATCTGCATATATATGGCTCATACATCATTGGGAGAGATGATATCATCTCCCAATCACTACCTCAAGTCAATCCTAGAAGGATTGGCTGAAATATGCAAAACTGCAGAAATGCCGGAGTTGCTGGGTAGCTACAACAACTCAATATGTGGAGATGAATGGAGAAAAATGAATCGCTAAATCTGATGATGTGCCTTTATCCAATGATTCTCCCAAATTTCAGGCTGATTTCGACACAAGAGATTTCACCCTTTGAAATTTCTGCAACACCCTCACTGCAAATATGCCTCAACAAGAACGCAATCTATGAGAGTGTCTGCGTTGTAATTGATGGTGGTGGTTGGCCTTCAGCCAAATATGTTGGAATAAGCTCTGGAGCCATTCTCACTAACCTCCTGAAAGTAGAGAACCTCCCTCCTCTAAAAGATCAGCTCAAAATGGTGTTGTAGGAAACCTCCCCAGCAACATCCCGCAACACAGCACAATAATCTGCTGCAGACACTACACTGATGGAGTAGGCTGATGCTATGGCATGAATGCCAAAATATGGGGAATGAATGCAATCCTCCATGAGCTCCTCATGAAGGAGAGGAAATCCTAAACAAGACTCCCTTGTGCCCGAAGGCATTACAACTTTGCTGAACAGCAAGAGACTGTAGCTATGTCTAATCAGACAAGAAAATAGAATGATTGAACTACCTCAAAAGGGTTTCCTTGCCTTCCTTTTAAAAAAAATGAAGTCTCCACCCTTGGCCTTCCTTCCTCTAGAAGTTTCCTCCCCCATGGAATATTCCTCCACTAAAATTCTGTTGTCCCACTTGGTGGCTTCCACCTATTGTCTCAGCGCTGTTGACTTGGTCAACTAAGCCTTGTCCACTTGCAATTTAACCTCTTTCACACATGAGGGTGTGAAATCCCACTCCATGATGATCCCTTTTCACATTTTGAGGGATTTTATTCCTGTTTATTTCATGAATGGGTCACTTTACCCATTTTTATTCAACAAAATAAAATTATGCAACCATAATGTTCCTTTTAGCTTGAGGCTAAAAATTGGGAACATTACAGGAAAAGTGAGCTTCTAAGAGAGAGGTAGTAGTACCACCCTAGTAGAGACACACATGAACAAGAGAGGTCCATACGACATCAAGTGGAATAGTCCACAGAGATGTGATGGTCATTACAACCAAAAACTGAGAAAGATATGTATGGTATCCAGCAGAATAGTCCATAAGGAAGTAAAAAAAACAACAACCATTACAGTATAGTCTCAATATGATAAGTACCAAAATAACCGAAATATTTCAACTATATTAGAAAATTTGAAAGAAAACATGAATTAAAAACATCCACAAAATAATCTTACAAACATTCATAATCCATGCATGAATAACATGTTTTCCTTAAAGGTTTCCATTATTAAGTAAAATTTCCAAGACATATGTGTATAATGAACACCACTAGCTACAATAGTGGAGCATTGGATCCACTCCTTGCTTATCAAAAGAACTAGCTTGTCTCTCTACTTCCTTGCAGGAGGAGCTAAGGTGAAAAGCCCCTTGCTCATACAATGAGGGAGTATATATAACCAAGGTTGACTCTTTGACTACCCTCATGATTGTTTGACTTCCGATGAATTTTCAACTTACATGAATCTTTACATTCCATTTGTGTCCTTTGTACTTCCACTTTATAATACATTTTGAATACAATATACTTGATCCACAATAGTGATGTGGAATATGACCACCCATGACATGACATGACATGACACTACTGACATGGACTGCTTGATCATGTGGCAATGTCAATCCATTGTTTCTGCTGAGAGTTGAGTGTCTTAGTGAAGAAGCTTTGCTTTTCACCTCCACAAGTCTTGGTGATAATGAGTCTTCAATGATCTCAAGTCGTGGATAGTGGTCACAAACTAGTGCCCCTTCACTTTCTCTTGATCGATCAACTTGTAAGTTTAGATGCAAGAGTGTATTTGAGTATTCTTCCATTCCTATTCTCCTTCTCCATCATCTTTCCATGACATGATATGGTACATGTTCCTGCAATTCACTCATGATGAGATGACATCAATCCGAAAATCCCTAGCTTAAGATGACGCATTCTGATCCATAAACTGAGCCTGGAACAAGTGTCAGGTTGGAAAGAGGGGATCAGTGACTACGTAGTTTCATATTTCAGGAAGGCAAGGGGAAGCCTTAAGCCATGAGACTACATAGTGCATAATTCAGGTAGGGCTGAGGAACAATACTGCATATTTTCCGGATCCAGTGGGACAGGTTGAGGGGATGGACACTGAGGGAGCTTACTACATAGTTCTCGGAGTCAAGGGTGTCTAGGATACTATGAAGCTCAAGGTATTAGGGAAATATTTTGACTATTGTTGTTTCTAAGGGCGCAGTTCAAGCCAGACTTAGGGTCATGACTGCGAAATTCCAGAGGTCAAGGTCAAGGCTTGGTCACAGAATTTGCACAGTGGAGAAGTCCTAGGAGGCAGGAATTGTGCACTGTGCAGTGCCAAGCAGAAAGGTCATAGCTATAGGACTGAGACTGCGTAGTGTGTAGCTCAAGGAAGGTCAAGTGAAGCTAGGTTTCTTGGTTGGGAAGTTTTTTTCTGAAAATTTCTAAGTGCGAGATTGATGGGATTAGTGTGAACGATGATGAAAATTTGACTATGATCACACACTTAGAATACTTTGACGACTCAATCAACATAGATAATCCATGACATAAAAAAAATAATTTCCCTATGTGTGACAACTTTATGAATGTTTATGACAAGTGCAACACCAATGGTACAATTTACAATGGACGCGATGACACTTGTGTGAAAATGCTCAAAACTTTGGAAATGAGTGTGACAAGTATTTACAAGGTTAGAAAAACTCATTTGCACAAATTTGACCTCCTCGAACCGCAAGAAAAATCTAATACACAAAAAATGATAGCCAACATGCTAAGATATAACACTTTTCCCAACTTGCGAAAGGAAACACAACATTCTAAGAAAAAATTAAAATGAATTTCAAAGTTTTTGACGATGATGAAAAGGACCAAGGAAGGCTTCGAAATTTAGTATAGACCAAAATTTTGGAGGGTGTTGTAGTATCTATAACACTTGGAAACACATTGGTAGAATCTCCAGCTTCTCTATCTCGATTAACTTCTTTCGTGCATGGCCTTGTTTCTTCGAGGAGTATTGATTCATCGTGCAAATTACTTTAGTTTCCCCCCTTACCTCGTGAATATACGTAGTCCCCATCACGCCCTCTCGATTTAACTCAACATAAAATTTAGTATTATTAGAATGTTTTGAGTTGGTAAGGGTGGTTAAAATAACAATTTTAATATTTTCAGAGTATAATTTTTCATCTCTAGTGTCCCTCCGCTGCCATCAGTGATAAACAATACCCTGGTGGAGTCACTACAGGAACATTTCTCCGCTACCAGAGAGCCTGAACAATACCCCTATGGAGTTGATTTCTTCACCTCTCTGCACAGGAATAATTTCTCTTCTTTCCCCTTTATTTATTTATTTAAAGAGGGTTGTGCATTGGAACTTATTCATTTTGGCCAGAAGGGGGATCCTGACTTATTGAGAGTAGGAGAGGTTGTTCCTTTAGAGAAGCATATAGAGACACATGATTTAGTTTTTCTCTTTTAGATTTACCCCTTCTCCTATTCTACTGATTGGATAAGAATGAAAACACCAAAACATAAAGAACCGAATACATGAACAAGGTTTCTCGAACGTACATGAGTTCATGGCTTGACCAAAACTATCCTTAAAGATGGATCATACTTTCCGTCAGAACTTCACCGAACAAAAAACATAACCAACACAACGAAGATGGACCGACAAGTAACCAAATGTTGAAATGTCACAAGACTTCCTTATAATTCAACCACATTCCCTTTCAGGTGAAAAAGTAATATTCATGCACGATATCATAAAACTAAAGTAAATAAAACACACAACAAGGAAAGAAAACTAGAAGACAAGACAAAAAATGACCAAAGAAAAACATGATGCGAAACCAAAAATAGAAAACACAAGACAAACTATAGGGAATGAATGCAGGATGGATTTTCATGTAAACTAAAATTAAAATGGGCCTACTCCTAAGTTAAGAATCTAGAAGTTCAGGGTCACATATAATGGAATCTCCAATGCATCCACCATAACCGTCCCGACTTGCATCCACAAATATGCAAACAATTAAAAAGGATATAAGGTAATGTGCGACGGAAAAATAAGAATTTGAATATCTTGAATAAAAGTTTGAAGGAATTCCCTGTCAGCATAAAGATAAGCCATAGCCACCGCTTCTAAACAGTTTATGTTCTTACCTCTTTGATAAAAACCATTATTCAACCAACTTCTGAAGCTTCCTGTGAAT
The DNA here is from genome assembly GCA_034641835.2 of Pinus albicaulis. Taxonomy (NCBI): domain Eukaryota; kingdom Viridiplantae; phylum Streptophyta; class Pinopsida; order Pinales; family Pinaceae; genus Pinus; species Pinus albicaulis. The sequence goes on from CM076581.1 coordinate 578,313,769, forward strand.
GTGTCTCTATCTGCACCAAACTAATTAGCATGCATGAGGAACAATTGAAACTTGTTATTTGTGATGGAGCTCTCCATGTAAGGCCGTTCCAACCATTCAATGGTTGGATCTTAAAATTCACGATGACCCTCTTGAAAACAATGAAATCTTTGAAAATATGAATTTTCAACTAGAGGCACATGATTACGATGCATTAGGGGAATTTTTAGGTCTAAAATGGACCTCCTAAGGAAATTATAAAATAATAGTGGAAATAATAAAATAAGATTAGATTCAGGGAAAATTTTAAGGATGGAAAATTATCTTAAAGTTTAAAAACATTGGCGAATATCACTAGTCCCTAATATGAAAACCATAAAATGTTTATTGATATATTTGTAAAATCATTCAAATTTATAATGATTTTATATATAGTCTTTATATAGTGTTGGCGATTTTTAAGGTAAAATAATTTTATATTGTAAAATTTGGGCGAATCATTTTTATAAAAAATGGAAATTGGTGAATCGTTTTTGTGGAAATATCATGGAAAATTAGCCCATATACGAATATTAGCCCCTAAAATTTTCCATGATTAGATTACATCATCAACTTTTAGAAGGAAAAAAGAAAAAACTACTTTTTCAACTTGTATTTTCAACTTATCTCCCTATGAGTTTACTCAAATTTCGAGTGGGAACACTCATTAGATGTAGAATTTGATTTATCATCTAAGGAGTACCCATGTTTCATATTTTCGATGGAATATTCTACAAAAAAAATGAGAAATATATGAAAAATGTGATTGCAATAAGGTTTATTCATGTATTTCCCATTTTTGAGTAGCAGTGTACATCGAAAGTATGAAACATGGGCATTCATTGGATGAGAAATTAAATTTTGCATCCAATGAGTATTCCCGCTTGAAATTTGAGTAAAACCTTAGGGAGATAAGTTGAAAATGAAAGTTTATTTATTTTTATTTTATTTTATTATTTTTTATTTTTACCCCAAAAATGGTGAATCATCCCCCATGGTTGACATCATCATCTTGAATCTCATTGGTTCTTATAAAGTTTATTTTGGTTGTACATTTTTCTTAGGAGGCCCATTTTAGACCTCAAAAGTTATATGATGGGAATTGTGTGGGGGAAAATATATTTGATAAGATTCGGTAGTCATGTCAAGATACTGAGGACCTGAAATAACCATCAACGAAGGCCGAAGTTCATAAACTTCTCTAAAAGCACCTAAATAGTGAGATGTTGAGTAATGAAGATCGAAGGATGCATAACAACTGTCATTGAATGTGTTGAAGGAAGAATGATAAGCTGAATGAAAGTCATCAGACATAGAATAGTGATGAGATGGGATGATTCAAACGTCAAATTCCTTGTTTTTGATTAACAAATATAAATAAATTTGGACAAATCTGTGAATGCACTGAACAATCAAACCAAGTCCCTCTTAAGCCAGATGTGACCAACAATTTTCTTGGAACTGGTGACAAATTGTGCAAGCATCGTAATCATGAAAGGAATTAAAAATGGATGCCAACAAAAAAAATACATGAGACGAGTCAGGACATGGTGAATGAAGAAGAGCTTGATTCATGCGATAATTCATGCATCATTATCACTGAAGAAGGTTTTTTTAGGTGCAATGAAGGGAAAGACTTGCAATATAAAATCTGCAAGAAGAACTAGGAGTTGACTATTAAGGGAGGAATTCGACATGCAAGATTTCTTCGGCCAAATATAGTCCTTGGAATGATAAAATTAGGAATTTCATGACTCTATGAGAGATATACATTTGAATATTGAGTTTGATGCGAGAGATTTGCATGAAGATGAATAAAGTGGAAAATATTCTTGAATCCAGTTAGAAGTAAAATATCAAAAGTTTGAAAGATTATATCTGAAATACCAAACATCTTTGAGAAAGATATTTACATCGAGTGAACACGTGAAAATATAGGGATTATGAGAGAGGAACCATATCTGACTTAGTTTGAGGGGCTTACCAGAGTCAAAATATCCTGACATAAACATCAATGGAAATTGAAGTGCCTTGACTCGGGACTTTCCAAGATTGTAAAATTACATTTTGAAACTTGAACCAGGTCGTGCATGGTTTGAGGATATAAGTTTCTACCACTAGTTTGAACACGACCACTTTTCAAAGGATGGCATCCATCTCTTCCACTGATTTTACCATATTTTTCAACTTCAACAACTATATTACTTAAGTTGAAAGATTATTTTGATCTCAAATTAAAAGATAAATGAATTGGGTAAATTCGTGAGCAAGTTTATTTGAAGAGTTGTATTCATGAAAGAGAAGAGATGATAAGGTATGGGAAGAGTACTCAATGATTTTATTGTTTTCAATTTCATCATGGAAAATCTCACCACCTTGTGTCAATCGAGAATATAACTCATCAGATGAAGAACCTAAAGAGCATGAAGTATCTCTATCACAAGTATATGCATCACAAACTGTATAACACAAGGGATAGTTAGATGGAGGGGAAGTTTAGATGAGCACATATTATTTGACCAAATCACATTCTGGATCTAAATTAAAATATTCATGAGAGACTAAAAGATCAACTGATATGCCTGGGAATTTTTGACTTCGTACATCAACATAGTCATCATCATTGGAATGATTGTTCCCCAAGGCTATGTATTGATCAAAATACTTGATTAAATTTGATTCACTTCCGATATTAGTAGATTGAAAATCATCCAAGAATGGAAGAACACCATATTCACATGGAGGATTTTGGAAAATATAAGAAATATTGAACCAACAACACGAAAATTAAGAGAGTGTGAAAAAATATCTAGTGGAACAGATTTCTCAAGGCAGATCATGGTACAAAGAGTCATGGCCTGTAGAGGTTAAAGGATAACGGAAATCCATATCGTATTCAAGAATAGAGTTATGAAAAGTAACATAATATCGCGGAATTCAGGAGTTAGTTTCACCATATGCTTCACGAGCCATTATGGAACTTCCTCCATTGAATCTAAGTTATGACAAGCAGAATAAGAATGAGAAGCTATATTAGGAATTTGATTAGAATATCTCCCAACATTATTATCATCGCAAGGAGGCACCCTCGTCATAACTGGTAAAGGAGGAGGATAAGGAACAAAAGGGATAATAGGTTCCTCCTCTGGAATTAGAGGTGTCTCATGATTCACAAGAGTTGGGGGAGTACGAAAATCAGGGGGTTTAGGTTCACCACATAATGAAATAAGAACCAAGCGCTCAAACTCTTGTTTCAAGAAATCCTAGTTTAGATATTCATCTAGAATTTCATAGCAAAGGTGAAGGAATTGATCAAAAAAATCCTCAATTGATTCATTAGGATTCATTCTTAAGAGATTGATTCTTCTACAAAAATTTCGGTGATTATATCTATCAAATGATTTATGAAGAAAATATGTAATCTGGTCGAATGAATGGATAGAAGCAACAGGTAATGTATGACACCATCGATTAACGTGACCTTCAGCTGTGAGGGTGAGTAATCTAACGATGACATCCTTGAAATAGAAAATTTAATTTACCCTCACCATCAAACTTAAATTGGGACATGTTATGAATAACTTCCTCAGGGATGGTAAGTTTAAGATATTTAGAAAAACATACTGTGATTATGATTTGGGGAAGATCCATTTTGAATAAGAGATTCAAACTAGGCTCAACAGGCACAACCTAGGTCCTCATTTTGGTGCCATTTTGTTGACGGTGTTGGAAATCCATAAACCAAGGGGTTCTCCCTGATGTGAAGTCCCAATTAAACTTCAAAACATTTGAAGTAGGAAACCCATCTAGAATATCAACCTGGTTTCCATGTATTCTTACGGATATGCCTTGGCTCTAACTATCAGCAAGAGAGAGGGGCACACATGCACCTTCAAAAATCAAGGGGGGTGTGCCTGGTGAGTGTTCGATCATATGTGTGTCAAAGTTGTTTCACTATAGAGGGGATGAAAAGTGAGCCTCTAAGAGAGAGGTAGTAGTACCACCCTAGTAGAGACACACATGAACAAGATAGGTCTGTACGACATCAAAAAGAATAGTCCATATAGATGTAATGGTCATTACAACCAACAAATGAGAAATATATGTTTGGTATCCAGTGGAATAGTCCACAAGGATGTGACAAAAAAACAAACCATTAAAAGACATTCTCAATATGATAAGTACAAAAATAATCGAAATAGTTCAATTTTCTTAGCACATGTTAAAGCAAACATGAAATACAAACATCTGCAAAATAGTATTACAAACATTCATAAACCATGCATGAAGAACATGTTGGCCTTGAAGGATTTTGTTATTAAGTAAATTTTCCAAGACACATGTGTACAATGAACACCACTAGCTCCAATAGTGGAGCATTGGAGCCACTCCATGTTCCTCAAAAGAAATAGCTTATCTCTCTAATGCCTTGCGGGAGGAGCCAAGGTCAAAAATTCCATTGCTTATACAATGAGGGAGTATATATAACAAAGGGTGACTCTTTGAATACTGACATGACTATTTTACTTCCTATAACTTTTCAACTTACATGACTCTTTACATCCCATGTGTGTCCTTTGGAATTCCACTTTACAATAAATTTTGAATATAATATGCATGATCCACAATAGTTATGTGACATATGACCACTCATGAGATGACACTCCTGACATGGAATTCTTAATGATTTGGAAATGCCAAGCCACTATTGCTATTGAGAGTTGAGTGTCTTTGTGAAGAATATTTCCTTTTCACCTCTACATGCCTTGGTGATAAGGAGTATTCAATGATCTCAAGTATTGGGTAGTGGTCACAAACTAGTGTCCCTTCGCTTTATCCTGATCGATCAACTTGTCAGTTTAGATATAAGAGTGGCTTTGAGCATGCTTCCCTCCTTATTCTCCTTCTCCATAATATTTCGATGACATGATAGGGTACCTTTTCCTGTAATTCACTCATGACGAGACGAAATCAATACTAAAAAACCTAGTCTAAGATGATGCATTCTGATCCATAAAATTAGCCCAGGAAAAATGACAGGATGGGAGGAGGGGATCAGTGACTGTGCAGTTTCATAGTTTAGGTAGGCAAGGGTAATCCTTGAGCCTTGAGACTACACAGTGCATAGTTTAGGTAGGGTCGAGGAACAATACTGCCCAATTTCCAGATCCAGTGAGATAGGTTAAGGGGATGGACATTGAGAGAGATTACTACACAGTTATGAGAGTCAAGGGAGGGCAGGATACTGTGAAAATGTGTATTTGAATGGATTAGGTAATGAGATTGAGGATTTTTGTTGCAAAGTGCACAGTTCAATCTGGGCTGGGGGTCATGACTGCACAATTTCAGAGGTCAGGGTCAAGCCTTGGTTAGAAAAACTACGCAATGTAGCAGTCTTGGGAGGTAGTAACTACAAATTTCACAATTAAAAGAAGTATTTTCATAGTTAGAGGACTGATACTGCGTAGTTCACATCTTAGGGAAGGCTAGGTGAAGCTAGGTTTCTTGGTCGAGAAGTTTTTTCTAAAAATGACTAAGTGTGAGACCGATGGGATCGGTGTGAATGGTGATGAAACTTCAACTATGATCACACACTTAGAATAATTTGATGACTCAATCAACATATATCATCCATGACATACAAACAAAACATTTCCCTCTGTGTGAAAGCTTTACGACTGGATATGACAAGTGCAACACCAAAGGTACACTTTACGATGATCGTGATGAAACTTTTGTGACAATGCTCAAAACTTTGGAAATGAGTGTGATGAGTACTTATAAGGTTAGAACAAATAATTTTCACAAAGGTGACCTACTGGAACCACTAGAACATTCTCATACACACAAAGTGACAACCAACATGCCAAAAGACGACACTTTTCCCAATTTGCGAAAGGAAACACAACATTCTAAGAAAACAAATAAAATGAATTTCAATGTTTGCGATGATGATGAGAAAGACAAAGGAAGGATCCAAATTTTGGTATAGGTAAAAATTTTGGAGGGTGTTGTAGTAACTACAACATACCCCTCCTTCACCTTTTTTCTTGAGTTTGGAGCAAGTTTGTGGTTGGTTCATTGGTGCACATATAGGAACAAAATCTTGAAAATATGAAACTCACTCTAAATATTGGGATGAGGGATTGATATCAATAAGTGAGTAAAGAGATAAACTATCTCAAATATAAACTATGGGGAAATAAAAGGCTCATGGAGTAGGAATAAGTCACTCCTTTAATGTTTGAAGAAAAATAAACCTTCTAGTGCTAAAAATCTACAATGAGGGAAGAAGAATAAAAATGGAGGTTAAAGTCCAAGAGTTTGTGGCTCTAATTAAGGGATATAAACACTATTTTTTTTCAAAAACAAGCTAAAATACAACACTAGTGTAACAATTTCAAGGAAATCACCACCAATGAAGGAGATAGACTAAGTCCAAATGAAAAAATCAAATAAGTAGCATATAACCCCTATGCCACCCTATATATTGAAACTAGGAGCCAAGATAGTTTGAGTACATATATTATGCAAGAAAAGAATCCATGTATTATAAGAAACAAAGACAATGCTTCTCTAATGTAGGTTATATCAAAAGAGGAATTCTTTGACGAAATCAATGGTTTTTCCAACATTCAACATTCATTTTTCCAACTATTTTTGGAATATTATAATTTTTAATTGTTGTGGATGGTGTGAATTCTTCAATGTGTTCATCATTCCTTGCACCCAAGAGGAGGGAAAAATTAATCTTTCTTAAGTATGGTCCCAAAAGAGGTAATTCCATCATCCTTTGTACATTAAAAATGACATCATAGTGAAATGTGTCTTACAATATTATGTCTAAAATCATTGCTAATATATAAAAAATTATACTCCCTAAGATTATCGTAGAAAATAGAGGTAGTTTTGTGAGGAAGAGACAAATTGTGTAAAATATCATCCTTATAGATGAAATTTTCCCCTTTAGTATTAATAATGAGAAAAATTGGATGATCCTTAAGTTGGATATGGAAAATGTCTTTAATTGTGTCAAGCATAGCTTCATGTTTGGATTCCTTTAGAAATTTGGGTATAATCCTTTATGCAATGGGTTCTGTATTCACATATTTGTGTTAGGAATTTGTTAGGGTTGGCCCTTATCTAATTTCATGTATATAATCATGGTATAATCCATTAGCTATAAATTGAATATAAATTTTTTTGGTAGCTTATTTCAAGTAGGTATGATTGGTGTAATCAAGTCATTCATAGGAAGAATATAGGAGTGTGACATCATTGCCTTGATCAGGTCATATAAGTTAGAAAAGGTTCACTACTATAGAGTATTATCAATGTTTTTTCCCTCCTTAATATTAGATAACTTTGTTTCCAAGAAATAATGAGCATATCAAAATTTGGAATGATAGTATCATGGGTATGCCTCCTTTATCTCAACATTAAAACCTAGTCAGCCTTAAATGTTTTTGGAACAACCTGGGTCATCAAATATTTTATTTCTCTTTACAGATATAAAGAGGAAATAATGGGATTTAAAATTATATCATTTGATATATTTGTTACAGGTGGATCCGAGCCATATTTTTAGAAATCAAATTACTTTTTATCCATTTCCTTCTTCACACAAATGGCTAGAGTTTGAAGTATCAACATTAGTTCTAGAATGAAATTGTATTAAGACCCATCTAATATTTTTTTTGAATTTTGGGCCTGATCTTGAATCCAAATATTTTTTGAGGAGGGCCATCAACCACAAGTTATTCTCTACATACCCATCATCACCTATAATATAAGGTATAATTGCATATCATATGGCTTTAATACATATATTATTCCAAATTTCAAGTGGGATATTGGGAAATTTTACCCAAATCAAAACATTACATGATTTATATGTATCCACACATCAAAAAAAGTGTGCCATAGTATAAGCCGAAGTAAACAATGATTCATTAGCAACGTTTGGGCCAATATTTTCCATGCTCCCTTCTTATAAAATAAGATAAAACCATGCAATATTCTCAACATGAAATGACCAATGGCACTATACATTAGAAAAGGAAACCCAAATTATTGGATACACAAAGAAAAATGACGTATGTTAACACATCAATTGAAGAATTTACTGACTAATGTTTTGTTGAGAAATTCCTTAACTTGATAAAGAGAAATGTCCTTTCCTACCACAAGAGAAATATTATTCCCATGGGATTTGAAGAGCCTTGTCCTATACCTACCGATGACTATTGTGGCTTGGTTTGGAATAGGTAATCAACCTCTAAGCTCCTCAATCCTTAATCCCACTCCTATGGGGGGAAATGATGAAGAGTGCCAAACATATATTTTGACCCACCTTCCATTTGTATAGTACTACATTCTATATTATGGACACCCATACCCACAAAAACATCCATAGTGAGTGCCACATGAAAGGTCTCAAGTATCTTATTAATATCAAATGATGGTGGATGTAGAATATCAAACACATGAGTGGAAATGTTAAAAATTTTCAGTAAATACTTACTTTTCCTTGGTATTAATAATTTCATATGTACCATGAATTGATGTAATTAATGTACTTGTCAAAAGAAAAAGAAAATAAAATTGTATATTTTCAAAAGAAAATTATTTATTCAAGAATGGGGTTCTCTCCCATTGATTATTCTGTCTTAAGTTTAACACCCATTTGAGTGATTTAGGGTTGTGACAAGGTCAAAGTAGGGGTCATGATGAAAATTTCCATGAAGGGATCTTGAATTTATGTAAAATAAATATTTTAAATGTCAAAAATAGATCTAGAAGCTACTAAGTGATGGGTCAGACAACCCATCAATTCAGTCCAATAAGAGGCCCTCGGACCTCACCAAAAGACTATATAAAGGAGAGGTATTCATCCTCATTGGAGATATATAAGAAATTCACACTCTTTGATAATTCTGAGAAAAATTCAATGAAAGAAAGAAGATAAGGATAACGAGGAAAATAATAAACTTATGTTTGTCTGATTTGGGAATTAATTCTTTTTTTGGAAAGATCACATACTTGGGAAGGAAGCTATCTTTGTTCAAATTTCAAGCCAAAGAAGAGAAACAAAATGAGTTAAATAAAGAAGCATTTTTATTTTAGTGGATGGCCTATCACCTCATGAGTTATATTGATCAAAGGTATTGAAAGTCTTCCTTGAATTTCTAAAAGAAGAGAAGTTCCTGGGTTTTCCCCTATGCAGGGGTTTTGCCTTGGCATGAAGCCTATTTTTGGTGTTCTTATTTGCATTGCGATTTTCTTTATTGGAATTGTCTTGATGATACCACATAATAATAATAATTATAATGGAATGACACCACACGATTATAACATTATGCACAATTATATAGAAAGAACAATAAAAATACAACATAAATAAAAGAAACATAAGAAGAAAAACATTCACATATAGAGACACTTGTTACAACTTTACAGTGACCATAGAAACACTAAAACCACTAACATATCTAAATTTTTATTACTGTAATATTATCAACTTTGTCATGCCAATATTTCCACTAGGTTTTGAGGTTTCAGAAATCATAATATAGATACCTTTTCTACATGGTTCCATACTACCGTGCTGCATAGTGAACTGCAATGAATAAATCAAACATGGTGTCATTCTACTATGTTGCACACATGTGCAGTTTCATGCCAATACTGAAATGCAATGCGAAAATCACGTGATGCTAATATCATATCAATATAATAGAATTTATAGTTGAACGATGTTGTATTATGTTACAATAAGATCATAGTACATATATATTCCAACACTATTATGATACCTCATTGCATGTTATAATTGGCAGGAATTATATATATATATATATATATATAAAATTCCTACCAATTATAACATGTAATGAGGTATCATAACAGAGTTGGAATATATACAATAGGGGGTGCCAATATACCACAATACACTAGTTCCTATAAAAACAGTGCCAAAAATGGAGATGATACCTTAGTAAAAATCCAAGTTATGAGCATAAATACATGACCTTAACACTGTAATAAAATCAGTGTCCTATTCTAAAGTAAGCAGAGGTGTCTTAATCCTATTTTAAAGAGATCAAATAGTCAAGAAATCCATCCTCTTAAGATAAAAATCATTGCTAATTGGATCATAGTTCTGAGCACTATACATAGCCTTATTCTCAAGTCTAGAACCGTAGACTTGCATTCAAAATCATTAAACTTTTGAAGAGAAAAATATCACTATTTGCAAGGGTCTGAATATCCACGTTCTTCACAAAGCTAAGATTTTGGTTGATCTTTAATAGTGATGATATGATGAAGAAAAGAAAAAAAACAAAACCACTCATAATTATAGTCAAAAGTAGCCCAAGACGGGGATACAACACTAGTATATTGACTCTTTATTGTAACTTGACTTATGAATTCCTCCAGATACCACATAATATTTCAGGTACCATGTACAAACTTATCGTTCTCATGTTACCACCGATGGGTTTCTCAATTTACCGCTTCTGGCTACTTATGACTAAATAATATATTAAAAAATGGATGAATAAGTCGTATACCATGAATAAATAAATGCCACAAGAAGAAATTAAAAAATTAATTAATTGATAACCATGCTAATACTCTATTATTAATGCAAACATTGAGAAAATATTTTTTTGTTTTATGGCATAAATGGTCTCAATTGTGCCTAGCCTCAGGATTGTGACAATCTTTTGAAAACCCTACAATTGCAAGTGTTTAAGGAATGTGGAACTACCATTTCTTAAATCTAATTCCCAAATCCACCAGCTAATATGGATACTTGAAGGATTTCACATAGGGAAGGTAATTCCGAATCAAATGTAGGGAGGAGCCACTGAGAATCTCCTAGACCGGTCTCCAAGAATTTAATGTATGGAGGAGTCACCGAGAAACACTCAAGAAAACACCGAATGGAATGTAGGGAGGAGCGATTGAGAAACCATCATATCTGCAAGAATCAAATGTAGGGAGGAGCCACCAAGAAATAGTTAAGGGAACACTGAATCAAATGTAGGGAGAGGAGACCAAGAAACCCTACAAGAATTGAATGTAGGGAGAAGATCCACTGAGAAACCCTGAGGTCTGCTGCAAGAATTTAATGTGGGGAGTGGAGCCATTGAGAAACCATCATATATGCTGCAAGAATCAAATGTAAGGAGCATAACTGTGAAAACCCGAGGACTGCTGCAGGAATAGAATGTGGGGAGAAGAGCCACTGAGAAACCCTCAAGTTTACTGCAAGAATCGAATGTATAAGGGAGTGATGCCACCGAGAAAACTCACAGTCTATGAGAAAGCCATATGTAATGACATGCAAAAAATTGTATAAGGGAGTGGAGCAACCAAGAAAATTCACAATCTATGCTAAAATATATGAGCTATGAATTACTAATAATAAATTAATAATATAATGATTAATATCATATTATTTTGATTTTATCATATTAATTAATATAATATGGTTTTTATTTAATAAGATAATAATTAATATAATATATTTTTTATTTAATAATATAATTTATAATGTAATTGTTAATTAAAAATATATATATATATATAAATAAAATCAACAACTATGTGGTAGAAAATAGTGATTAATTATATTAACTAATAATCAATTTACAGTAATGGTTACATTTAAAAAAAATCGTGTAATTTGAATTAGTAGAGGTAGACTGTAGTTGATAATTTTATCAATTATTACACGATGTGTTAAATCACTATTATTAATACACATTCAATCCATCTTTTTGTGAGTAGAATAACATCTTGAAATAAATAATCTCAATTCATGGAATTCAAGTCAATAGAAGGCGTTAGTTAACCATAATAATCCATGAATCACATATGATAATCTTCATGTATTGTCTTGTGATTTGATCTATCAACCTCTGCAATGGCTGGAAAGATCAACATAATAGCCTTTAAACATATCTTGCAGTTGAGCCCTACAATGCATTTTCCAATCATCCTAAAACTCCTTGAAATTCCCCTGGATGAGAAATTCCCATTCAATCACAAGGTTGGTTTCCCATGGGGAGTAGAATATATGGTGATGGGGTTTACTGTTAATTCACTTCGTGATGTGAAGGTCACCAGTTCAAAACTCTGTGGGAAAAAATCCAGTCATGTTAAGGGCTGGTATTGCCAAGACCGGGTGTGATCCTTGGGTGATTTTGACGACTTAGATACCCCTGGGACACAATTTCTCAAGCCAAAGGTCAAGCCTGATGTAATATCTGGAGAAATTAGACCACTTGAAAAAAAAAAAAAAAAACAAGGTTGGTTAGTGGAAAATCTATGAAGCTTCAAGCAATTTCTTATGAAATCTCCCTTCGGTTGACTGTGAACTTCATAGATACAATCTACTATCTACGATGTATATGAAATAATTATATGCACAATTCATTGTAATTTATAGAGATTATAATTGCTCAATAATAATATTTATTGAGCAGACTATATGGATTGATAATTACAACAGACACACAAGAGATCTATCATCTTCAAATTCAGTAAGGAGCTCAATACAACTTATAAGAAATACAAACCTGAAGAGTTTAAATTATCACAAGGCCGAGAATAATAGGATAAATATCAAAGACCCGTGCTCAAATTCAAAGGCCTTGTAACACATTTCAAATATCCAAAAATCATAAGGTTCTGTGCAATTATGTGAAGGTGATAAATTTTCTGGTTAAACTCATCTTTTATGGCCTAGAGGTAGTCCTAATAGGCCTATTCTATAATGATACACTAACCCTAAGCTAGCGGGCCTAGCTTGAGGAGCCTTGCTACTAGATATTTTGATTAGACTTGAGGAGACCGATAGAGATCATAGGTCATATATGAGAGCCTTACCTGAGAGAATTTCCTATCAAACAAAAAGTGCCATCAGATTAGGACTAACTAGCCTCATTATTTTCCATATGAGAAGGAAGTAAAATTAGTGCCAATAACGCCGCAACAATTAAATAGTAATAAATAATTTCATCTCCTTAACATTTATATATATTATAATTTTCTTTGTTTGATTGTATAATTCATTTTATGAGTCATATTTGAGTCTCAAAACACTAACATATCGTCACGACACACATCTACCATAACCATGTCAAATTTCAATGCATATGAGCATAAACTAAAAAAAATTCAATGTTGGCCCCATTCTCAAGTGATGGGTAGCCATGGGCTAAGATTACTACTTTTTTGCGCGTGACCCATGCCAAGTTGGGTTGAACCATCAAATATTCGGATGGACGCCCTGGCATGCCTAGTACGCGATGCCTCCATGGGTGCTCGAGCACCTCGCCTTCATGCAGGCATGCTTAGGTCGCAGGTGTTCGCACTACTATGAAAATCAATGAACACAAATCGTTAGCTCATCAATGAAAACATAATATTATGATTTGTTATTTCCATGTTTCATTATCCATATTCAATTATATACCGAATTTTAACACCTAAACTTTAATTTACATAGTTTTATAAAAATCAATATGAGACACCCTAGTGGGAACTATGTTCATGGGTATTAATTGACCAACATTACTTCTTTTGTACGGGTGTTTCTTGCTAAGTCGGGCTGACTGACCAACTTTTCGTAGAGGCACCCCTGTCGGGCGGGTGCCCTAGCGTGCCAAGCATGTGACGCCTCCATGGGCATGAAGTGCCCTGATGTGTTGAGAACATGACACCCCCATGGGCATAAATAACTTTGGCATGCCCAACATGTGATGCCCCCATGGGTTCTCGGGCACCCTGTCTTCATTCACTCATCAATGATAATAAAATATTATAGTTTTTTAGTACCATGTTGCATAATCAATCAATTATAAACTAAATTTTAACACCCATAAATTACTTTAGTGAATTTTCTAAAAATAATTATGAGACCCCTTGGTGGGAACTCTTTTCATGGGAAGTTATGGGTCGACCTTACGTATTTTATGTGGGATCCCCTTTCTAAGTCAGGCCGAGCCATCAACTCATCACATGGATTGTGCATGCGATGCCCCCATTGGAACTAAGCACCCTAGCATGCCCAGCACGTGACGCCGACAAGAGCACCTGGATGGTCCCATGGGTGCCCAAGAACCCTGACTTCATGTGGGCATTCTTCCTGCTGTGAAAATTAGTGAACACAAATTATTAGCTCATCATTGAAAAAAAATATTATCATTTTTTATTTATGTGCTGCATGATGAATATTAAATTATAAACCAAATTTTAACACCTAAACATTCATCTACTTAATTTTATAAAAATCATATTTATGATACCCCTTATGGGAACTCTATTCATGGGTAGTCATGGGATGAAATTAATTCTTTTGTGTGGGTGCCCCTTTCCAGGTTGGGCCGACCCACCAACTCATCGCACGGGTGGCCCTACTAGGCAAGTACCTTGGCGTTCCCAGTACGCGATGCCCCCATGGGCATCAAGCTCCTTGGCATTCCCAACATGCGATTCCCCCATAGGCATCAGATGTCGTGGCGCGCCTAGCACGCGCCACCCCCATGGGCGCCCAGGTGCCCGACCTTTATTCACTCATCAATGACGATTATTTTTTCTAATTTTTTAGTACCATGTTGCATAATCATTCAATTACAACCAAATTTTAACACCCAAACATTACTCTAGTAAATTTTCTAAAAATAATTATGAGACCCCTTGGTGGGAAGTCTATTCATGGGAAGTCATGGACCAACCTTCTTTTCACAGGGCACCCCTTACTAATTTTTGTCAACCCACCAACTCGTTGCATGGGTGCCCCTACTGGCCGGACGTCTTGGCATGCATAGCTAGAGATGACCACAGGGGTGCTTGCGTGATCTACCTTTGTGCGGGTGCATCTAGGGTGTGAGCATTCACCCCGATGTCAAAATAAATTGACACCACTACAAGGAAAATACTCTCTAGCGGAGGTTATAACAGAGGTTTTTAGTGTTATAAATTGGCCAAAATTGTCAAAAAAACATTTTCTACAACATCTGTTTTTGGTAACGGAGGTTTTGTCAGAGCTTCTAACAGAATTTCAACACAACAAAAAAAAATTGCGCGGCCGAAGGTTATTACGGATGTTTTTCTCATCGGTGCGCTAATCAGGTGTTAACGCACCGATGCATTTTAGAGTGAACCCACTAGTACTGAAAACCTACCAAGAACTGGGATGGGAAAAAAATATAGGACACCCCGGGGCATTTAGCACCGTCCCGGTGCGTGTCATCCAGACAATCGCCCCGGTTTAGGCGAAGGTGCATGCATCGGACCGTTAAGGTCTAAAACCACACCAGGTGCACTGTAGGTGATACAACACACCGGGATGTTCTAATTGGTATTAGGATTTGTACGGTGCCCATAGGTCGTATCAACACACCGATCGTTCTAATTGGTATTGGGATTTTTGCGGTGCTCATAGGTTGTATCAATACACCGGTGCGTAGTATTATACAAATGCACCAGCGCGCAGTATCACACAAATGAACCGATCGATCTAATTGGTATTGGTATTTATGCGGTGCCCATAGGTCGTAAAAATGGACCGCTGAGCAGTCTCACATAAACACGCAGGTCCACAGTATCGCATAAATGCACCGAGAGATATAATTAGTATTGGTATTTTTGTGGTGCCCATAGGTCGTAGAAATGCATCGGTGCACATTAGAATATAAACGCACCGGTGCAGAGTAACTGACATGCACCAGTTTTCATTTTTTATTTTTTAGAAACATTGACCTGTGATAGTGCAATTATTTGTGATTTTTTAAAATTCATTGTTCATCAAAATTCGACACATATCTTATAACAATATTCATATCAATTAAATTTTTATTAGTGCATTTGAATGTGATGTTTGGATTAATTTGTTATATCATATCATAATTATTGTGATTTTTTAAAATTCATTATTCATAAAAAGACAACACATATCTTATAACAGTATTCATATCGATTAAAATTTATTAGTGCATTTGAATGTGATGTTTGGATTAATTTTTTATATCATATCATCAAATTTCACATCTCTTCGTTATAATATTTAATCAATGGTGTTACATTTCACAGCAGCAATGGATAACACAATAGAATAAATTAAAACGTATTTTATTATATATATGAATAAGACACTCTTTGTCATACAAAATTGGATAGTTATTGGTATCCCTTTATCTTTCAATTGGGACACTATGTCCATTACATTAAACAAAATGTCTGATTTCATAGAAAAATATTTCAAAAATTACAACGCCTTGCTTTGATATCCAAAGATAATGATCATCATTCTTCGCTTGAACTGTTGTCACTGCTCGAGCTACTTCCATGACTTGGGTTATTTTGAAGAATTTTTTGTTCACGATGATGATTGTTTTCTTCTTCTTCACCTTCCATCTACAAACATAAGAATAAAATTTAATGAGTGTATAAATATTGGTGAGAATAATGAAAATTGCAACATTAAATAATATACATCAATGTGAATCGAAAATAAATGATGTACCATAGAAACAATTGACTCATGAACTATACACATTCTTTCAAAACCAAATTTCATACCATCTTTCAAGATTTCATTTGTTGGCGTAGTTCCATACTTTGTTTCCTGCAAGTTTATTACCCCATAACAAATCATATATTTAATATAAAAGTTTTTTTTGTTCTATTAATATAGATGGATCTAAGTAAAATGAGATTGACAGATGCTTACAAATTCCATAATTAATTTTTGATATGCCAACATATACTGACAACCCATATTTAACTCAATGTCAATCAATTTGTCTGATGGTTCTTCTTTGTATGTTAGCACCTGTTTGAAGACATTCAATGATGATTGTTGTAAAAAAACTTAAAATATACAAAAAATAAATCTAGTTAAGTTTTTATAAGGAAGTAACAATTACTCACAAACTTATATATCAACCCTTTTCTTCCTTGTCGTCCTGTTTTATGTGCTGAATGGGTTCCATTTTCTTTTCTTTTCTGCAAGAAAATACTTGAAAATTAATATTTAATGTTAAATTGTCTATTTATTGTACCTAATCTAAAAATTCAATGGTTACATATTACATTTGAAGCACGTTATTGTTGAGATGACTCCTCGTGCGATGCAATTATGTCTATTTTTTTGACCATCTCCTTGTACACCTTTTTGGACATTCTTATTGGCATATTTCTGATATCAACTCATTCATCCTTTGAGATTTTCATAATCTTCCTAAAAATGTAATATGACAATAAAATACTTAATTTTTATATTGATATATGAAATGTAAATATAACAAAAGTGATATTTATAAATGATTTCTTTCTAGTAATATATACATATAATTCTGGAATTTTTTTTAAAGAAATATTACTTTTTCATTCCTTCTTTTTTATTGTTGTATGTTTTTGCTATTAAAATTCTGACATGTCTCATTGACCAATTCTCTGGAATATCTTCCTATAGTTTAGATAAAATTTGGTTCTTGGAATTATTAGATTGATTTTTGTATTGTAAGAGGAAAGAACATCTATACATTCATTCCACTAGGACCCTCAAAGTTTTGTAAAATTTTTCCCCCTTTTGCTAACCTCCAGCACCACTCCATATGAGCTAAGGATCAATTCATTTTCATTTGCATGTTCTATTTTTTTCTTTTGTTAGAACAACATTTATTTTCTGAGTTGTTGGTCCCTGTAGAACATTAAACATATGTGAATGAATAGATTGTTTGAAACATGCTATCTAATAATTTTAAGTATATTATTAATGAAAATTAAAAAAAGAAACTCATATTGGATTGATAGTATTTTTTCATTCAACTGATTCATCCTTTTGCAATTTTTCCATCAAGATTTTATGCTCTTCTGGTCCTAGATCAGAAATAATATTATCGATCTTTGTCATTTTGTAGCTCTGCATAATACACAATAAACAATACATATTATTTAAACTTACATATAGTTCAAAAATAATAATTTTTGTAAAGAATTTACAAAGAACTTGCCTTTTTTTCTTTTCTTGATGTGCTATTAGTATTATTGTTACTTGATCTCTTGTCAGCCATTTATTTATCAATATGAAACCTGTACCATACCATTCATTAATATATTTTATAAATAAATCATAAAATTTTCAGGTAAAAAAAAAAAAATCAAGAAACTGGTGCGCCTTTAAGGATGTACGCACCAATGTCGGTGTAGCATGTTCTTATAAACGCACCACAAAAATAGTAGAAAAACTGTACGGTGTTCTATGTCAATAAGGAGCATCGGTGTGTTATATGTTAACCAATGCACCAATTAACACAGAAAAATTAATAAAAAAACTCTAGTGTTAGTTTTTGTAGCATATGATGTCGTGGAGGGGGCGGTGTGGCCTATTCTTATAAACGCACCGTGAAAACAGGGGACTACCGTGCGGTTCTCTCTGTCAACAAGGAGACCCGGTGCGTGATATTTTAAATGGTGCACCGATTAACACAAACATAAAATAAAAAATGTTTTTGTTAAACAGTACGTGTATGGTGTGCTATAATGAAATAACGCACTGGTGCCCTATTTTACATATGGCGCATAGATTAAAAAAAATATGTTTTTAATTTTTTTATCAAATAGTATCTGCATGGTGCCCTGTGATAAACCAATGTACTGATGCACTAGTTTACATAGTTGGCACCGATTAAAAATATTCCATTTTCTAAAAATTCACGCAAGGGATGACATGGATTGGATCTGACTATACAAGTCGTCCTGTGGGTTAGATGTCATAGGGATATATATATATATATATATATATATATATATATATATATATATATATATATAAACCCTATAAATCTAAAATGAAAATCCCTAATTCTGAAATCACATAAACATGAAGAAGTAAGGGAAGAAACAAAAATAATCAAGGGTTTAGCGTAAGAATGGATTTTTTTTTGTTTTGTTTTTTTTTGTTTGTGTTGTTTTGTTTGTGTTTTTTTTTTCCTCTGAAAATGAACAGTAAATTTAATTTTTTTACTGACTGCGTAAAAAATACTACAAAAAATGTAAAAAAAACAATAAAATTTAATCACCAGATGGTTTTGAATTCTATGCTAAAGGGTTTCAATCACAAGAGGTTTGGAATTCTGATTGTCTGAATAGTTCTATTAGAAAGTATTTCGCTGCTCCACAGTGCTATCGTGCTCTCTTGCTCGAGGTATGTATTGTGCAAATCTCTCCTTGAATTTTTTTGCAAGAACAATGAAATAATGAAAAGTGTTTAATAGTTAAAGAATTGCTTTATGAAATTAGATTTTCGAAAATATTTTGCCAACCATTTTTCAATTTACCATTTTTTTTTCACTTAAAAAAAACATAGTTGTGCTTTTTTTATTTGCAGCTATTCAGCGTCGGTGCGTTAATTAATAACATCGCACCGGTGCACAACAACTAAAATGCACCAGTGGGATTATCTATACATTAGCACCAATAACAATAAGTCCATTTTTAAGGCATCGAAATTAATTTTAGGTGTGTACACCAAAATTTATTGTTGATTTTGCTCAAATGTAGGGATAACATATCATAATTATATTGAATGGACAATTCTTCAAAATCCAGCTCGTTCCATAATATTTCTCAAATTTCATCGTCGAGTTCTCCCTATCGATCTTGAGATGTAATATTTACTTCATATTTTATTTATATTTTCATTATCTAATTGAATTTATGTTTTTTATCCATGTCAGTTAGCTTAATAAAATTTATAATGTATACAAATTTGTAGGTTCATGCAGATTTAGAATCGAGTTCAGATGCACAAAATATTCAAATAACTCCAAAACGTCGAAAGCTCTTATCAAGAGTCACATACCACAAGGCGCATTTGGTAGATGAAAATGGACAACCGCTTCACCTTGCCAATTGTAACAACATTGCATCTTCTAGCCACAATCCTAAGACAATGATGGTAATAATAATTTTTTGGTATATTAATGTAATTATTTCAACATCAAACCAATTAATCATGTATTGCCAACGTGATTACTAATTGATATCTTATATTTTCTACTAATCATGTTCAAATATATTTTTTGAAATTATTAGGATTCTAGTTATGATGAGCGACCTACCTACCATCTTCAGTTGCACCCTAAGGCAATTTCAAATTGAGAGAAGGATGAATTAAGAGAAAAAATACGAGAAGAACGATACCAAGAAGGGTTGAATCAACCACCTATTCAATTCCCACTACGTCCAGATTCACCAATTATGGATGACGACAACAATAGTACTTCTTCACAAGTTGGTAATGGAGGAAATCAAATATAGGTTGGTATGGATGATTAATTAAAAGATACGAATTCCATGGATACGATGGTGTTAGATGCATTCCAGAATGATGATCAACTAGGAGATGATGCTCATATCGCTGAAACCTTTTTTGAAAGCCTTAAATTTGCTTCCACCACCCCTCTCTTTGGACCTGGTGGTCAGTCAAAGTCTACTTTCTTGGGGACAACAATGTTACTGTACAACTTGAAAGAAACGTTTGGCTTGTCAAATGCATGTTTCTCGGAAATTTTGAGGTGAGTTACCATAAAGTCCTTCCTTATATTTTGAGAAATATAATCACATAATGAACATTACAAATGTTAATTTTTATGAACGTTAATAATTATATCGGCATTAATGTATATTTAATATTTTCCATGATCACCAAATACAGGTTATTCAAATATAAGGTTCTTCCGAGTGATAATGTCTTGCCCTGTAGCTGCGAAGAGGCAAATAAATTGTTGAAAATGTTGGGTTTTGAGTACATATGTTGAGTACATATCATATCATGCATGTCCAAATGATTGTATTTTATATAGAGGAGACTATGCAAAAAAAGAGATATGTCCAAAATGTGGGCATGATAGGTATGAAAAATAAAAAAACAAGGGTAAATCACGTGGTCCTCCTTTTAAGATATTGAGGCACTTGCCTATAATCCCTAGGATTCAAAGTCTATTTCTTTGCAAATAATTAGCTATGTTGTAGGGATGGCATGCATCACACAGAAGTGAGTTGGGAGTTATCCGAATCCTAATAAATTGAATAGCCATGAAGCATATAGAGGATACATGGCCCGAAAAATTCAAGGATGAAGTACGAAGTCTACGACTCAGCATAGCCATGGATGGTGTCAACCCATATTCCCTCGAGAACACCAACTATTCTATGTGGCCTATAGTAGTGATCAATAATAATATCCCCCCATGGTTGTCCATGAATAATGAACATTTTATGTTGGCTCTTATATTCCCTGGTAGAAGACAAGTGAAGAATATGGATGTCTACTTACAACCACTGGTAGATGAATTGAAGGAATTATGGGATGGGATAAATGTATATGATGTATCAAGACCCATCGCAGTAGAGAGGAGTTTTATGTTGTATGACATATGTGCTTACACGACACATGATTATACAGGATTAGGATTTTGCTCTGGTAATTACATGTTTATTGATTTGTTTGTATACGTAACAATATTCTTTCTCATATTAGTTATTTAATTATTTGTAATTGTTCTAATCTTCATCATATTATTTAACGTGCCATGCATATATATTGTATAAAATAATCTCACAGGTCATGTAACAAAAGGTTATTTTGGATGTAAATGTTGTGGACCTTCTTTGAAAACTATATGGTCCAATGACCTACGAAAGCTAGTGTATGATTGCTCCAGTGTATTCCTACTAGAAGAACACCCTTACAGAAGAGCAACATCCAATTTCAATGGTAAATGAGAGAGAACCCAAAGGCCTCCAATAATGACACTAGTTGAATGGCTTAGAGCATATGAGAGAGAGAAGGAGAATGAATTCATAGAAATGTTCGATTCAAATGGGGAGCCTATGTTTGATGATCCACGATTCTTCGGCGCCTATGTTGAGAAATTTCCCATTGGGATGAAAAGGAAATCTCTCTTTTATAACCTACCATATTGGGAGAATCTTAACATTACCCACTCATTAGATCCCATGCATATATTTAAATATGTTTCATCTTCTTTATGGAGGCACATATCATCAAAACAAAGTGACACATTGGTTGTTAGGAAATATCTTATTTCTTAAAAAAATAAAAAGAAACGTTTTCCAAGACGATTAGAAAGTACATGATCAGAGGCAGGCGCTAGTCCCTCTAATTCATGGTATTTAAAAGAAGGTGATGTCCCATCGATTTTAAAAAAAATATGATATTTCTTTGGTAAAGGAAGTTATGATGGGTGTGAGGGTGCCATCTTCATACGGGTCTTCACTACGGCCTTGCTTCACCATGGATGACCATTTGAATCTTTTAAGAATATGTGTAATGTCAAAAGCATGATTTTATTATTTGTTATATTAATAAATTTTATCCCATGCAGGGATCATAAAACATAACTAATTTTGTATATTATTGCACTTGTTTGTAACTCTGTAGTGTCATTATCCTGTGTTCGTGCATGGGTGTGTGAAACATGAATTCCCCCAAGACCTAAGACATGCCATATCTAAATTATCTGCATTTGTACGTTGGATCACATCAAAGGAGATTCATGTGGCTAGCATTCCACGATGGCGTCAAGAGATAGGTTAGATTATTTGTATGTTTGAGAAGGAACTGTCAACGAGTTTCATGGAATTGCAAGTTCATATTCTAATCCACCTAGTAGTTGAGGTTGAATTAGTTTGGGTGTTTTCTTGTCATTGGATGTTCTTCTTAGAGAGGTACATGAAAAAATTTAAATGTTTTGTTCGACAAAGGGAAAAACCCGAGGGGTCTATGGCAGAGGGGTACATATCGTATGAGTCTTTCTATTATGCTAGTGAGTACATCAAGCAGATTTACAACAGACCAGGTGTAGTGGTTTGGGACGATGAAAGGGATGAATACAAAATAGAAGTGGAGTTGCTCCAAACGAATGGAAAAAGGCGCTTAATAAAGAGTAAACGACTTATGATGTTTCAAATTTACACAAAGTAAATATTCATGTAGAAATTTGATATAATGTATATTTTGATCTCATGTGTACTATATTTCAGTTTGATTTCATCAGCGAATGCAGAAATTGAAGCAATCAATAAATTTATTCTTTACAATTCCGAAGTGACACAACCGGGGGTCGCATTGTACGAAAAAAAAAGGATGAAATGGGATAGTGATAGGAAATAATTCAGACAGTTGAATGGTAGAAGTGTGCCTTATCCTAATCATTTAAAATAAAATATGCGAAAATGATGCCCCAACATTTGGGTTGCTGACCAAGTCAGAGAGAAATATGGTGCAACCAGTCGTTCCCTCTGTGTTAAAGAAGATGTGCTAAACGTAGGGAATGGGTGCACCCACTCGATAATAATATATTTATGTACATTTTAAACTTAATAGTGACACCTTTGAAATCTAATTACATCTATATTTCATATTTTAACTATTGGGTTATTATAAGACATATGAAACTATGAATTTTTAACTTTTTTATAGGTGTATTTGTTCCCATCTATGTGGGCATATGGAAAAATTTTTTGTATAGAAAATGCCGATGATGGACACATGACACAAGACCATGGAGTGGAAGTTGAGTTCGATCAATCTAGTCAATCTAGCCACCGTGATCAAAACCTAGTACGAGGGACGTAAGGTTACGTCAGAAAGATACAACAGATCATTAAAGTGGACTTCTCTTCTTTCCAATGTTTTATTTTTAGGTGCAAGTGGTGGGACACCTTTGATCAGAATAATGTAAAGGAAGATCACAGATAGTAGGCTGAGATGTATCAACTCTAGAAAGATGTGGGATGAAGCTAAGGAGCCCTATGTTTTCCCCAAACACTGCAACCAAGTGTTTTTTTACCAATATGTGTTCGATATGGATTGGTGGTTCGTATTGAGACATGACCCTAGATCAAAACATATTTTTGAGAACAATAGTGTTATCATGCCAAGTGAGCTGGAAGATAATGAGGGTTATCATGAGAACCGAGAGTGATATGGTACATGTGTTATTTCATCATTTATAATTTTTAAGATGGGTTTTTATAAAGAAGAGGACTTAATTACCTTATAACTAAGACTTTTTTTTTGAAACATTATAATATGTATTTTGAATTAATTGATAATTTGCATTGTGTTAATGTTAAAATCATTTCACTTGATAATTTTCAGTTATGATCATCTCAAAAACAATGGCGTACTATATAAAGTTATTTTTTTTTGTATGTAAGATCATAATAAAATAATGATAATTCTAAAGTAGATGAATTTATTTGCATTATTTTCTAAACTTTATTATGTTACAAAAATTCATATTAATATAGACTTATTATTTTACAATTATTTATATTCATACAAATTTACAAATTTACAATTATGGTAATTTAACAATATTTACAGTATATATTTTACTTATGGTAGTTATGGTTCAAAATTGACAATTAATTTACAATTTTACAAATTTGCAAATTTGCAAATTTTAATTAAATCATTTTATATTAATACAATTAAAATTTTACAAATATTTTACATACAATTACAATTAAAATTAGAATTAGAATTAGAATTAGAATTAGAATTTTACAATTTCACATACAATTAGAATTAAAATTACAATTACAATATTTACAATTACAATTTTAGAATTTTACATACAATTACAATTACAATTACAGTTTTACAATTACAATCATTTCACATTAATACAATTAAAATTTTACAAATATTTTACATAGAATTACAATTACAATTACAATTTTACGATTTCACATACACTTACAATTACAATTACAATTTTAGAATTTTACATACAATTACAATTGCAATTTTAGAATTTTACATAAAATTGCAATTACAATTTTACAATTTTACATATATACAATTACAATTACAATCATTTCACATTAATATAATTAAAATTTTAAAAATATTTTACATACAATTACGATTAAAATTACAATTACATTGATTTCACGGTACATTAAATATTACAATTACAATTAAAATTTTACAAATATTTTACATACAATTAAAATTAAAATTTCAATTACAATCACAATATAATATTTAATAAATATCATTATTTAATATTAAAATAAACATCACGATCATGATAACCATCGTACAAACATCATATTCGACTAAAAAATACATTCAAATTCGCTAACATCATATAGTCATCGTGATCATGATCATTTAACAAAACACAAGCATTGTATAACATCATAACAACATAAACATCAAAGATACATCTCATGTAAAATAACTGCTATCACATACACATCATGATGAACACCAACATGTAAATTAAGTACATCTGCAAAATGAACGTAAAATACATGGACCATATATATATATATATATATATATATATATATATATATATATATATATATAATGTAAAAAATATGCAAATGTAATACAATTGCATATAAATGTCAAATATTTGGTGGTACATCCATACTAGTACTAGTCGAGGCCTGCTCAGTCAATGGTGCAGCCTCGACATGCTCAGATAGATGATGATCACGTGCCTGCTAATCTTGAGGTGTCTACTGAATTACAGTTAAAAATACAATTAGAATTAGAATTACAGTTACAATTTTACAATTTCACATACAATTACAATTAAAATTAAAATTACAATTACAATTAAAATTACAATTACAAATACAATTACAATTTTACGATTTTACATACAATTAAAATTAAAATTTCAATTACAATCATGACATAATATTTAATAAATATCATGATTTAATATTAAAAATAAACGTCACGATCATGATAACCATTGTATAAACATCATATTCGACTAAAAAACACATTCAAATTCGCTAACATCATCTAATCATCGTGATCATGATCATCTAATAAAACACAAGCATTTTATAACATCATCACAACAAAAACATCAAATATACATCTCATGTCAAATAACTGCTATCACATACACATCTATCTACAAGCTGCACATTAGATGAACATATCTAACAAGACCTAAAAATATACACATCATGATGATCACCAACATGTAAATTAAGTAAAACTGCAACATGAATATAAAATACATGGACCATTTATATATATATACATATATATATATATATAATGTTAAAAATATACAATTGTAATATAGATGTCAAATATCAGTTGGTGGTACATCAATAGTAGTACTAGTCAAGGCCTGCTCAGTCATTGGTGCAGCCTCGACAAGCTTAGATAGATGCAGATCATCACGTGCCTCCTGATCTGGAGGTGCCTCATGCTGATCAGGATCAACTACCTACTCATGATGACTCGACGTGGATGGTCCAACCTGCTCATGATCATTACTATTGGATGTTGTAGGCTGCTCATGATGACTTGACGTGGATGGTCTAGCGTGCTCATGATCATGACTGCTGGATGCTACAGGCTACTCATGATGACTTGATGTGGATGGTCCAGCCTGCTCATGATCATGATTTTTGGTCGATGCTGCAAGCTGCTTATCTCCGACGTGAGGTGAACGATGATCACTCCCCTGATTCTG
The DNA here is from genome assembly GCA_034641835.2 of Pinus albicaulis. NCBI lineage: Eukaryota > Viridiplantae > Streptophyta > Pinopsida > Pinales > Pinaceae > Pinus > Pinus albicaulis. The sequence continues at coordinate 578,340,357 of CM076581.1, forward strand.
ATCATCAGATGATGCACCGCTTTTTGACTGTCAACATACTGCATCTTGACCACGTCTACATTGAACGACCCTCCTGAACCCCGCCACTAAGCTGGTAGCTACAATGACATGCTGCATTAGGGTCAAAATATCACGTGGTATGCCTCTCCATACTGCTGTTAGCCTATCATCGGCCTGTATATCTCTGATAGTGGCCGACCTAACTCCCTCCTCCACCAGGAGTCAGTAGAGTTGGTCGCCCAACTCCATCCTAAATCTAGTGTCAGGTTTATGCCTCACTCTCGCCTGTACTTGCGCATGATCATGAGGACTAGGTATGTCTACACTAGCCCGATCCTCCAATCTGCCATCTCCTGATCGTCATCAAGATCTACACCTGGATCATTTGGTGGAGGTGGCATCTCATCACCTATAAATAACCAAATATCTACAAAATATATATAAGTACACAACAATAATTAGAAAATTTCATAAAACAATTTAATAAAAACAAGTTAAAGAACGTGTTAGAATAAATTTAAAGAAAACACTAATATTACCTCTATCATCCGGCGGCTCATCATCTATGAAGAGGATGTTGGCACACCCTTTCCAATCCAAAACATCATGTGGAAATGGGACCAGAACGAAGGCATGATCATCAACACTGTCTAGCAACTCTAGTGCATCATACGATATCCTCACAGAAAAGTCTAACTCGCCCCTCTTGGGCATCATTTTCCCCAACATCTGCATCCGTACATGCAACATCGGCCTACAAGGTTGCCAAACAAAAGTAGGCCTCGTCTCTGGAAACCTCTCAAAACATAAACAAAATAGCTCTAATGAAATGGAAGTTCACCCTCTTTTGTGCCCTCGTTCAACATCTATCTAAATCTATACAGAATTGCGACAAAAAAATGGCAGACCAACTCACAAGTCATGGCGCCTTTAAATAATCAACATAAAATAGAAGCGAGAAACCAATGCATTTCATGTCGTTGGTATGGTGTGCAATGGTTGAAATCAGTAGCGAGAAGCACCTCACCTCCTCTCAACCAAATGAAGCAATACGTAACTGACCTCCGAACACCTGAAAATCTGCATGAGATAGTATATCCATGGTAATGTATCTCTAGGAGTACACCAACTGACTCCCTGCTGCATAACCAATGGGGACCTCTGGCAATGAGGGAAAATCCTACTCTCTCCTCAATAGTTCAGTAATAAAATAAATGTCCTCCTTAGTGGGCGCGTACCACTAGTTAGGACAAACCCGGAAAGCCTGTCGCTGGGAATTCCACTTGAAGATAAGATGTCACAATAACCCATTATGGCCCGTCATGGATGTAGGCTGCTCAAGTTCTCTTGAGGAGGCCTACATCCCTTAAGAGTTCCTGGGTGGTTGCCGTAATAGGGTAAGGGTACATAATTCTATCCCTCTCTTGTGCCTCCCACAAGTGAAATCCATGTTATACTGGTCCACCATTCCCTTCCTATTATTCCCTCTCTTCTCTCCTTTGACATCGCTGAATGATTCACATATTAAATACAATTTTTTTATTAAATGAGACATGTATTTACAAATATCTATCTATATATGTGCGTGTGTGTGTGTGTGTGTTTTGAAAAAAAAACAATCGGTGCGCAAAAAAAAAAAAATCATGCAATGGTACTGGTGCGTCTGTTTTTATCGTGCACTGTCTGTGGTGCACTGGAAATTTTCAGCACACCGCACAATTTTAACTGTACTTTCTCAAACGGTGCGTTGACAAAACTATCCATCCTGGGGTGGATAATTCCATCAATGCACTGCCAAACATTAGTTAGTGGTCAACGGTGCGGTCGTTTATCTGACTGCACCGTTGACTATGTACAAATTCAGGAGGGTGGTGTGCTGCATAACTACTCGCCCCGGGGTGGATAGTTTTGTTAGCGCACTACCCTCCTGGCATCATTACATGGTCAACGGTGCGGTCGTTTACATGACCGCACCGTTGACTATATCCAAGTTCGGGAGGGCGGTGCGTTGACCAAAATATCTGCCCCAGGGCACATATTTTGGTTAGTGCACTGCCCTCCTGAACTTGGACATAGTCAATGGTGTTTCCGGTTAATCGACCGCACTGCAATTTATTTATTTTTAAAAAAACATGGTGCGTCATTTCGGTACCACACTAGAACCGGTGCAGTTACCGTTAGCACCGGTCGTGGTGTGAGCCGAATGGCTGGAGCGCATCGTGTGGGATATATATATATATATATATATATATATTTTAAAGGGTGAATTTTAAGTTTTTTTACAAAAATAATCTGCCAAAAAGTTTAATTATGGAGAAACAAGAAAAATACTTGTACATTTTGGCATTGAGGAGGCATATTTGCTATAGAATTTGCAAAAATAAATTTTCCCACCGTTTTCCAAAATTTTTAATCAAGATGGTGGGCAATGGGCGACAACAGTGTGTGCAATGGGAGCACCAATGGCAGGGTGCCTCACAAAAGGGAAATTCGCATCGGTGCTGAGAGCTCTGAAGCACTAAAGAAGTGAAAAATGTGGATTTTTGGATGTATTTTTTTTTTTTATTTAACCCTATTCTGGTGCGCGTATTTTTGAGGTACACCGAGTGGTTTCTTCCAACCACATTGGGCCTTTTCAATTTATGCATGAGTTTCTAGGACTCACTGGGGTTGAATCTATGTAGATCACCGATGCGCTTCAGTAATCAGACACACTGAGAGGGTTTTCACGGAGAGCACGGTGTCCCGGTGTGCCAATTTTTGGTATGCACCGGTGATTTTCTAGTTGAACGCACCAGTGCGGTGTAGGATGAGAAACACACCAAACAAAAAACATCTGCAAAAACCTCCACCCGCCAACCTCCTCTAGAAACCTGCGCTACAAACGGATATCTGGGCTATTTTTATAACGGGTTCCTCAAAAACATCAACTAGAGGGTCGTTTCCTTGTAGTGCACAAATCATTATCTCATCAATGAAATTTTTTTTATTATCATTTGTTAATACATATTTATTATCATTTGTTAATACATCCATGCTACATAATCAATCAATTATAAACATGCTTTTAACACCTGAAAATTAATTTAGGCAGTTTTCTAAAAATCATTATGATACACCCTGATGGAAACTTAATTCATGGGAAGTCATGGGCTGGACTTACTTCTCATGTCTACCTATATTTCATGTCTCCTAGTTCACTTTTCGCCTAACTCATTCGATACGTCTCTTTAATGAACCCTTAAAGTGAAAATTGTAAATTATGGTATAAACGTAAATGAGATTCTCCTTCATTTCAATAATAGTATATTCTCTACTTAGCAAGGCCAACCACATGATTTTGGAAGCTCATATGGCCCCTATGAGCCCTCACATCATTCTCAATTCCCCATACCGAATATATCTAATATAATATACTTGAAAGAAACGCAGTAACATTCAAACAAAAAAAATAGGAAAGTAAAAATTTAAGGTGAATGAAAGAGAACAAACCTACTGAAAACATATAAATACATACCTCATAATTTTCAACGTTTTGATATCATTAACATTATTCCTAATCCATATAATCATATGTATCATCCAGTTCAAAATTCATTTACAAAGGATTCACCATATTTTCATCAACATCATCATTGTCTTCATCTATATAATCATCTGGAACATTCTCTTCTACATTTGGTTCAATTTCTTCTAGTTCTTAGTCTGACACAATGTCAGTATCATATAGTTCATCCAAATTAACATTGTCTCGAGTAACATATATTCCTTTAACTTCTTCAACAAATTTGTATGACACTGCATGAGCCCCCTGCTCCTCTACATCATCTTCTTCTTCAATTTTATCTTCTTCTGCTACATTATACTTTACGAGACTTCCTCTGGGATTATAACTAACAACATCTGACCAACCCGATTTACCTAGAACATCTACATAAAATACATGTTCACATTGGATTGGAAGAACATATATTTCTGATCCTGTCTCAAGATTCCTTGTATCAACCATGGTAAATTTGTTAGCATGCTCAATAATAGTTCTATCACGGTTATGTTTATGGATTTGTAGCCTAAAAAATTTGACATCGAACAAAACTATTTTGAAGGATTCAAAGTCACACTCAAGTATATCATGTTGATACCCATAGTATTTATTCTTAGAGAGTTCTGGATGTCTTTCACCTCTAGAGGAAACACTGATAACTTGAAATTTTGCAGTTATCCCACTATCAGAAGTTTTCATCTTTTCATCCAACCTTTTGATGCAAAATTTGTAGCCATTACACTGCATTTTGTTGTGGTGTTTCAACTGCAACACATCAAACACATAAAAAAATTCATTATCAATTGATAAACATGCATATTTATATTTGCAAAATTTGAAAAAAAAAACACGCCATATGCTGCATCAATATAATTATAAAAAAACCAAGTAGTATGGGTGAATATGCTTGCCCGATAATATTTTAAACCATATGATAAATCAATTTTGCTTTGTGTAAGATCGATATCTCCACTACTATGAGATTATTTGACCAATGAAGTCACACTAGACCATGATAACCTACCATTATTATCTTGTTTGCATCATTCAATCCATACCTTCATCCAATCTTTATTGTTCACAATGTATAAATGTATTACATCCCACTCTCAACCGACTGTATTAAAATAAAAAAATTCACACACACACACATATATATATATATATATATATATATATTTATTTATTTATTTACCATGTTATACCTTCATAATATTGGATTATGCAGGAATAACAAAAAATAAATAAGTACGATATACATAAAAATACATAAATCAAATGTGCTATAATTATCTTCTATCTACTTACATCTCACTTTTCTCATTCTACCTTTCCCCAATATGTGCTCCCCCTTCAAATTCGTCCACGGAGTTGAAATCCCAAATGCGATACAATAAATGAATATCTTTTCCTATTTCATAACTATATTGATGAATATAAGCCATGGTTTAAAATACCATATATCCCTCTACCATAGAAACCTCATGACGTGCTCTTTGTCTAACCAAAGGCTTAAGTGATTTCAAGTTCCTTTCAACCATCCACATTTATCTTGTGTGTATAGGTCCACACTTTTAAATCTCCTCAACTTGGTGTATGAGGTAGTGTTATTGTGCATAGAAAAATTCAAAACATAGATACTTTTGCATTTCACACATTAGACGAGTAATTTTTTTTCTGCAACACTTTATATCTTATTTTTCATTTTCTTTAGATGAAAACCATCTACAAATGAAGCAAAAAAATCACAAGTTTCAACCAAAAAAGAAAAATATAGTACATGATTTTTGAGTCAAATTATAGACTTATCATAAATTGTCAACCCAGGGTAGGTAAGCTTATGAGATACTATGCAAAATATATGCAGGCTTATTACTGCAAGTGTTCATAAATAAAATATTCATACACGCACCAACTAATGCCTCTTTCCTACATCAATACTTAGCAGTAAAGGCTATGGAGTGGAATACAACATCCCTCCATAGTTCTCGGTATTACTGATATTGACCATGAAAAGATAAAAGATCAAATTACAACAATCAAGAAACCAACTTATACAGTGTAAATCCAAGCTTTGATCAAATGAAATTGACACATTAAGATAAGAAATTTAATTATTTAATCAATTAAAAAAATACTACTGAAACTTTAGAAAGAGTGCATTAGCTATGTAAAATAATTATTGCTGCATAAAAAATAATTCAACACACACACACACACACACACACACTGTGCTACAGGAGTTGTGAGCAAAGGGGGCCCTCCCTCCCTCACAGCCCCTTCAAAAATCGAAGAGATTGCTCAACAAATTAGACAGAACATAAGATATTATATCAATTTGAAAGTATACGTCCAAGTACAATCTGATATATTTCTTATCAACAAAAATCCCAACCCAACAACCCTTTACAACATGAAATACATATGATTTTATACAGTCTCAAAAGCCCATATTTGGCTCGAATAAGGAAAATTACTAATCTAAGCTATCAACAACAATACAAGACTAGATCATCAAAATTAGTTTTGTTGAGTCTAATCCATGACTGAAAGCATGGATTTGACGATTTTCGTTACATAGCTGAAGCTGCCTCCTCATGTGGTCATGAGAAGAAGTTTGTAGGTTTGGGTTGTTTCAAAAGGAGTTTCAAAGCATCAAATAGGACAACCTCCATGTGTGACAAATTCCCCACAAAACCCATGTTCTTGCTTGATCTGGAAACAAGTAGAACATAGTCAACCGCCGATTTCGTTGCAGTAAATCAAGACGGTTGCAGGAAATCAGCGTCTGCAGGAATTCTGGAGCTTCTACAGGAAATGTGGCCGCACAAGCTGTCTTTAGGAATTTACGGAGCTGTTTCGAATCAAAGCAAATCTGCACATGAGTTCTACATCAGTTAGAATGGTAATTCAATAAAGATACAAATAGATCAAAGAACACTCCAAGTTCAAGGCAAAATGACACTTATTATGTTAATTTGACATACCTTAAGCTTATAGCACCCTTTTAACCAAAACTAAACAATATAGTCGAACTAAACATAATTAGGTGTGGAAGGATTTCAAAAACAGGGGAGGTAAGGCCTGGGAAGGTGTCAAAAAATAGGAAAAATTGAGACTTAACATCTCCCCCACACCAAAATGCTTGCATGTCCCTATGCAAGCAAAAATGTGGTAGCCTCTAAAACAGAGAGTCAGTTTTTCTCCTGGGCCGTAGCTATTGCAGCCAGATTATCCAACTGGGCATGACTAGACTCCACCTAAATCTAACCCTTGTATATTTCATTCTTCTTCTTCAGATGGTCTAACTGGGCTTGCTTCGTTTTCATAATGCGGGCCGCTTTTTCATGCCACTCCTCATGTTATTTCTACATTTTAAGGTTGTTCTCTTTCAAGGCCGTGTTTTCCTTCATTAAGGCCTGCTTTGAAATAGTGAGCTATTTAATGGTCTCTTCCAGCGCCTGTCGAGACCGCTTCCTCTGGGGAGTTACTTCCCCCTCATGATGTCTTTGGGAATATTGGGGCACACTAAGGTCAACTTGCTTTTGCTACTCTTCCATGGTTTCCTTTCTGCTTTCCTGCAGTGAAGGATCCTGGAAGGACATAGTCTCATTGTCAATGATTGTGGTTGGTTCCACCTTCTCCTTTCCCTTGGCCATACCATGGGACTTTCCTTTCTTTTTATCAGACTTTTTGGGTGGTGTTCCCCCTTTCATTGTGTCCTTAATAGTCAACTTAGCAGCCTGGCTCCTTGTAAATATTTTAGCGGGGGTAGAACGTCCCTTTTGCTGGGAAATTTTTACAGTGGTTTCCCTAATCACCATCACTTCTTCATCCCCATCATCCTATTTTACTTGTGGTCCACGGGTCCGCAACTTCTTCTTAGGCTTCTCTGTTGGCTTTTCCTCCTTGACCCCTAAGGATTCAGAGTCTTCGTCTTCTACAAAATGGTTCTTGGCTAGAAATTCCTCACATGTCTTCTTCTTTTTTTACAGGACCTCCATCACGATGATTTTCACCAATCCGTGGTGATAGAGGTTCTCCTCTATATGGGCGACTCTTTCTTTTGTGGTCGTGGACATTTTTGTCAAATACATCTTCAAATACTATGGCAAATTTAGGGGCTTATCTCGAAACTGTCCGAGAAGCCGAATGTGAAATAGAAATGTGAGGCCAAAGTGACCTTCACACATTATATACTTCTGCAGGAACAACAGTAGGTGACGATACTTACTTCTCAAAAAATATTGTGGAATCCCCTTGCTCCAGTAGGGGTTTGAATGATCCTTCCGAAGGAAAGAAACACAAATTCCCTTTTTGAAGCGTTGGTTCTTAAACCATCGTTCCCCATCTTGTGGAATTCCACATGCCCACACCACCAAGTCCTCTGATATCCTAAAATGAACATTTCCGAACTGCACTTTATCACCACTTAGGTTCAAGGAAAATGACTTTGTCACTTTGGAGTTTTGGCCATTGAAATTCTGAAAGAAGGGCAACCATCTTTCTTTTTCTAGCCTCTCTTTGCTGTAAGGGTCAGCTTCTAGTAGCGCAAGGCTTTGTGGTTCAAATCGAACAAGGGCTCGTAGTTTGGACATGGTGAAGGAGGAAATGGACTGAGCAGATGAGGAAGGAAGGGACAAAGTGAATGCAACTCACAAGAATGCAGACGGGATAAAATAATGAACATAGTTTACGGGAATACAGACTGAGAACTTTTCAACGGATTTCTTGACAAAGAAACAGATTAAATGGGAAAGATAAAAAATCATAGTGATTTTCGAAAGGAAAGTTGTGATCATGATTGCCATCATGATCCGACCTGCAGGAAAAACCTCAAAAATACAACCATCGTGATGTCATAATCATGATGACAGGTCGTGGAATTTACGCCACAACGACTTACGGCCGTGTTTTGCCGCAAGGGTTACCATAGCTTAAGTCATGCAATTTTTTTTATATAAATAAAGTGTCATATACCTTACCTAAAGCATCTTATCACCAGTAGTAACTTACCAAGCTTACCTCCAATGGTCCAGTCCTTTGATGACGTTGCTTGACCTTGCAATGATAACTTACTAACATTACATCATAAACATGATCACATAATTCATGACTTTGATCAATAATGACTGTCAGTACTATATCAAATGATTCAAACCAATGTTATGACTATAATTTTTTCTTTCACGAAACCAAGGTGTTGCTGTAGGAAATGGAACTGTGCCTGTCAAATGTTCTGTAGGAATTAAAATGTGAGTCTTGAACATTCTGCATGAATTGAAACTGTGTCTGTCGAACCTTCTGTAGGAAATCGTTCTCTCTAGTGTTTATGTACAATCCATTGCACATGAATGAAGGTGTTGATGTCAAATGTGCAATGATCTCATTATATTACCAGCCATTGAGGTCAATTGTTAACCAATGCGAGGCCCATCACCATTAATGAGAGTGAGGAACAAGGTACCATGATGCATCCTATGAGGTGTGAACTTATGAGTTGTTGTCGAACCCCCTGTAGGATCTAGTAATAAAGGAGCCCTAATGATTCTCCATTGCTACTGGAAAGATAGCTTGTCATTAGGAATACAAGCTTTAAGGCATCACAAGGCTCTAATCCTGCACCCAGATAATTTGTTGATGTCGATGGTCCAAGATTGTTGGAAGGAGGGCCTTAAGAAATCCAACATCAGTTCAACATGAGCAATCCACAGATTAATTGAAAAACAAATTTTATTGAGAGGATCCCAAAGGATCTATTGACCCATGTTTTTAAGGAACCCAAGTCAGCCCATGCTCGCTAGATTTCAATTTTAGAGAGTCTGAAATACTGAAAAAGAAGACTCCAAGGGGCTCCTTTTCCGTAATTGGTCCATTGGGCCTGGAAAAAGGAATAAACCTATACCCAATAGACATACCTCTCATGGTTTACTGAGCACGAGGCAGAAAAAAGTGAGCTCATTGTATCAACAAGAAAGTCAAGTAGAGATAGCGGAAGGAATAATCCCTTCCCTTACCATCTCCAACTCTTTATTCTTCACAATTTCTTCCACAAATTCCTCCTTAGATTGGGCTTTTTGATATAGCTTGAGTCTGTGCTCATTAACCAAGAAGGTAACATTCCCATCATCAATAGTTTTAATCTGAACTAATTCATTATCAAAACCTTTCTCGATCTAGTAGGGGCCTATCCAATGTGTGTTGAATTTCCCTTTAAAGTTTTTAAATTTTGAATCATACAACAATGCCCAGTCTCCCTCTTTGAATTGCTTATTTTTTATGTATATGTCATGCCATTTAGCCCTTTCTTTTTGGATCAAGTTAGTATGCTGAAAAGCATCCTGTTTGATCTCATCCAACTCATTGAGTTGCAAGATTCTTTGCTGTTGTGCTTCATCAAGGTCTATACCCAAATCTTCTTCCATCTTGAAATTTTTGATCTGAAATTCAATGGGAAACAAAACTTGTTTTCCATACACTAATTCATACAGAGAAAAGCCAGTGGTACCCCTCCATGTAATCCTGTAAGCCCACAATGCCTCAGGAAGTCGGTTAGACCAATCCTTCTTGTGTAATTGCAATGTCTTGGTAAGGATTGTCTCTGGCACCTTATTGGTTGATTCCACTTGCCCATTGGCCTGTGGATGATAAGGGGTGGACTTCCAGTGGCTAATCTGATATTTTTTCACAATTTCCTGCATAAGCTTAGACACAAACTGAGTACCTTGATCAGTAATTATTTCCCTAGGTACTCCAAATCTAACAAAAATATCATAGAAAAGAAAATCTACCACTGCTTTCTCCGTTGCTCTAGGTAGTGCTCTTGCCTCCACCCACTTTGTAACATAATCAGTACAAACCAAGATATACTTCTTACCTTTGGACATAGGATTGTTGGGACCTACAAAATCAAGAGTCTACCTCTTGAAGGGTTCTATGAGAACCTGTGGCTGCAAAGGCATCTCGTCTAATTGTACAGGCCACCCCATTCTCTGGCAGCTATCACACTTCCGAAAATACTCCTTCGCATCTTTGAAAATACTTGGCCAATACTAACCTGAGCGAAGGATCTTATAAGTTTTCTGCTTGTCTGCAAAGTGTCCTCCACAAGGTTCATCATGACAAGCTCTGAAGATGTCATATATCTCATCTTCTCTGACACACCTATGATTAATTAAATCACTTCCATTGAAAAAGAGATCTCCCCTAATCCAAGAGTAATCAACACTTTTCCTAATAATTCTCTTTTTCTGATTAGATGAAAAGTAAGGTGGAAACTTTCCTGTAGCAAGGTAATTAGCCATGTCTACAAACCAAGGCGTTTTAACAGAGATGGAAAACAAATTTTCATATGGAAAGTTATCATTAATAAGAACATCCTCACCTACATGGTTAAGCCTAGACAAGAAATCATCTACCTGATTTTCTTTTCCCGTTCTATCCAATATTGTGATGTCAAATTCCTGTAGTAGCAACAACCACCTAGTAATTATGCCATTAGTGATTGGTTTATTCATGAGATAACGAATAGCAGAATGATCCGTGTGAAAAAAAACTTCATAACCCGTGATGTAATGTCTAAACTTGTTAATAGCATAAATCACAGCAAGGAATTCTTTTTTAGTTACTGTATAATTTAGTTTTATGGGAGTTAAGTTTTTATTAACAAAATAAATAGCATGGGTTACATAATCCTCCTTTTTACCCAATACTGTTCCTATGGATGAATCAGAAGTATCAGTGGAAATATGAAAGGGAAAATTCCAATCTGGGCCTCTCAAGGCAGGTGTTGAAGAAATCTTTTCCTCGAGTTTATCAAATGCAGCTTGACACTCATCATTCCAATGAAATTCAGATTCTTTGGTCAATTATTTGAACAATGGAGAGGCTAACTTTGTAAAAATTTCAACAACCTTCTATATTAGCCTGCATTTCCAAGAAAACTTCGCACTCCCTTTTGACCGGTTGGGGAAACTTTACAATAACTTCATTTTTTGCTGGATCAACCTTAATTCCTGCAGCAGAAACTTAATGACCCAAAACAATACCTTCAGCCATAATCATAAAAAAAAATTCATTACTTAACGAAATATTAGTTTCTCTACATCTCTGCAAAAAAAATTCAAGATTATGTAAAGCCTCTTCAAAAGTATCACCCATGACTGTAAAATCATCCATATAAACTTCCACACAATCATGCAAAAGACTAGAGAAAATACCAAGGACCGCCCGTTGAAATGTGGCTGGTGCGTTGCATAGATCAAATGGTAATACTTTATATGCATAGTTACCCCAGGGACATGTAAATGTTGTCTTTTCCTGATCCTCTGGAGCTATCCTTATCTGATTGTATCTGTCGAACCCATCTAAGAAGGAAAAATAATTTTTCCCTGCTAGAGTGTCCAGTACTTGGTCTATAAACGGTAAAGGGAAATGGTCTTTTAATATAGCTTTGTTTAGTTCCCTGTAATCTACATACACTCACCATTTACCATTCTTCTTGGGGATAATAACTGGTGGGGATACCCACTGGCTATCTGAGATAGGATAGATGAACCCTACATTTAAATATTTCTACAATTCATCTTTTATAATTTCCCTTAAAGCGGGGTCCATCCTCCTTTGTGGTTGTCTCACAGGCCTAGCATTTTCTTCTATATAAATATGATGAATGCATATGTCTGGGTGAATGCCCTTCATATCTATATATTCCCATGCAAATGTATCTGGCATTTTTTCCAATGTTTGAATTAATTTTTTTTCTTATTCAAGAGTTAAGGAAGAATTAATGTTTAAATATTTTTCAAGAAAAAATTCCACTACCTTACTTCCCCATTCAGTCATTGAATATGCAGATAAGAGGGTTGAATGTAATTCAGAAGCTGTACTATGTTCATAAAAATCCTGCAGATCGGTAATGATATCTAAATTATGACTAGACCGTTTTCTAAATGCTGCGGAAAATCGGGATTAGAGATACAACAATTTATCAGATTTTCCTCGGATTTTTCCTTAAGACTCATGGCTTGGGCTATTGTTAAAATTGGCTGGGTATACTTTGAATCGCGCTCTTCTTCTTCAACCCAATGTGTATTCTCCGATCTCAAGATGGTTTTAGCGGGGGGATACAAATTATGTGCTTTGTTTCAACCCCATGAGTCATGGTCATGTTTCCATATCTACATCCTATGTAGACATCAGTCGTGGCTAACCACGGCCTCCCCAAGATCAATGGATGCCCTCCCAAGTTGGTTTTAGGTTGAATAACATAAAATTTTGCAAGGTACTCCCAAGAATCCAATGAGATGACAATGTCTTCTAATACCCCCTCTGGCTTTACCTTAGACCTATCTGCTAATTCTAACATGGTAGAAGTGGGTAATAAGTCAAAGGATCCTATATGAGATAAATTATCCATAGTCATCACATTAATGGTTGCACCCAAATCAATCAAAGTGTTCTTTATGGGATACCCATTGATAATACGAAGATTCCCGGGTCTGCATATTTTTCAGTAACAACTCCGGTGGACATTAAACTTGCAAGTTTTCCACCTACTTGAATTATGGAGGGTTCTTTCTTTCGTCTCCTTGGTTTCTTGGTACATAGTTCCTTCAATTTTTTGGAATATGTTGGGATATCCTTGATTTCTTGCAGTAATGGGATCTTAATGCACATATTTATCGGTTCAGACACAAGATCAAACTCGGGTTGTTTTGTTTTTATTTCCATTTCCAACCTATATAGAAAATGAGGCTGGATCGTATGGTATGAGGAAGATTCTTGTGGCCTTGAGGCAGATGTTTTTGTTGGTTCAGGTGTGGTTTCATCTTCAGGTATTTCTAGGGTATCTTCCTCTATAATCTCTTCAATTATTTCGGGCTGAGCCAACACTTTTCTTGATCTAGGTTTAATTTCCTACAGCGACACAGGAAATTCCTGCAACATAGGAACATAAATTTCCTGCAGCGATACCGAAAATTCCTGTAACACATGGACATAAATTTCCTACAGCGACTGTGGTGCAATACAATAGGTAGGAAAATTTGGATAAGTGACCAATCCAATATTCTGAGCGGATTGGATGGTTTTACTGTTGGGGTTAGACACTATCTAAGCAAATAGTTGTGTGGGACGAGGTTGATTTGGTGGGGCAAACAGTCGAAGCCACTGTCATTTCGCTGTACCATTTGTTGCGTGTGGGTCAGGAGGATAAAATTGAATTGGGAAATTTTGCGTAGGGTAAGGTAAGTTCCCCCGCCAAGGTTGTTGAGTAGGCCAAGGCCTAGGGCATTGGAATAATTCCACATCCGATTTTGAGCATAAATAAATTGAAAGTTGTTATCGGCAACATACCCGTAGGACGCTCTGGGCCAGGTTTTTGAGGTGCCATCGCATAAAGTGCATCGACAACTCCTTGATCCGATATATACACTACTTAAATTTCGTGTAGAGAAGGACAAGGATGACATTGATCGCCTGAATGCTCAACTTTGCAAATTCGATATACCTCTATACCCGTCACAGGCATTCCCTTAGAGCATGTTTCTTCCTACATTTGGAGCAGAATACAACCAAGGCTTTCTCCAATTCATCATATTTTTCATGTTTCTTCTTAGCCTGCAAAACATTCAATTGTGAAGACAAAGTGCTAAGAATATCAATTTTAAAAATTTCAAATAAATTACCCATTTCAGCTTGGGTTACTCCAGCTTCGACAACCGATTTAAGATGTAGAAATTTGAATAACTGATACATTATTCACTGAGATTCTCCTGATCACACACTATTTTATCTTCATGCATAATACATAATCTCTTCTACCATTGATCATTAATTGTGGAAATAAAATCAATTGCATGCACACATTAAAACCACAAACAATCACACATATGAACACAATATTTCATGGGAAAGCTTAAAGTTGAAAACCTCAACTATCTATATATTATATGTCATGGATATCATGTAACAATCATAGTACAAAGCTCCTCACAAGCTCTCAGCACAACCTCGAATTGCTACACACTATCAAGCTAGATCTAGCAAAAAACATGCTCCAATATTTTTCCACTTGATAGCCAGCCTCTATTGCATAATCAATGCTATGGGATGGCTCATTAAATAAAATAAACCACCTGGATTTTATTTCTCAATCCTCATGGGCTTCTCCAATTATCTGTGTGTTGCAAATAGCAACTGTATAGTCACAACTGATAGTTAACCTGCTCTTTCACCTATTTCTACACTGGTCTCCACTAAAACTGTCCATGCACTGAAGTTAACTGATACATTCTTTAGTTGATTAATGAGTTTATAATTATTGAATTAATTAATAATTAATTCACACCACTCTCACTAATTGTATCAATTAGTTAAACCGAATACAAATAGCTCAACTATGTTTAGATTAGTTAAACTGAATGCAACTCCACTAACTTCCTCAATCAACTCCACCAAACTTTGCCACATGAGTTCTAATTGAAGTATCCATGCAATAGCTCCACATAACCCTCAAGAATAGCGTAATTCCTTCTGTCAGCTCATGTGCCACATCTGTGCACTTAACTGAAGTGATCCAAGAGAATAAGATAATGTTTCGAGTCTAAATATTATTAAGAGCTAATAATATTCGACATATCTATTCTTAGACTGGCAATATAAAAATAGATTATGCCCAGTATGTCTAAAAATAGAAGTCCATATATTTTTTCTGACTTGACCAACCATCCAAAAATAGCATCCTACAACTCATGTAACATGATCCATATGTCTAAAAAAATAAAGACAGTTTAAAAATACTTGCGCCAAAAATACGTCCACGCGAAGTGAAGGCGACTTTTCACTAAGCTCATCATCTTCGTTGCAATCTTCAACACTCCCTCTCAACAAGATAAGGATTATTTGCCACCCCTATCCTTCCTTTGTGGTATCGAATTTTTCTCCTGGTGAGCGCCTTCGTCAAGATATCAGCGTCCTGATCCTCCGTAGGAATGTAAGAAAGTAACATGATCTTCTACTGCACACAATCTCTGATATGATGATACCGATCCGTGAAGCCATGCCGCCTCAACTCATCTGACTGTCAGTACCATAATCCATATCTTGATGCGCCTCTGAGATATCTCAATACATGCTTCTCCGCCTTCCAAAAGATCTTGGTAGGCTTAACCATAGCTTGTGAAAGCTGGTTAACTGCATAGCATATATCGAGTCGTGTATTGACCAAATACATAAGCGACCCCACCAATTGTCGATAAACAATGGCATCCACTACCTCCGCCGAAGTAGCATCCTCCTTCCTCTAACCACCAGGAAGAGGAGTATCAACAGGCTTGCAGCCATGCATGTTGAACTTCTCCAGTATCTCCTGGGCATAATTACCCTGAGAAACAAACAATCCACCACTGCGCTGCCAAATTTCCAATCCCAGGAAATAATGAAGGAGGCCCAAGTCCTTCATCTCAAACTCTTTTGCAAGATCCTCCTTGCATGAGAGTATCAACAGCTCATCACCTGTCAAAATCAAATCATCTACATAAAGTACAATCATTAGGGGAATTTTGAGGTCTAAAATGGGCCTCCTAAGAAAAATGTACAACAAAAATAAACTTTATAACAACCAATATGATTCAAGATGATGATGTCAACCATGGGGGATGATTCACCATTTTTTAAATAAAAAGGTAAAAATATTAAAAAATAATAAAATAATAAAACTACTTTTTCAACTCGTATTTTCAACTTATCTCCCAAATTTTTTACTCAAATTTCGAGTGGGAGTACTCATTGGATGCAAAATTTAATTCCTCATCCAAGGAGTACCCATGTTGCATTCTTTCGATGAACTTTACTACACGAAAAATGAGAAATACATAAAAAAACGTGATTGTAATCACGTTTTTTAATGTATTTCTCATTTTTCGTGTAGTAGGACCCATCGAAAGTATGCAACATGGGTACTCCTTGGATGGGGAATTAAATTTCGCATCCAACGAGTACTCCCGTTCAAAATTTGAGTAAAAACTTTGGGAGATAAGTTGAAAATATGAGTTGAAAAAATAGTTTTTCCATTTTTCCCTCTAAAATTTCGATGATGTCATCAAATCTTATTTGATTTTTTCCACTATTATTTTATAATTTTCTTAGGAGACCCATTTTAGACCTCAAAATTCCCCCAATGATCAGCAACTTACCCTCCACCACAATCTGGTATAGGTTAGGATCCGCCTCACTCTTGGAGAATCCAAGTCCGGTGAAATAACTGTCTATCCGTGTGTACCAAGCATGAGGTGCTTGTTTCAACCCATACATCGCTCTCTTGAGCCTGCACACATGTGACTCGCTGCTGAAGATCTCAAAACCTTCGAGCTGCTCTATGTACACCTCCTCCTCAATGACTCTGTTGAGGAACGCAGTCTTCACATCCATCTGATGAATGTGCCACCCCATCTGCGCTGAGAGAGCAAAAATCATCCATATGGAAGAATACCTTGCAACAGGCACAAAGGTCTCCTCATAATCGATCCCCCCTATCTGTGAAAAGCCTCGGGAAACAAATCTTGCCTTGTACTTCTCTACACTCCCGTCAGCTGCCTGCTTCACTTTGTAGATCCATCTTGAACCCACCACTGATTTCCCCTCCGGCCTCGAGACAATCTCCCATGCACTGTTTCTGACAATCGAATCATACTCTTCCACCATGGCATCTACCCATGCAGGATCCTCCACAGCTTCCTCGAAAGAGGATGGATCTGTCACGATACACTTGCTCATAAGAGCCATGTATCTAGTATACCGGTCAGGTTACTGTCTCTGTTTGCGCTATGATGTAGGTGCTCCTACAACCCTCTTTGCATCTTGAGCCAGACGCTCAGCTTCTGTAGTGCGCTTCCGCCCTCTGATGGTTGGCGCTGCATGAGTGGTCTCTTCCACTCCATGAACCTGCTCTTGTGGCTGATCCACATCCAAAGACTCATCCTTAGGAACTAATAGCTCCTCATCTGCATGCAAGTGTGGCTCCCTCTCAAGCGAACACTTCATGGCTTTCTCCTCCTAAAATTTGATATCCCGTCGCACAATAGTCTTGCGACTATCTGTCAAATACACACGATAGTTGTGGGGTGTATCAATGTACCCCACAAATATCCCAACCTTTGCAGTTAGCTCCAGCTTCTTCCTGGCATCCTTAGTCACATGAATGTAAACAGGTGAACCAAAAATCCTCAAATGGGAAATATCAGGCCTCTTACCAGAAAACGCCTCCTCGGGTGTACTCAAGCCAAGTATCCTGTGAGGACAACGGTTCTGCACATATACTGCAGTATTTCATGCCTCAGCCTACAAGTGTATGGGTAGGCCTTGATCATGCAAAATCGCCCGTGCAGCACCCACGATCGTTCTGTTCTTCCGCTCAACAACCCCATTCTGCTGTGGGCTATGAGGTGCTATGAGCTCTCTTCAAATTCCTTCTGCGCTGAAAAAGTCCTTGAATTCGCTAGAGATGAATTCACCACCATTGTCACTCCTAAGAGCCTTCACCTGCTTCCCTGATTCTTTCTCAACCAGTGCCTTGAACTCACATAAATTTGAGTATGTCTCGCTCTTCTTCTGCATGAAGAAGATCCAGCACTTACGAGAAAAATCATCAACAAAGATCACATAGTACCTGTGCTTTGCTGTCGAAGCTACCGAGAAAGGTCCACACACGTCTGTGTGAATTATCTCAAGGATCGTCGTGGCGCGACTATCCTTCTCGTGAAAGGTGGCTTTCACAAATTTTCCCAAGGCACATCCCTTGCACTGATCTGACTGTGCAAGAGTACCCTTAGGAAGCCCAATAGAAATCTGCTGCAATATCTTCAAGGCTCCATGGTGAAGGTGGCCCAATCTCCGATGCCACAACTCACCATCATCCTGGCTCACCACTCCTTCTGCCTTGCCTGCCATTGCTGCGCAGCCATCTACCTGCAATTGATAAAGGTTATTAACTCGAACCCCTATCCTCCGAGTCTCACCAGTTGCCTTACCACGCAGGAAAACCTTTCCCTCACTGAAGACAACATCATATCCCTTATCTTCTAACATCGCCACAGAGATAAGATTCTTTGTCAATCCTGGAACATGCATCACTTCCTTCAATATGAAGGGTTTACCAAACTCCCTCTCAAAGGAAATGGTACCGATACCGGTCTCATTGTATCTACCATCGTCGCCCATCTCAATGTGCACTCCAAGATCTTTCTCATCCAGATCAGTAAACAAATCTCGATCTCCTGTCATGTGAAAAGATGCACCACTGTCAAGAAACCACACTGAACCCATCACACTTGAGACCAAGCATGCGATCAATGAAAAATCCAGCTCAAACTACAAGGCTAAGGCCTATCTAGTTTCAGATCCAACAACCTGCTTATTTTTCTTCTTCTGTGGACAACTAGTGGCGTAATGTCCGTGTTGGTGACAGTGAAAGCACTTCACCTTGGGCATGTCTTGCTTCTTGCCTTTCACACCGGATTGAGAAGATTTCTTTCTCTTCCCCTTACTTTCTTTGGCAGCCAAAGTGCAATTCTCTTCATCAAATTTCTTTGATGAAGATCTGTCCCTGGTACTTCGCCTTATCTCCTTCGCACAAGATCCGACCAAAGTCGCTCCCATCCCGGCAATTTCTCCTAATTACTGGAGCCGCAGTCCCGATAGGAATGAAAACTCTTCGAAGCCCAAGGAGAGCCAAGCTCACCAAGTCCTCATAATCAACAACAACTCCCCACACTTCCCAACTCATCCCCGCACGGATGAACTTCGTGAGGTACTTGGGTGCATACTCTGTCACCTTTCTCCATATTTATGTTTCGAGTTTATCCTTGAGCACCAACTTCTCCAGATTTCCGTCTTTGATTTGGAAAAATATGTCAAAGCTTTCCACATCAAGAATGGAGAAGTCTTACCATGAAGGTCGGACACTATGTGATCCTTCACACCTTCCAATGCAGCCTTCGACACTTTTCACGTCTTCTTTTTGCCATGCGTCAAGTACGCAAGATCATCACCAGAAGTAGGCTTTGGAACTTCTGCATCTATGAACTCCTTCAACCCATTGTCATCCAGCACTACCTCCATCCTGTCCTTCCATGCAATATAATTCGAGCTGCCCTCAAGGGCATACTCCAATCGCAATCCGTTTAAAGACATCTCAACTTCGACACCAAGAAAACACTACTGCAAATTCGAATTCCACCAGCACAAAACTCAACCACTTCAATGTTTTTCAATTGCTCCAATGACCAATATCGCTCTGATACCATGTAGAAATTTCTATAACTGATATATTATTCACCGAGATTCTCCTGATCACACACTATTTTAGATTCATGCATAATACAAAATCTCTTCTACCATTGATCATCACACGCGGAAATAAAATCAATTGCATGCACACATTAAAACCATAAAAAATCACACATATGAACACAGTATTTAATGGGAAATATTAATGCTGAAAACCCCCAACTATCTGTATATTATATGTCATGGATATCATGCAACAATCATTTTACAAAGCTCCTCACAAGCTCTTAGCACAACCTCGAATTGCTACACACTATCAAGCTAGATCTAGCAATACACATGCTCCAATCTTTTGCCACTTGATAGCCAGCCTCTATTGCGTAATCAATGCTATGGGATGGCTCATTAAATAACATAAACCACATGGCTTGTACTGTGCAATCCTCATGGGCTTCTCCAATTATCTGTGTGTTGAAAATAGCAACTGTATAGTCACAACTGATAGTTAACCTGCTCTTTCACCTATTTCTGCATTGGTCTCCACTGAAACTGTCCATGCACTGAAGTTAACTGATGCATTCTTTAGTTGATTAATGAGTTTATAATTAGTGAATTAATTAATAATTAATTCACACCACTCTCAATAATTGTATCAATTAGTTAAACTGAATACAAATAGCTCAACTATGTTTAGATTAGTTAAACTAAACACAACTCCATTAACTTCCTCAATCAACTCCACCAAACTCACTCACATGAGTTCTAACTGCAGTATCCATGCAATAGCTCCACATAGCCCTCAGGAATAGTGTAATTCCTTCTGTCAGCTCCTGTGCCACATCTGTGCACTTAACTGAAGTGCTCCAAGAGAATAAGATAATGTTTAGAGTCTAAATATTATTAAGAGCTAATAATATTTGACATATCTATTTTTAGACTGGCAATCTAAAAATAGATTCCGCCCAATATGTATAAAAATAGAAGTCCATATATTTTTTCCGAATTGAGCAACCATCCACAAATAGCATCCTATAACTCATAAAACATGATCCATATGTCTAAAAATAGACATAGTCTAAAAATAGACTTTGCGCCAAAAATAGCCTGCGGGCCCACTTAGTGAAGGCGACTATTTTCACTAAGCTCATCATCTTGTTGCAATCTCAACATAAGAAGCTTGGAAGAAGTATCTCTTGACCCTCCCCAAACCTTTGAATTTCCTCTCGAATATCTTCTACAAAGCTCACACACATCATCATAACTCAACTTTGATACATCACCTGCTCCCATTAAATTTAAGACCTCCAGATACTATGATCTTATTTCTCTAAGAAAAATGGTTCTCTTGGTCTCTTGGTCTAATTGACTCATCTTAGATCTTTGTAGGTTATATTGGAATCTTTCCACCAAATATTCAAGGGTCTCCCCTTCCTTCTGAGTCATTGTTGAGGAGGTAAATCCCCTCTGCGGACAGAGGCGATCCCTACTAGCCCAGCAGGGGTCTAGCAACAATCACGAAATGTTATGACGCAAGTTCCTAGTTACGAATGAAAAGACCAAAGATGGGGGCCTACCTGGAATCCAATGCTATGATCTGAAGAAGAGAGCGTTCCCGTTCCTCAGCCTTGGCAGATCACGATCCTCCACGATCTCCGCGGATGGACACTTGCACATGCAAGAAACAACAGATACAAGCATAAAATCCAGCATACGCAACTAAATATCAGTCAGAAAGGATACTACTCATATTAACATAATTGAAAACAGAGTGGAACCATAATCGTAATCATTCATTAAATAACAATCGAAAGAGATTACAACCAATGTTCTGACGTCGTGGTCTCCTTCGGATGGGTCTCCAGTCGTTCACGTCTCGCAAAGCTCACCAGGGAAAGGGAAAACCTCTCCAGAGTCTCTCGACGATGGTCTCCTTACTTGAGTCGGCCTTAAGGGAAAAAGAGGGCTCTTTACAACACAAAGGCTCTTGGGAATATGGAGATTCAAAGCTCAGGCCCTTCAAGACTAGCTTGCCATGGGATTGAGCAGGCTTTTATAGATGGGGAAGGAGGGAGTTGGGATCCCTATTATTGTGGGATTGGCCCTATCAACAAGGAAGGTTCCATGGGAGGTGGCAAAACTACTTCCTTTCCATAGAACTTCCGCAACCAAACCTCCCAACTCAAGATAGGCAATGGTTTCTGAGTTTGTTGAAACTCAACTTCCGCCATCTTTATTTAAAAAACAGTCCTCAAATTGGGTGGCGCGACTACTGCTCTGGGACAGAGCGCCAGTTGGCGCGACCTCTTTGCAGGATTTTCCCCATTGGCGTGAGTGCTGAACTGTCTCCCCGCGCCAATGCAAAAAGGGATGTTTTTCATGATTTTTTCAAGGAGATGTCTTTAGGGCAAATGAAGCTCATGCTTAGAGGAATGCATTGATGATGTTTTCAAGGCATGACAATGTTCACAGGTCACAAAATGGGTCCTCCATTGTGCGGAACGGGGAATGGTAGGGACGGTGACAAATTACTGTGTAACAGATGCCCCCTAAAGTATGAGGCCCGAGAGAGAGAGGGGTGAAATGCTTTACGAGAACATGTTCAACTGAAGGCCCGCCGTCGGAAAACCTGCGCAGAAAAATACAACTGATATCTCAAGTACATGATGTATATGTGGTATGGGTGCAGCCATCCGAAACAGAGTACACTATAATCCGGATCCAGGGTATGGGCGCAGCCATCCAGCGAGGATCAAATAAATAGACTCAGGTATGGTCGCAGCCATCCAATCAGTGAGTCATGTACATAATGATAATAATTCACAATCGCAGCCTGGATTACAACAGACACAATCCAGGGTCTTGCGCTCCATCTCGACCCAACAGAGTACAAGTTCAAGCATGTGAATATGTGAGCTGAAGTCGAACATGTAAGAACATCGTCTGATTACCAGCCAATGATGAAAGCTGTTAACAGACGCGAGAGAAACCACCAATAATGACAATGGTCCTCAAGGTACTACAGGTACAATCTACGGCGTGTGAATAAATGAGTTGGTGTCGAACACCCGCAGAATCACTCGATCGGAGGCCAATGATGAAAACCTCACGTCGAATGCGACGAACCTGCCATTGAGGCATGCAGGCTCCAAGGTACCATAAAAGAGTCTCTAGATCAACTTCCTGGATAATGAGCTGAAGTCGACAGGAAGTGATCTTGATCGAAGGTGGGCCATAATGTTTCCCACATCATCGACACGAGACAAAGGAACATGATGTTTTTGTCGTGAATCAAGATCGTATGAGAATCAGAGGAAGGTTGATATTTGGAGAGGCCAACTTCTCTTGAACATATAAACGGCACGACAGTGGACTTGGCAGTATTTGACATCAACAGATCAGAGGTCATGGTGATGAGGCAATGAGCAGATGAGAGGTCAAAAGGGATTATCCAAACCCACGGAGGCAAAGTGAAGAAACGATATGAGATGTCCCCAACCCGACACGAATGCAGACAAGTGCCATGTTCAAGAGCGACATACTGCCAACGACAACGACGATGGTTCCATTTTTCCCCCACCATTTCTGGCGAGTACCCCAATTATTTTTTGATAACAAGCTTGAAGGGGATAGCATATGCTTGTAATATAAGTCCGCCCTTCGGGCGAATCCATCCTAGTGCATTTAACGAGTCCTAGGAAGGAGGAACTCGGAGAACGTCATTTCGACTGGATCCGATGTCATCAGGGTTTAACAAGTCTGACAAAGGGAGAACTCGGTGTCTTTTCATGTTTAGAGAGTTTGAAAAGACAGCAGCAAAGCAAACTCCACAGGTCCCTTTTCGTAAATAGTTCCTCAGATCCGAAAAGGTAGAAAACAATATCCGAGAAAACCTCCTAGTCGCGATAAGCTAGGGTATTCCTTTTTCGTAATCAATCCATCCCAGCCCGAAAAAGGGGTAAACGTATACTGCGTAGATGTCGATTCGTGTCCATTTTAACGAGATCGAAACGACAAGGGCCTCGGAAATATTTTCATGTTTAGAGAGTCAGAAAAGAGCTGAAAGATGACTCCGAAGTGATTTTTTCGTGTATTTAACGAGTCCGAAAAAGTATAAAATACAACTCATTTCCATCGTTAAAGTCGCAAAACCCTGCTGCTGCACATACCAAGCAAGCGTAAAACCCATTTTTGACATAACATATTAAAATATTTGATAAAAATAACTTTTTAAAACTCATTTTATGTCAAAAAAGTTATAAATATGCCAAAATGGTAAAAATAAAATTACATTTACTATTCACCTTGGTAAAAAGCAGCAGTGGTCCATTTGGAGTGGAAACTTCTGACGGCGATTGCGACAGATCCGGTTGACCATTAAAATTCTTGTCTGCTACAGATAAGAGGCGCTTCCCTGCTCTTCATTTCCATACATTTTTTAATAGTTTTCCCTTGTGTATCAGCCCTCTGTGGCCACTCTTTGAAATTTTAGGGCCGCGCTCATTGGCGTGGGTATCGGGCACGGACCCGCGCCAATGGGCTCTTTTATACAAAGGGCTCGCGCCAGCGACTGAACCTAAAATTCCACCTAAAAATTCGAGATTTTAATCAATTTGAATGAAATTTGAAGCCTACCAGAGATCTAATCAAGGGTTTATGACCATGTGGATGCAGGAAATCAAGCAAAATGGTGATTGAATGGAAAGAACGAGAGCATGGAGAAGAGGATGAACAGGCCATAGAAAGTGAGGCTTGCATGAATGCCCTCAGAAAATGTGGGCTAAAGAAGTTCTTCCTTACACCCTGTCTACGAGCTCAGCCCAAGCTCCTCCAGTATTTGATCAGTATTTGGGACGAACATGAACAAGTGTTCAAGTTGCGAGATCAGGTATTGGAGCTGGAGGTTTCTGATGTGTATTTCATCACCGGATTGTCTCGCAGAGGTCCGGTACCCATCCTGACTGGGAGCAGACCATCTGGCGAGAAGATGGAAGAAGTGATGGCACGAGTGTGCCCAGATGCACAAATGGGATCAGGGAGCAAAAAGGTGGATATCCATACCATCCCCGACCTGGCATTGAGAGTTGTCCTACATACCATCACGCGGGCTGCAGGATCGCAGGCACCGCACGAGGCCACAAAGGCCCAACTCCTGCTGGCCTCAGAATGCATGAGTCCCTTACTGTTCGACTGGGCAACAGCAGTAACAATAAACATGAAAAGGCAGCTCACAAAATGCAAACAAGCTAAACTGAAACAGTTTGGCTATGGTTCCATCCTGGTATCGTTCATTCTGGAACACTTACCAATCTTCCAGGGCCAAGGGGCCTCAGTAGCAGATCCGATACCACGAGAGCCAAGAATGGCTCGCTGGGCAGCATTAATGCCCAGAGCTGGAGGCGGCCAACAGATGTCTTGGAGGCCGGAGTTCTTTAGGTGGTTACGACGCCAACTGATTGTAGTGGAAGACTGGCCCTATGCAGGAACTGACTTCACCGGAGACCCAGATCTCCCACTGCCAGAAGGAGATGACTGGGACGAGGAGTTGGGTAAGACCTCATGTTTTTTATTTTTATGTTTTATGTTTTTTTGTTAATACACATTCGTCCTAACACATTTTATATATGTATGCAGATGTGGGACCTGAGAGACCAGCTGGGATGTCTCCAATCTCACGGAGGATTCCTCTCGCCCCTGATCCTCAGGGAGAGGGCACAGGAGGAGAGGAATTGATCCAGAATCTCGAGGGGATTACCCGAGGGATCCCGGACTATGCTCGGCTGGCGGACGTACCGATGGCGTACCAGCGTCATACGGTGGGAGTTCCAAGTCGGATCCACCGAATTCTGAGACGCTTAGTGCGTGCAGTCACATGCTATCATGAGCACCATGCGGATTAGCTCTTAGGGATTTATGCCACACCCATTTTTTGAGAGACATATCGTCTCCGGATGTACTTAAGATGATTATGTATATTTTGACTTTATGATGCACATTGTGCAAACATTTCAACACACACACACACACACACACACACACACACACACACACACACACACACATATATATATATACATATGACTATTTTGGATGGATCTTTTACATGTGATGATGTTTTTATATGTCATGCGAATGTCTAATACAGATGTAATCTAATGTATCAGTTACATAACAAACGACCCAATGCGAAATGTATTCACACAATTTATTTACTCACACATTTCATTTTTACGCAAGCTTAAAAGCACACATGGACACACATATGCAAACTATGCTTGAGATGAGGAAGACGGGCATGCCCCCCAGCATGGTGTCTCAATTCGAGGTGCATGCCCCCCAAGCTTCAGTCCATTGAAAATGGAGTGAAGGTTCAAAACAAAAATTCGAATTGAACATGCTCGTGTTTCATTGTTTTAACGAGGTTGACACACTTAAAAGAACTGTCCTCAAATAGCTTGTTTCATTATTTTTAGGAGCTTGACACAAGTGGAGGAACTATGCTCCGAGAACCTGGTTTCATTTTTTAAAGAGCTTGACACAGGGAGGAAACCGTGCTCTAACCGACTTACATCAAAATGAACAAGAAGGCGGTGCTTCCAAGAGTTCCACTCCCGATGGAAGGAAAACATCCTGGAAGTCAGGACCTAATGCCCCCAGTACACTATGCACGACGACGTCTTCACTGAGTATGGGCACAGGGTAGGTAGACACATAGTTGACCTGCGATGGAGCAGATACAACGGGTAAATAAAAACTAGGAGGGGGTGATGGCGGACCAGTTGCCACATTAGGACCAAAGAACGAAAGCTGATCAATGGTCACGATCCGTCCTTCATGCGGAAAACAGGCCACACGAAAAAGGGAGGAGATGAGCGCTCCCATGGCATAGGTGTAATCGCGCCCCAAGAGCAGATTGAGATCCAAGGGGCCTGGAACGACCATCACGTCCATGTGGACGGTTTTTCCTCCCAAAGTAATCGGTAACCTTGGAAGGATCCCCAACGGTTGACTCGTCCTTCTGTTAAAATTCAATAGATTCTGCGTAACAGGCGCAAGCGGCGACGAACCGAAAGCTTGCTAGGTAGTTGAGGATAGAATACTAACAGAGGCACCTTCGTCTATAATGGTGCTGGGTACGACCAGACCAAGAGCCTCTACTGTGATCTCGAAAGGCACGTAAGACGGAAGGCGGAATCCTGCAAATCGACTCCAATCAAAAGAGGCGACCAGACTACTCGGAGGGGCTACCATCGAAATGCGAAGGTCTTCCCCTGGTGTTACGGAATAAGGAG
The DNA here is from genome assembly GCA_034641835.2 of Pinus albicaulis. Taxonomy (NCBI): domain Eukaryota; kingdom Viridiplantae; phylum Streptophyta; class Pinopsida; order Pinales; family Pinaceae; genus Pinus; species Pinus albicaulis. The sequence goes on from CM076581.1 coordinate 578,367,477, forward strand.
CATCCTCCATAACCTCCATCTCGAAGGCGGGAGGGATATCCTTCGGAGCCTCCATCATGGGAGGCGGAGGAGCAGGTTCTTGAAGCACAGGGATAGGAGAATCTTTCTTCAAGTCTGAAGAATATGAGGAAATCAGAAGGACATGGGGGGTGTGAGATCCACTCTCGACAGAAAAGACCTGGTGCACCGCGGACGGGGCCAGTTCAACCGATCCTACGACCAATGGTTGGTTGGGGACGGATTCGCGAATTTGAATTTCTAGGGGAGTGGGATCGACCAAGGAGGACTCTTGACCAATCGTAGGATCAGCTGGTGGAGGACTCAAAGAAAGCTGATTATAACCAGGTGGAAGGCGTGGTGTAGAACCGGTTGGGTTGTCCAAAACTCACTTGGCTTCATCCATATAAGGACAAAGGTGAATGGCATGGTGCCCTTCACACAACTTACAGGGATTGGTGATCTTACCCTGGTTCTTAGGAACCTTATCAGCACCAGTTGAAGACGTGCCCCCAACCTGGCTCTCGGAAGTCAAAGACAACGACGGACAGCCGTTGGACCATGTTTCGAGCACCTTGGGGATGCCAAGGCAGTCTCGAAGAAGATGGTCTCCCGTGCACAACATGCAAGGGAACTTGACTTTTCGTGGAGGGTTGGAAGGTTTATCGAGAGGAGATATTTCAGAAACAGTAGCTGCACTTTTAGCCTCTCGCTTATCAGACTTCTTCTTCTTTGTCTTCTTCTTCTTCTTCTTAACCACCTGGTTACTCGAATCCAGGCTTTCACCAGGCGAAGTAGACGAGGAGGACACAGAAACAGGCGAAGAAGGGGAGAGGTCCCCCTTGGAATCAACACGATGTTGTTCCGGCGGAGGAACTGATTGAAAAGTAGTGGAGACATTCGGGACTACAGAGGTTGAGAACAACCAAACAGGCAACCCGACAGTTAACCCAGGAAGGGACAACGTTGCCATGTAAGGAGCACCAACATTTCCAAAAGGAGGAAAATGACCAGGATTCCCTTCTGAGGGGATTCCTTGGTTGGTAAACTCTGAAAAAGTTGCCATCAAAACTCAAAACCACACACGGGCTGAAAAAGAGTCAAGACACACGATCAAACGATCAACAAGCAATATCTAACAGGGCGTATAATCGTGGGTGATTAATTTTTACCACATTGAAAAGTAAGAAAATTTACCGTTTCATGTTTTAAGAGTCGAGAAACGATAAAAGATGACTCTATCTCTTTCAGATTTGACACAAGCGTGAAAGGACAAGCGCTTGACGGTCTTTTCAAGTTTAGGGAGTCAGAAAAGACCAAATGACTGCTCAGGAAATACTAGGCACAAAGGGTGTACCAAATATCCGTGAACTGCAATATACACCTTGATTTCAATAATGAAACAAAAATCGACCAAGGACTTTCCGTACGTGCAGGCAATCTCCCCGAATGCTGTGTTCGGTGTATCACAGGTATAGGGCGGCAGACTCGGCTTCCTGTGGATAAAGGATTGAAAACCTAGAGGGGTTTCCCTTTATATACGTGACGGTACGGGGAGCACAAGTCCGTACTAGCGCTGTCTAAAGCCAAAAGGCGAGCGACAGCTACTAGGTTTAAAGACGCCGGAACACGTCTCTAGCCTAGACCACTAAATATGTTTCGTTAGATTTCAATGCTGCCTTAGGTTAATTGAATAAATTTTAAAGTTGATCTTCAATTAGGTTTCAATTTTCAGGCCCTATCGTATGTAATGTCTTAAAAGACTCTTAAATGCAAAGCTACATGCCACAGTCCAACCAGGGATAATTTTAGGGGCGAATTTTAGCCCAAAGGCGAATTTTACAAACAAAATGATCGGAAGACAAACAATGAGATCTCTAATGCAACTAATGAAATTGAAAACTTTTCATTCCAATCACTAATTACTAGTAAAATTGAAAATTTTCAATTTGCACTAATTCAACCAAAAGCACAAGAGATTTTTTTTAATTTTCAACGTTTGATAGCTAGATGCACTAAACAAACTGAAAATAAACGGAACAACTTGAGAAACGATATTGAGAGAGAAAAACAAACAAATTTCACTCAATGACACAAGAAATCAGATCCCAAATCGACCAAAGTCTCTCAAAACCAAGAAAAAGACTCAAAGGCTCCAATGGACCGTGTGATCTAGGCCCAAAGCAAGACCAAACGAAATTTGAATGAAGAAACGAGAAATCACCCAAAAATCGCAACAAAACAGTGAACAAATACTAAGAGGATGCGGAGGAGCAATCAAAGAGTTGACTGGACAAATGAAACACCAAAACTCCCAAGGAGGGCTCAATA